>CM060964.1:332214012-332429012 GCA_030765045.1 Tenodera sinensis
AGTTACAGGTACATTTCTTAACTAGCAGAACAAATACAAATGCAAAAGTTGTTCTCTGTACAATTCTTACTGCCTCTCTCTTACTCATCTCTTTGTGTCTTCGTCTTTCGTTCCCTCTTCCCCCTCCCTTTTCTAACCTCTCTCCTTATATGTTCTCCATTCGCCCTTCCCCGCTCGCTCTAGCTCTCTTTAACATGCTTGTGATATTTTCAAAACCAATAAAAAGGGCTACTGTGATGTTAGTAAGAATTAAAAGGTAGTAAACGGATACCTCTTTCTTATGCTTGCAATATGATGGCAACTGTTTCCTTGGTACTTTTTTACTTTCTCTACTACGTATAGTATGTAGGGGAAGAATTTATTATTACTGTATTCCACCCAAAAATTCGATACTAAAATGTCACCACAAATGCATGTTTTGAGAATGTCCAGAAAAAAGATTTTTAGAAAATGGCTGTCAATCTCTCCCCCTCCCCTGTCTCCCTCTCTGCGTGTGTGTGTGTCTGTGTGTGTGTGTGTGTGTGTGTGTGTGTGTGTGTGTGTGTGAATAGCAGAACTCAAAAACTAAAATTTGGTTAAATACTAAACTTGATAATTTAAGTTGAGCCCCTTCAGCGGATGCAACAGGAAGACTTTTAAGAAAATTCCCTATGCATTACACTGTCTTTTATATGGAACATTTTTAGAAAATTTTGATTTTCTCAAAAATGGCACTTAACAAGTTTTTTAAATCATATGGGTACTGTTTATTAATATGAAACATGCCTAATGACATTGTTTAAAGATAAGGTTAAATTATGTGTGAGATGCTCACCAGAGTGCAAGAAATAAAATTTATGGGCTATAAGTTAATAAGCAATCAGAAATGATAATATAGCTATTCAATAACTGCGCTCGAACAACATCCACGGATCTTACGCTTGGTGAATATATATAGGGATAGTGTCCGATAATAAGTGTGGATTAGTAATTTAGCTAGTGGCTAATCAACAGATTAATTGCTTATTAAAATGTTACTTTAGAACTTGCCTGCCAGAATCTCCAGGAAAGACAAAATAAGGAACACGGAAATACGACTAATGGAAATGGGAGAATATACTTGTGTTACAATTAAAAGGAAATACCTACTCCAGTGGTACGTTCATGTACGTAGAATGGAAGTAGGAAGAATACCTAAGAATGGGAAATCAAGAGGAACAGATGGTGAGGACGACATATTATTACCTGGCTACAAAATGCGCACATGTCAATGGAGAGATTTGGTACAGCTGACGAAGATCTACATGATAGAGATAAATGGCATAGCATTATACAAAAACAGTGACGAGTTCTGTATGGTAATATTCAATCTACAAATTTATTTTGGTTATATGGTTATATAATTTAATTTACATTTGTATTATAATATTGTTGTTGGAGACAAACCTCTGTAATGAGGAAATTCCTCACTTAATAATAAAATACCTTCAGAATTTGCTGTCGTGAGATTGACTAGCAATGACGCATGTAAAGTAATTAGTAGAGAACGGATCTTGACTGGGTACGTAGTGGAATAGTTGCCACAGGTGACGTCAGAGCTCTGGTGTTATTTGTTCACTGCCTCGCTGTGCACGACATCTGGAACAGTTGTCTCTTGAATTGGTCACAGCGAAGTGAAAGAGGTTCACGTCACTCTTCAACTCCTCTGTTCCTGAACTTAAATATGTTGTTGTTGGCTAATCCTGGATTTCTGACAATGAAGTCATTAGTCCTCTTGTTCTTCAATATTTTTCAATAATGGATGGGGGGCTAGAAGTGGCCAGGCATATTTGAAAGTGGTCTTGGTCCATTTCCTTTTGCAGATCACACAGAGGACAGAGTAAACTTAAATATACATTAGTGGAATATGATGAAAAATAACGATGAAGACAGCAGTTGAAAGAATAATAAAGAGTAAGCACTTTAGTAAAAATGAGGAAAATATTACATGTATAAATGTAACATGGAAATACGCGTTTATGAACAAACATTTAAACGCACAAGATTGTGATAAAAAAACCATAAACTTCATATAAAATTATTAACGGAAAAGGAACAGATAACGTAATTAGACCAGAGATTAAACTATCTATTATACTGCAAGAAATTAATAAAATGTTGCAGTCGTAAGCTCTGCATCATGATTGTTGAAGTATACACTTCTGTCATTTACATACACAGTAACTTTGTTTTTGTTTACGAATATTCCACCCCTGACCTTGAATCGGGTGGTTGTCTCCTTAGTGCATGCTGCTTACCAAGCGAGAGACCCGGGTTTGATTCCCGGTACTGGCGTGGGGATTTTCTCCCTCTGGGAGGCCTGGTCCGGGGTGCACTCAGCGTCATTACGTCTCTGAGGGGCCAATTGAAGAGCTACTTGATTGAGTAATGGCGGCTCCTGGTTGAAAAGATCGCATAACCGGCCAGGAAGGCCCAGGACGCTAACCATGTCCCTCTCTCCAGTACTGCACCCCACTCATGATGCCTGTGGCGGGCAGGGTTGGGGGATGCAGTGGCCCGGTAAGAGCTGTTGTGCAGGGTTTTAGACCTTCAATAAAAGCTCACAAAACTTGTCGCTATAATTTGTTTTGTGTGTACCTTGTGGCTCAAAGAACTAACACCCTCTCTCTAGTAATGACATAAGTAAACTACTCGTACAACTGCTAACAGATTTCACTTTGTATTTTAATGTCTAGTCCTTCGATACAGGAATCGATTTTGATTCAAATTCTAAATAAGAATACATTTGATCTCTAACATCGCTATTTCAGTATAACATTATTAACACAGAAACTTCCCCAGGGAGCTTTAGAAATTCAGTTTTAGGAATGTAAATAACGGGAGAGGATGTGAAATAAAAATACAGACACTACGTATATCATGAGCCCCTCAACAAATAAAACAAAGGACGGTCGGGAATCGCGAAATTGGCTTCTCATATTACCATGGAAACCGCTTTATAGCAGGGGAGAAACATCTCGCTGTGGATTTCATTTCAACGATCAGAGAGGTCGCTTCAAAATCTCGACATTGTGGTTTACAACCATGGTGGTGAAGGGGGGCCTTATAGCTTGTGTACACAGTATTATCCCTGCTTGACTTTAATACTCTCAGCTACTCGTCAAGAGCAATCTAGTGCCATAGGATTAATTAGATTAATTTGTAATCTCTAGCAGTCTGCCACTTTGAAAGTATTGACTTATACGAGCGAAGAGTGCCTTTACGGTATTAGTACATTCGATATACGCGTCAACAGTATCTCCCAAGCAGTCCATAAAATTAATATTTCAGCAAGTACTCTTTTTCAAAGACAATCATAGAGATTATTTTTATTTTACAAATATGACAGAAAATTCACTGCGTGCTAGCGAAATGGCCTCAGTTGTGTAATCGCTTTTCTCTGTGATATTTTCTATTTCTATTTAATTTATTATGTAACAGGTACTTTACAGTTGTAGCATTGAATACATTGAACTAATATAAGAAAAGATAGATATAAATATAATACAACAAAGAAGTGTTCTCAAATAGGAATTCAAATTGTAAATAATAGAATGATTTACACACTTCACTTTGCTCGTAACCAAATTCTTATAACGATAGATCAATAAGATATGAAATATATGATTATAAAATTAATAGAATGCAATAAATGGTGACTAAACATCAACACATCTAAATCCAAATATTTGGTGATTCGAGACACAAAAGAAAATTTACAAATTGAAGGAGTAAATAAAATTAAATGTTTCAATGAAGTAGGATATTTAGGGGTTAAAATAAACAATGGAAAATATGATGAGCTCAAACATTAGAAAGAATAAGGGAAATATGCAATTTCAACACTAAATGGAATTCCAAAAGACAAAAATGTTAGCAATAGAACAAAGAGACATATTTATAATAGTGCTGTCAAAATTAGAACACTTAAGGGATACTCAGGTTAACTGACTTTTTCGTAGCATACCTAGAGACTGGCATACTTTAAAAATATTAACTAATTAATAGACACGTTATACTCGTACTAAAACCGTATGCTTCGCATTTACATGATTTTCCTCACTCTTGTACAAACTATTCTTATAGACGCCTATCCTTCTCTCTATTTCATGTTAATCGAGATAGACATTTCTAGAAATGGTTTTACCACACATTTCCTTGCGGTTACAATGGGAATTAGTAGGCTTGAGCGATAGTCAGATTGTTAAGGGCTGGTCGTTTTTTGATGTCTTCGAAATTCGTTCTGTTTACACGACCACGAGAAAACAGGGAAGAAACCAATACCACTTTCCATTTGAGAAAAGTGTACCTAAGCATTTCAAAATTCAAAGCAATGACAAGGAATATTTTGCAAATCGTTAATTCCACAAACCCATTCATTTTAAATATATGCTGTGCTTTAACGAGGTTTACATTTTTTGTGTAGTAAAATTTTGTCTATCTCATACGATTTACTAGTTACACAAAAGTTATCCGGATTAAAAAGGGCTTCAGAAGCTGCTCGCAGAAAATTCAACATATACATTTAATTTATCATGAAAATGATTAATATATTTTGTTAATCAAAATCGTTATGACCATTTTTGAGGGAAAAAAGTTCGATAAATGTTCCATATAAAAGATAGTTTGGGTTGGGAGAGTTTTTTTATAAAATCTTGTCCCATTCACATGACTTTCTCTACCATTGTACTAACTATTCTTACAAACTCTTATTCCTGTATCTTCTTCATATTACTCGAGATAAATATTTGAAGAAATCACATTATTGCTAAATTTCTTGTAGGTGCAAGGGGAATATGGGTATACAGTAGGTTTTGAGCGATAGTCAAACATTTTACAGCTGGTCGCTATATGAAGGGTTTGAAATTAAATTCTCTTTGTACGGCCAAGGGATAAATAGTGAATAACGACCTTCTGTTTGAGAGCATCTATTGAGTATTGCAAAACTCACACAAATAACAAGGAATACCTCCGAAATGGTTCACTACACAAAAAAAAAATGAATTTGTACAAGAGTTGTGTTTTATCGAGATCTACATTTTTATATACCTAGTACGATTTGGACTGTTTACCAGTTATGCAAAAGTCATCCAGAGTAAATAGGACTAAATGGGCTATAGGCAGAAAATTCAGAATGTGCATTTCATTTGCCATAAAGTATCTTAAACATATGGAATTTTAATGAAAACGTTAGAGCCATTTTTGAGAAAGTCAAAATTTTCGAAAAATTTCCCATGTTAAAGGTAGGAGGAGGGATTTTCTTCAAAGTCGTTGTGTTGCAACCTTGAAGGATATTAAACTTAAATACCAACTTTGGTTTTTAAAATGCTTAGCAGTATTCTTCTTTAAAACTGACGACTAAGTTCGATTCTGATTGGTGAATGAGGCAACAATGAGGCCATACATTGGTTGGTTTAGATTTTAGAACATGTGAAGCAACTAATAAATGTGCTACATATTTTTGGGAAAACCACTATATTTCTTAAAATATGACATGTTTTGCGAACGTGTGGGCCGTTAGTCGTACAATAGAATAATTAAATTGATCAGAGAAGTCACAGAAATATATGAACATCAAATTTAGATCTTTTACGCGTCTTCGTATTGGCCTACAAAACAAAGTAGTTCATACGCAACCCCTCCCACCATTCCAACAGCATAAATTACCGTCCACTGCCACTAGAATCCATGTCACCACCTAGCGCCGAGAACAGCAATTACAATGCAAGCATCCGCGCCATCTGTCCGGCACCGCCATACACCACTCGCCTGAAAGCATGCCTGAAAGATGACAAGGAAATGGAATGAAGGGAAATGATGGAGAGGAAACCGTGGTATGAAGTAATTCACTCCAGCATTCGCCTAAGTGACATGGGGAAACCACGGAGAAACCAAAGTTAGATTGGGTGGTTAACGGGGATCGAACCCGGAACCTCCCGAATGTGAGTCACACACGTTGTCGCGACGCCACCTCGCTCGGTTATGTGCACGGGGAGAAGTTTTCTATCTGAACAAGCATCCACGTCATCTGTCTTGCACCGCCCTATGCCACGAAACCTAGAGATTTCCTGAAAGATGAGAAGGGAACGGAATTAAACGGAAACAGAAAGGAAATTGTGGCAGCTGAGAAGTACCCCAAAATTCACCTACCACCGAGGAGAAACTACGAAAAACTTAACGTGAAATTGGAGGGTGGGTTCAACGGGAATCGAACCGATTCCGTTGCATGTTATACCGGAGTCATCTTGCTCGATTTGGTGTATCTGTTAAGTTCACGTGTGGAAACTCTTCAATTGTTAAACTCCACGTATGGTACACTGTAAGTTACAACTTCAGAAAGTCAATGAACACACTATGGAATATGTAAATTTTACAAATTTAATTTAATAACGTCGAAAGGTAAATCTAACTATGACGTCAACCAGCTACAATGAAGTTCGTCTTATTGACATACGCAAAGAAAATAACAGAATGTGGACTCTCTGAGGAAGCAACGTGGAGGAGAAATAAAATATTGAAATCCTATAATAATATTATTGGTGGAAGTGAAGGCTATCAACGCAGTGGTACCAACTGCCAGTGATCCATAAGCTCGGAACTTGATTTTAAATTATGATTTGGTTTTTAATTATGACAATAATTAATTCTGGATGGTTGGCTTGAATCCATGAATTAATTTCCAGTCATGAACACTACGGACTGCCAGTTGTGATGCAAAATGTACTTTTTAGACAGTTGATAGTAAAAGTCGGCCTTTTAGCAGCTTATGACATTGTTAAAAGTATAAAATTCTTGCACTCAACGCTTTTAACACTCCGATAATGCCAAATTTAGTTTCTTAGGGAATGTGAGCATGGCCTCGTTCAAGTACATAAAATGGCGAGTCATTTGAATGTGAATATGGACTGTGCTGAACCTATTGACATTTTACAAGCAGCGGAGAGAGTGAAATTAAAATTGTTACCTAAAAAATCAAGAAACCAATACGGTATTGCATACAGCATGGTTTTATTATTTCCACTGCCTCCCTTATGTAGAATGTTGTGGTTATGTAAAAGTCAACATGTCAACATTAATGCTAACGAAGGCAACAACTGAACATCGCAGCCAGGATTTTATTTTGTTCGTAAGTTTCCTCAACTCGGCCTGCACTTCCTTTCGGAATCACATCTACTCACAAAATAAAATGTTCGTTTTAACCCTTGCATCATAAATAACTATTCCCAAATCAGAAAGACCTTTTAACATTAGAGAGTATAGATACAGATTAAACAAGGGAGGGGGACACTTCGCGCAATGCCAACTATATAGATATATTGTGACGATAACGACCACCAGGAACTGAGCAGCATGGCTCAGGCGGTAACGTCTGTGGCCAGCATTCGGGAGGTTGCGGCCGACCTTCCTGACCTCGGTTTTTTTTTTTTTGGGGGGGGGGGGGGGTTGGGGTTTCCCGGGACACTCAGATGAATACTGGTAACCACATTCAACTTACATCCCCCAATTCACTTCCTTTCATTTCATTCTGCGCTGTGGTGGAGATTGTGTTCTGGAAATACGGTGTTCGGTAGAGGGGAGGTGTTGTGGTTGGCCGACTGCTAAGGGGACTGATTGATCAGCCGGACCTGGCTGGTGGTGCGATCTCTGTGTCGACCTGAAACTCCGTTGGTATCAAGAACTGCCTGCACCTGTTAGAGACCCACCGTAGTAGTTCTGCGTGTGCTACGTTCTGGCCGCCGTCTGACTGGGGTCTGACGCACAATACACCAGCGGCTGACTCGGAATCCCCACCATGACCGACAAGGCCACCAGTAGGAGAAAGGTATGAAGTGAAGGAACCACAGGAGGCTATAGATTGCAGACAGACAAGCCACAGGGACGTGCAGAAGTCCTAACAGCTCCAGGCACGAAGACACGACACACTGCTGGAGCTGTATAGAGAGGATTATGAACGACCCGTTGACCAAACAGCCCTCTAGTATCCACGGGGATTGTCTTTCTTTTGAACAAGTATTCGCGACATCTGTCCGACACCACCATACACTACAAAAGTACACATGAAAGAACAAAAGTAATTGGACTGAAAGGGAATTTATGGAAAGGGAATCGTGGTGGATGAGAAATCACAGCAAAATTCACCTACGAAATACCCAAGGTAAGAGTGGACGGTCGACGGAAATCGAACCCAGGACCTCCCAAATGCGAGGCTCACGCATTACCTTGGAGCCATCTCACTTGATTGGACAGTAAAGAAATGTGTTAAAGTTTAGAACTATGTAATGATAACAGCAAAATATAGTATATTTTTATAGGTCGTTCTTAGTACGTACAGCACATCGGGAGACATGTATGAAATGGAATGATAATTGGGAATATATTTTCGAAAGGAAACGTTCCAGGTCTAAATTAGGTTACCTCCCAGGGATTTGCGAGTTGTGAGTAATGAGGAAAACTGGAAAAAGAAGCTCAGTCAGACAGAAACGTCCTGGCGGAATCTCTTCACGAGTTCGTGTTTTAAAGACTACTAGATATGCGTCGGTGCAGTTAAATTAAACGTAAACAGTAAAATACTGAACTCCGCTTGATGCACGTTTTTCTTTTTCAGTTTCACCACACTTAGATTTGATACAAAATAAGCAGCCAATTCATTAAGCTTTTGAAATCAGATTTTCTAAGTTTAGACCTTAGGCCTCGCTGTGCAATAGCGTACTGTCAATCGTTATTTTTCTCTGCAGTGGGTAACATGGTCGATTATTAATTATGTTCAAATGGCAGGGGTGAAATATGGCATTCTCTTAGGAGGTGATCGGTAGGTAGATTAATATAGAGTACAACCGGAGGGGATTCCACACAGAGGCTATTGTAGGTTCAAAACCGGGAGGAACGAGATGGGAGTGCCCAACGGGTGTGCTAGAACCCGGCCAAGGTGCGCGAGCCAGCGTGAGATCCCTAACATGTGCTGAAGATTCTTCATCTCGGTGCTAGGTTTCTTCACCAGCCAGGACAGGCAACCACAGTGCTGTCCCTGCGCCGAGAACAGCAGTTACACAGCACAAGTTCCAGCACACAGCTGTGCCACAATCACGCTTCACCAACACCTCCAATCCTAGAAATACTGAATTAAATGATGATGAAATGAAACTGAGGAATGTAATGGAGGAAAGTAACCAACCCAGCACTCTTCTAGTGACAAAGAAAAACCGGAAACCTTTGGTCAGATTGGTCGGTCACCGGGGTTCAAACCCGGGACTTTCTGAGTGCGAGTCCCAAGCGTTACGATCTGAACTATCTCGTTCGGTGGTCGCTCTGCGTAGAAACACATAAAAATGATAATATATCATTCTGCGAAGGCTCATTCAAACAGCAATATCTGTAGGGTAATCTCAAAAACCACTTTAAAAATACTTCGTTTTTCTTTTAAATAAACCATTTCCGAGATATTATTTATTATTAGTTTGAATTTGACAATACTTATACTTTTTCAAATAGGAATATGTTACTCGGTTTTTTTTTTTTTTCCCTCATGGTCTTGCAAAGAGAACGGAATTTCAAAGGCATCACATAGCAACCAGCTCTTAAAACATTTCACTATCGCTTAAAGCCTACTGTATTCTATACTCCTCTTGCACCTATAAGAAAATTAGCAACAACCAGGCTTCGGTCGCGGTTACAAACGACGTTAGGTTGAGAGCCACTTTACTGTACCTGTTTTTAATTTGTGTTTGTTGACAGTAGAGGTAAGAAGGGAAGGGGAGGGTGCTACAACGTTCCAGTAACCTGTTTGTAAACCGAAGCAACTGTACCGCCCCTATCCAACCTACCCCGCTAGGTAGGGACGGTAAAAAACCTCCCTGCAAGCATAACCTAAATGCCGTCTAGAGGAAACATTTGCAAGAATAGTGTGTATAAGAGTGAGTATAGGTCTACATATATTTGTAAACAGAGTTTCTCCAAATTGAACTATATTAAAAGTCTGTATCACAATATGTTACACGACGATCACTTGTTGTATCTTCTAAGGCTATACACTTCACCAAATATTGATTCACTTGTTAAACGTAATCAGTACCAAACAAGTCACTAATAAACAGAGGTTTATCACATAAGATTTGAAAGTGCCTTCGAAAATCAAACGTACCGTACACGTAACCAGCCCACCACTGCAACACAATACACGGTTGGGGGGTTAAAGAAAGGCAAAGTCCACGTATAGTGGAATGGGGTAAACCCAACCACCCCTCTTTCGCAAATACTGGACATCGCTGGTTTATAATGCTATACAGCATTTTCAAAACTTGGAAGACTGTTGGGAGAACACGTCTTTATCTCGTTCTGTAAAATTGACAGATTTTTCCTTTATTTTTCTTTTAGTTTCTCTTGTATAATCCATTTAACTTTTATAGTCATACCGGGGTTTTACCTGAAACAGTTTGTTGACTGTAGGTTATTATACAATTTGTGTTTTCTCCTACGTTCAAAAGTAAGTACATTATTCCCAGACTATCTGGAGGATAGGGACTGATTCTAGTTAAAGAAAAATTACCACCGCAGCCGGGAATTAAACCCGAGAGCTTTGACCTCAGAGGCCAGAGCACTGACCATTCGACCGCAGAGACAGTCAATTTGTGCAAAACGTGCTTGGAATTGGTGCAATTGTATTCAAGCTAACAATAAATGTCCTCAAATGTTGAAATATTTAGCTCTTGTTTCCACGGTTCTTTTGGGTTGCATGAATACCCAAGCTTCTAGTGAATATCTTGTCATTTTTCATGCGTTGCAGGTGATCAACTGGTATCATTTAGTGATTTAACACTGGATATTCTCTTATATGTTCATTTTAATCTGTCCCTTCAAGTAGTTCCTTCCACTGATATTGTCATTTGTGCTGCCTAAGTTAGGTTCAATTACGTAAAGTTCATGCTTAATTTCCATAGTTTTCTAAAATGTTAACATGTTTCTTTTATAGTCTTGTATTTACTTAGCTACAGCAGCCGAGCGAATTGGACCTTGTAACGTCCTGGCTTCAAGCCGTTGACAGAATGTTGTTTCATAGTTATCCCTGGATGATAGGCTATTCGTAGAGTTATTTTCTTCCTGTCACGACTTCCCTTCCTTCATTCTCTTCAACTCCGTTTATTTTCATGTTTCAGGTTTTGCAGTGTAAGGCAGAGCTAGCCAGAAGGCACAGACGTTTCTTCCAGTGAAAGAGTGTTTATCGTAGTTGCCTAGGTTGCCTAGGTTGTAATGGTCGTTCATCGCCCATTCCGAGCTGGGGCTGGAATAAAACCTTAAATTCCTGCGACTCCCTGTGGCCTGTAGCCCCTGTTGTTCTTTGGCTCTATCCCTTCCTCTTGGGAATGGTAGCCATTTTATATCTGTGTAGGTTGTAGGGGAGCAGTCTTCTATTTCCCCAAACATCGAATTCAAAAATTTGATATCAAAATTTGACCGCAACTGCAACTTTTGAAGTGTCCTGGATAAACCAAGTCCAGGATGTGACACGATGATTTTCAAGAAATTACACCCATCCCAAAGTACTCTTAACATCGAAAGATCTTCCTTATATTTTATTTTTCCAAAAACAGCCAACGACTTTGATTAAAATAGCATATATTTAGGATGTTTTCATGACAAATAGAACCTGTATCCTGAATTTTTTGTGAAAATATATGGTGTGACGCCAGCCGCGAAGCTTAACAATGAACCGTCGGAGCCAAGCTACTTCCCACCAGATATTAGCTACAGCGCGTATCCAAGGCGCTCACGGTCAGTCTTCCCCACATCACTCACTCGAACAAACGCGTGTCTATCAACAATCACAGTGGCAGAACCAAAAGGCTTTTCTTCCCAAATTATTTGAGAAGTGTCCGGCGGTCGGCTTCTTTGAAGAAGTTCGAGAAATGTCCATGTTACATCATCCCCGCTGTATAAGGAAACGGGGCAATGAGTTACATGAGTTACGGTGCATACACGAGTCGTTCAGTATGGCAGGAGCGCAGGACAGCTGTGTGTGTGTGTGTGTGTGTGTGTGTGTGTGTGTGTGTGTGTGTGTGTGTGTGTGTGTGTGTGTGTGGACAGCATAACTCAAAAACGAAAAGAAGGTTAAAAACCAAAGTTGTATTTAAGTTTAATGTCTTTCAAGAATACGACACGAAGATTTTGAAGAAAATAGCCGCACCCTAAACTAACCTTTACATGGAACATTTTTCAAAAATTGTCATTCTCTTGAAAATAGCTGTAACGATTTTGATTAAAATGCCATATGTTTCATTGATGACAAATGAGATATATATCTTGAATTTTCTGGCTATAGCCCCTGTAGTCGTATTTACTCTGGACGACTTTTGCATAACTGGTAAACCGTTAGAGATAGACCAAATCATACTGTACAAAACATGTAGACCTTGCTAAAATACACAATTTATTTCTCAATAAGTTTTTTTGCAGGATGAACCATTTCGGAGATATTCCTTGTTATGTGTGTGAGTTCCGGAAAACAAAACTTTCGTGAAATGGAACATCGTTGTTCATTTTTTATATGTTAAGTGTGCAAAGAGAACGGAATCTCAAAGCTTTAAAAGATTTGACTATCGTACAAAACCTACTGTACTCTAATATTCCCCTTGTACCTACAAGGAAATAAGCAATAAGATAATTTGTACAAATGTTTATCTCAACTAACACGATGAAGATATAGGAATAAGAGTTTGTACGAATGGTTAGTGCAAGAGTAGAGAAAGTCATGTGAGTGCAACACATCAGATTTTTTTCCTTTTTTTTTCCATGTTCATGCAAAGAGAATGGGATTTCAAAACCACATCATACCGATTGGATTTGAAAAGATTTGGCTATTGCTTTAGGACATTCGATTCTCTTTTATCTGAAACAAGATATGCAAAGTGTAATGAGTTTATTTGTATAATAAGAAATGGAGATAATAATAAGCTTCACTAAGAATGCTCTGTAGAAGAGTAGAGAAAGTCATTTGAATGCATAATTCATTACAAAAGATAACCTCAAGGAATTCTGTATCACTTACAAAGGTGTTTTCTATTGTCAGGTACTCTTCAACTGCATACTGGAAATTCATAACGCGAAGTTGGAGCTCTCAAATCAACGCTATCAAACTTCACCTCTTGTAAGGACATGGAGCTATTAAGTTGCAAAGCATGTCCAGGATATTCGCCTGACACGGTGGCATGTAACATTAACTGAGTTGGGTCGATGTCACACCAAGATAAAGTTGGTAGTACTGGGAGAGCTTGAGCCAAAGTGCATTACCTGCACTTGCAGCTAGATAAGCAAACGTTCTGGGACACATCCTCGCTTTGGCGTTGTTTCTTTTTTGTTTCATTCACAAGTTAACGCGTAGATGGATCGCGACATTTCCAGCAAAATGTCGAACTTGCTTCTGTAACGGTTCTTCATCCAGTTATTCCTAATTGTGTTTTATTATTATTATTATTATTATTATTATTATTATTATTATTATTATTATTATTATTATTATTATTATTATTATTATTATTATTATTATTATTATTATTATTATTATTATTATTATTATTATTATTAATTACTAGTATTAATTATTATTATTATTATTATTATTATTATTATTATTATTATTATTATTATTATTATTATTATTATTATTATTATTATGCGGTTTACTAATATTCCTGTTGCATTTATACCCCGCCCTACGGGCAATGAAGTTAACTCGTATATGTTGGTTTTAAGTTTTTGGGGTTTTGTACATTAGATCACTGGGGAGTATAACGAATAATCTAGGCTAGAGAAAAATTCCCACTCCTTAGGAATCGAATGCGGGACACTAGACACAAGCAGGTTCTGTCTTCAGAAAATTTAGCTGCAGATATTTACGCAAAACTTCTAAACATCGACACATTTTGAACGTGCGAGAAGTTTTCAAAATGAGCCGTCAAAACGAAAGCTTTTATAAAAAGTTGCATACAAGTTTTTTTTCGGTATCTACATCAAAAGTATATCATTGTGTCCGTAGTTTGTCATTTTTGAAGTGTAGCATCAAGTTATCCTGATATATTTAGCGGTGGAGTAACTAAGAATCAATTTAGTGAAAACTATTTCCACAGTCTATTGCCGTGAAGTTACTCGTAAATAAGTAACTTCTCTGTGCAGAAACATACGAGTTCTTAAATTGAAATTAAAATAGCACGAGTATTTTCCCACAACAAGCTACAGGTTTTGCGCAGGATTACTTCTTCAGAGAAGTAAAACTGACTGTTTATGACACCGATGACTCAGGCGGTAACGTCTGTGACCCACATTCGAGAGGTTGCGAGTTCGATTCCCGTGGCCGACCTTGTTGATCTTAGGATTTTTCTCAAGCGAGTGCTGTTTACCTTACATCCCTCGGGCTTCATTCCCTTTCATTTCATTCTCTCTCTCTCTCTCTCTCTCTCTCTCTCTCTCTCTCTCTCTCTCTCTCTCTCTCTCTCTCTCTCTCTCTCTCTCTCTCTCTCTCTCTCTCCCTCTCGCTCTCTCACTCTCTCTATCCGGTCTTTCCAAGTTGAAAGCATCAGCAAGTCACCGGTAGGATGCGCTGCAGTGGCTCTAAAAGTACAGAGTTGGGCTGAAGGGAGGCGCTGTGGTTGGGTATTCGCCGACAAGAGGAATGTCTACCCAGCTGGATCTGGATGGTGGCGCGCCTTACCTGGCGACCTGGAACTGCCTGCATCTGTTAGGGACCCACCATAGTAACTCTGTCTGTGATGTGCGCTAGCAGCCTGTAGGGTACTTTCATTAGTCCTTCCTCTCGGGGTCTGATGCACAATGTAACATCGGCCGATGTGTCGCAATCCCCTCCGTAACAAGACAGACAGACATATAGACTGTTCATGATCACATTTAACAGTGTAATTTCAGGATTTTAAGAACATATAAGTGCATATACCAATAGGTATATATAAATACCATTTAAATTATACATTTTATTATTTTTGCATTTACCGACAATGTCCTACATTTTTGCTTTATCTACTACGTTTAGTAAAGTAGAAGTATTATATTCCATACAAAAATTCGATGTCAAGATTTCACCGGAAATATGTTTTGGGGCCCCCTAAATAAAAAAAAAACAATTTTAGAAAAAGGTTTCTGTGTGTCAGTCTGTGGACAGCATAACTCAAAAACGAAAAGTCGGTTAAAAACAACAGTTAGTATTTAAGCTTAATGTCTTTCAAGGATGCGACACAAAGACTTTGAAGAAAATTCCTCCACCCTAAACTGCCCTTCACATGGAAATCTTTTCCAAAATTCTGATTTTCTTGAAATTCGCTCTAACAATTTTGATAAAAATCGCTATGTGTTAGATATTTTTATGACAAATGAAATGCATGTCTTCAATTTTCTGACTATAGCCCATAAAGCCCTATTTACTCTGGATGACTTTTGCATAACTCGTAAACAAATCTTACTCTACAAAAAATGTAGATCTTGCTAAATTACACAATTTATGTCAATACATTCTGGTATGGTGAACCATTTCGGAGATATTCCTCGTTATTTGTCCAAGTTTTGGAGAACTTATACTTCTGTCAAATGCAACCTCGTTATTCAGTTTTTTATATGTTAACCGTGCAAGGAGAACAGAATTTGAAAGCTTTAAAAGATTTGACTATCGCTTTAAGTCTACGTTTTCCCATATTTCCCTTGTACCTACAAGGAAATAAGCAATCAGATAATTTCTGCAAATGTTTATCTCAACTAACACGAGGAAGATATAGGAATAAGTGTTTGTAAGAATGGTTAGTACAAGAGTAGAGAAAGCCATGTGAGTGCAACACATTAGATTTTTTGCCATTGTGTCCTGTGTCCTACATTTCCATAACACAAGCTACTCTACACATACAGTGACTAATAGAAATACAACCGGCAAACAACACCGCTCAATGCCAACTACCGAAATTATTTGGAGTACCTTAGTAGAACTGACTCCAAACTTTCCAAAGATTGAGAATAGTGTACGATCAGTACAATTGTCAGTGATGCTGAATGATTCATGAGAGATGTTGCATTTCAAAAGGTAAACCGAAGCTCAAAGTCGTCTAATGTGACTACCCCTGAACGATGAAATAGTATTCATATACCTTGAAGCAGAGAAATGTTTGTGTATGACAATATATCATTTGCAAACCCTATAGGGACGTATTTATAGACGAGTTCACTGCACAAGTGACGTTTTTAAATATGATGCCCCAGCGGTAAAGCAGCGCTCTAGTTTAGTTGCTGTTGCCAAGGAAACCAGCCAGAGTTCATCTATGCAAACGTTTACGTCAGAATGCTCGTGGGTATTAATCACTTTGATAAACTAATGGTTGAAGGTAATTATTTGAAATGCAAATATATGCGTTCGTTTTTTATTAATCCTAATGAGAGTTCTACAATTCTCTTTGATAAATAAATCTAATAAACGCGTATTTACACACAAAATATATTTTAGTTACTTAAAACACCTACCTTTGTGTTCACAGAGTACTTCATTACATGTTACAGCTTTTTGTTTTGTTAATTGTAATTATCGTAATAAATATGAATAAAGTAAAAAATTTAAAATAAAGATTTAAAATATTACCAAGTATCTTTCCATTTGCCCAAAAAGAAAATAACAACACTTTTATAAACAATCAAACGCGTTGATTCACATGACCTTCTCTACCCACTATCGTTTATTTGTATGTAGCTTCTTCAAACCTTTCTCACAACATTCGTTCTCCACTACACACTTAAAGTATAGGAACTATTATATTCCACTCAAAAATTGAGCCTAAATCCTTGCTAGAACCCGTAAGACGATAAGAAACTTAGAGATTCTCCCAAAAAGTGCATTTTACTAAATTCGTTTTGTATACAAGAATGAGTAGAGAATCTATTAGAAAGTATACAATAATACCATCTCCACAAGTGTATATACGGTAATTTGATATAGAAGAATAAGATTTTGTAAGAATAATCTGCAGAAGAGTGAGTAGAAAATTCTGATGACTTTCTCTTCTCTTGTACAAATTATTCGTAAACACTCTTATTCCTCTATCTACTTCATATTAGTCGAGATAAAATTGCATTGCTAATTTTCTTGTAGTTGCAAGGAGAATATGGGAATACATTATAAGCTTTGAGCGATACACAGATATTTTAAAGCTTTGAAATTGTTGTCTCTGCACTGCCAAGAGATCAAAATGTGAATAACGACCTTCCATTTGAGAAAAAAACGAGTATTGGAGAACTCACACAAATAAGGACTATCTCCGAAATGGTTCACTACACAAAAAATATATTTAGACAGAGCTTGGGTGTTTTAACGATATCTGCATTATTGGTCTATTTCTTACGGTTTACCAGTTATGCAAAAGTTATCAAGAGTAAACAGGACTACATACGCTATAGGCAGAAAATTCAAAATACACATTTCACTTGCCATAAAAATATCTTATTTTAATCAAAATCGTTACAGCTATTTTTGAGAAAATTAAAATTTTCGAAATATTTTTCATGTAAAGGTTAGTTTAGGGTTGAGTAATTTTCTTCGGAATCTTCGTGTCACATCCTTAAAAGATATCAAACTTAAATACCAACTTTGGTTCTTAACCAACTTTTTGTTTTTGAATTATCTGTTCACAGACACACACACACACACACACACACACACACACACACACACACACACACACACACACACACACACACACACACACACACACACAATTTCCTTCTCACCAAAGCGGCCAGGTCTCGATCTCAGACAACCGCATGTGGGATTTGTGGACGAAGCGGCGCTGGGGCGGGTTTCCTCCGGGTTCTCCGGTTTCCCCCGCCATCTCATTCCACCGGTGCTCCATCTTCATTCCATGTATCATCAGTGTCACCGCCTGCGGTGCCGTAGTAGTAAAAGTGGGCGTTAAACACTACACACGCACAAACACATACATACACTCACCCACGGGCCTTTATCTAAAAATGGTTTTTTTTTTTATTTTTTTTATTCAGGGGGCCTCAAAACATATTTCCGGTGAGATACCGACATCGAAATTTAGGATCGAATAGAATACTTCCTGTGCTTACTATATGTAATAAAGAAAGTAAAAAGCCATTTAAATGCAGCGCGTCAGATATTTCACTGTAGGTTTTCAGAACGAACCATGAAACAAAGTAACCGCGAAGTCCAGATGAAAGCCGTATATCCACAGTGAACCAGACGTTATGACAAACAACACAGCATAGCACAAGACGTAGAGACAGTGGTTTTGGTCATTCTGCAAATGCTCGTATTTAATCTGAAATGTCATCAGCAAACGGGGCGGGCTTTGTGCACAGAATTAGTTACTCTAATCCAATATCGAGTTAGTCCACAGCTGCATGACCTACTCAGACTAAGATATAATGTAGCGACCATGCTGTGTTTTATATAATCTGCGACAAATCTTGTCTTGTTAAGGTCCTACATATGTCCTCCATTAGCGCCCAGGAATTATAATTTAAGCCTAGTTTCCTGAATTTTGAAAGTAATTGGAACTCACCCAAATACCTGCCCATGGTCGCAAATATTTCGGGTATTATTTAGCCATTTTAGACATGTTTCTCTTTATTAAAAAGAATTGTTTTGTATTCACATGACTTTCGCCCCCCACTACTCTCATAAACGCTTATTCTTCCACCTGTTTCTTGTTGATATAGATATACCCTCGATGTTCACTTGGTTTAGAAGACTGTAGTAGGTTCAAATAATATTCTAGCCTTTGCAAGGTTGCCATTTGATGGATTTACAGTTCTGTTCTCTTTTCTTGAACACGAGACAGAAAGCAAAAATAAAATATATTGCGCTACATTCACAAGACTATCTACTCACTTTTGTAAAAGTTATTCTTGCAAACGCTTATTCTTTTGTCTACATAAGCGTCTCTCAGGGTGCAGGGACCAGTGCATTGCACGGTGCAAGCTATAAAATGTGACTACTAAAAGTTGACCTCGTGCAATCCTCTACCCGCTCTTTCCTTACAACTCTCTGTCTCTCTCTCTCTTAATAAGGCCGGGAGGAACGGAGTGCTGACCACGTCCCACCTCCAGCGCTGCACCCCAATCATGACGTCTATGGTGCGCAGTGGTGGGGGACGCAGCGGCCGGACGGTAGGCCTTAGCCCGGAAGGGGCTGTTATGCCGCGTGGTTAGTGGTTAATAAGTACCTCCCTCTAGGTTTTAGTTCCTTCCCCATAAAATGAAAACTTTTCCTGTACAAAATCACTTCTCTGAGACTTTCACACTCCAGTTCCCGTCTTTCCACATTATTTACCTTATCAATATGCTTCTGTCTAAAGCAAGGGCATTTCAACATAACATACCACTGATCCCTTTTCTGTGAGACCACTGAATAAATTGTGTTTCTCTATTTCTTCAAACCATTATCTTGCCTCTTTTCAAAAACATTTATCTCTTCTTCACCAAACATTACCTAAGCCATTGTATCCCAATGTACTTCTTACATTACTTATTCATCTTCTGTCCTTGCGAGGTGGCATTGCTACACATTATCGCTATGTTGATTATTTACAGAAGTTATCATTGATCATTCATCATTTATGAACAAGCGTTCGTAGATGATGCATTAAGAGACAAGTAATTAAAATGTTATGGGGATATTTTCGTGAAACGTAACATTTCCCTCTTGAATATTCTGCAAAGAGCCCGTGAAGTCTTCCTTAATAGTATCTTATTTAACTGAGAAACCATAAATGTCATGTGAATCTTACTTTGTCTACTACGTAATAATATTACAGTAGACGCAAATATTCCATAGAGATATTTCACCGGAAATGCACGTTTTGAGATCCCGTGAAGTTAAATTTTAAAAAAAGGATTTTGTGTGTGTGTGTGCGCGCGTGCGTGCATGTGTGTGTGTGTGTGTGTGTGTGTGTGTGTGTGTGTGTGTGTGTGTGTGTGTGTGTGTGTGTGTGTGAGCCTAGCTCAAAAAGCAAAAGTCGGTTAAATATCAAACAGTATTTAACTTCAGCATCTTCCAAGGGTGCGACATAAACATTTTCAAGAATATCAACCGAAGTAGCCTTTACTTTGAAAATTCTGCGGTAAGCCTTGGCCGGGAAAGGGCTGTTGCACCGCGGAGTTGGTTAGCTTACATTTTGAAATACTTGAACTTTTATCAAATAGGAAGTCGTTATTCGTTTTATTTATTTACCATGCAAAGAGAACGCAATTTCAAAGCCATTAAATAGCGACCAACTCTTAAAAGATTCGGCCATCTCTTAAGCTTCTATATTCCCCTATTCCCATTTTATCGATAAGTAAATATATAATAAAATAATTTCTACAAACATTTATCTTGATAATATCAAGTGCATAGAAGAACCGTTTGAAGAATCGCTAGTCATATGAATGTGACACATTAGATTTTTGCTTTAATAGCACTTATCTGCTGTAGGTAGAGAAAGTGTATTCCACCTAAAAGTTGATATACAGTTTTAACCAAAATACATGTTTTGAGATACTCCTAAATAAATATAATCGCGTGCGCCTTTGAACAGCATAACTAGGAAGCAAATTGTCGAATAAATATTAAATTTGTATTTGAGTTCAGCATCTTCCAAGAATGTGGCACAAAAATCTTCCAGAAGATACGCTACTCTAAGGTGCCCTTTACACAGAAAAGATCTAGTTATTTTTTTAGTTTCTCAAAATTGGTATGATGAAATCAAACAATTGTGTGAAGCTCTCTTCATTCTGAATGGAATCTGTGTGCTCTGCTACAATTATCAAACCGCAATAAGTAGATAAAAACCGACTTTGCGTAACCATATGTGATTATAATTAGAAAACGAAAGATTGTGTAATAAGCCGCAAGTTTAGTGCACATGTTGTTACTACTCTTACATGTACACAGCTGCAGACGTCTACTGATGCGCGTATATATACGATGGCTGCGCGTTACTGGTTACGTCATTCGTTCTTCGTGTCCAACTAACCTATATCACACTCTAATTATAACACACAATCTATGTCACATAGCTTTTCGTGTTGCGTTAAGAACTTACATTATATTCGTTGTTCTAGGTTTCAATTTTCCAATACGTTGTTTTCTAAGTGCTAAGTCACCATTCACTTATTTTTTATGATCATGAAAAAGTTGCAAGTCAGAACTAGTCTTAGGCGAATCCCTAAAAAGATAGCCACTATCACCTAGGCCTCCTGTACACATTTGGCAACTACAACGAAATATACGAAAAAAATACTCGTACCATAAAACAATTTCTGTAAACGTTCATCTCGATTAACATTAAGTAGAAAGAACAATAAGCTTTTATAAGAAACATTTTAGGAGAGTGGGTGGTGAAGGTCATGTGAATGTAACCTATAAGAACATTTTTGGCAGCGTTAACCGTTTTCTAAATTTTGTGTGTTGAATGCATAACTTTATCCAATGGTAAGTGCGTCATTTGACGTAACATTTGTAAATTTGGGCTTTTATTTTTATTTTGCATGAGCTGATGTTTACTCCTCCGATATGAACATTCGAAAGCTGTTTCCACGTGATTTAAATAACTAAGCACATTCTGGTGAATATTACATGTATGGATGAAGGAATCAGTATACAAATACAAGTATATTAAAATGTGGTTCCGTAATGGAAAGTGAGGGTCGTGTGAGTGCACCGCATTAGTAAGTTTTGCATTTGTACATAGCACAAAACAAGAGAAAAACACATGTGTGTTTGTTTCTGGTATTTTGCATATGTAAATGCCAGCAATACATTAAGGTTAACGCTATTTGCAAGAGAGAAATTTTGTGTTGAGTTTCTTCAAGTGGAAAACTTCCCCCCGTAATGAGACAGGTAAACACCATAAAGCTTAATTTAATGGATGTTAAATACCTTTTTCGAAACGTTTTTGTAAATGGCGTTTCTTTACGAGGGGCTGTTGGGTTTGCTAATAATCCATTAGCTTTATTTTCGCTCTTGGTGCGTGAAGCTTGCCTGGAGCTATGGGATATTTGCAGCCCAGCAAATGGTAACATTGATCAAAGCTTTGCGTGAGATGGGAGAGTGCTTGGCTTAATTGGGAAATGGGAGGATAAGACAAAGGGAATACGGGTAAATAAAATACGCGTTCTGCTCTTAATGTATGCGCTATAGCCAAATTTCACTGTAGTAATAACTCCAAGCATCGCTTTTTGCCTCTGGAAGAATTAATCGGGTTAGGTTATTTTATTTAATATCTTTTGAAATATAGTATATTCATGCAAGCATCAAATTGTCTGTATATATCACGTAATGTACAGTTACGAGCAGAAAATGGGGCCCGTATTGGAAAAAGGGATTTAAGTTAGTACACTTGCTTCCATTTATGCTGTCCCCACAGCTTCGAGAGGCATTCTACTGACCTCCAAAGGTGGAGTATGCATAGCAGGCAGGAAGTGTGTGTATTTGTTTACCTTTTCACACATGCAGAAGTGTCGTGATTTATGTGCACAGTTCTAGATTATTCACATATGAATATATACCGTGTGAGTCTTCTCATCCTCCGGATTGAGAAGCTATGCAGTCCCGGCGTTTTACAGGCTGTGCCGTAAACACTGTCAATGTCAGCCGAAATGACTGTTTTGTACTGCTGTGATGAAGTGACGCCCTGTTAACGCAATACTAAGTACTAAGGCCACTTGAAGGTACATTTTATGTTAAGTAAATTTAAAGAGAACTGGTTGTTTGGCATGGAACTTAATTACTTTAATTATGTGAATTTCATGAAAACATAAATTATTTGTTAATATATGCTTTGATAAACATCATAAAGAAATGCATAATAACATTGTAGTTATACATTAAAATCAAGGCATCATTACATAATATCTTACTGTTTAAATCTATTCTTTAATACAAAACTAAGCCAATAATTTTTTCTGGGAGCTTATAGAACGCAGCATGTAAATTAGTACCAGGGTTGCCAACTTTTGAAAGTAAAATTATCGTACCGGCCACTCAAAATTATAGATTTGGATTCAAAATTATCGTACATCATAAACCAAATGCTACAACAATGAAAATATCAGCACAACACTTACGAAAATGTAATAGTATTGATGTTTATGGTATCCCCTTACAAGATCGATGACTTCAACCAGTATTACAACTTTAGCACTTATATTTCTTGCACTATTCATCTGAAAGTTCATCATCTCCCTCAACTGTTGCAGCATTATACAAATTTATTGCTGAGTTAAACTTTAACATCTTCTCGGTAACTTGCAGATTTTCGAACCTACCACATCTTTCATAAGCTGAGACGTATCTAGTGCCAATCTGTTTCTAAGTCTTCCACAAGAAGCGTTTCTGTGGGGCAACGAAATCACTGACAATGCAAACTCCGCCAGTTCTTTGAAATTGGCATTTTCACCTAGGTAACATATGTGTTTAACAGCACTCCAGAAACTGTCAGGTTCAGGTATGTTCTTTATTTCACACGGAATATCACTTATTCCTAGTTTTCTCCATTGATCATCAATTTTCTGAATAGTGCCTTCATCAGTGAGATTACCAGATCTGGGCACACTGGCAATAAGAGGATAAAGGGTAGGAGGATTAGTAGGATATGGAATCGTTGTGGGGTGGTGGTGGCCATGGGGGGGGGGGGGGGTGGAGACAGGTTATGGGGGCAAAAGTGATGTCGCTATTTATAATTAATTTTATTTCGCTGGTGTGACAAACCAGTGAAAATGATATTTCGCCAGTATCAAAATATCAACATTCAAATTAACGTACATCCGCATAATTATCGTACGGGTTGGTTACCATGAGTACAAACATTAAAATTATCGTATGCCCCCATAATTATCGTACTAGTTGGCAACCCTGACTAGTACCTACACACAAACTAGATAACGGCTGGAAATTCTTATAGGCAAACAATATAGTTCATTCGGAAAAAAACGTAATTTGTTAAAACTTTATCGAAACATAAGCAGAAACGAATAAGATTCTAATAGTCGCAGGCGTGATTTGAACTTTTGAACCTTGACATGACTTTCTAGCATGCTAAGCGTGTTAACAACTGCATTTTGCATCGTCTGTAAAACGCAGGGTTACCTAGTTACCAATCCGCAGGATGAGAATACTCCCCCGGTATGCCTTTGAACAATGTCTTCTAATGGCAATTTGATTTGGCTTTCCACATAGCTACAATTCTTCCCCAATGACCTCTGCAATATTTGCTTACATCGCGTCAGCTACAGTTAACAGACGCGGGGCTGAATTTTCTAAATTGTGTAATTTTAAAGCACATTTATTTGAAATGTTACAGTGTGGTAGTTTCTCAGGAAACACAGTTATATATTTTAATTAGTGTTGTTTATACTGGGAGGCACGAGGGCAGAAATGATTGACGATTCTGGTAGGATAATCTGCCCATTCTATCGCTTGAATGAAGACTGGTATTTAACAGAATGTCCACATTGCAGCCATCAGCAAAAAATGAACCTAGAAATGAATTGTTTATACCTGCTAGAAGAAGATTGACAAATTGGGGTGTACTGGTTGACTAAAGGAATTGGCTGAAGTGTGTGAAGTAAGATCAGTTCTGTTAAGCTAATCAGAGACTATTTGTATTTTACCTTCTCTAACACATACTTACAGGAAGTATAGAAAGTATTGTATTCCGCCAAAAAATTGGATACGAAACATCACCAGAAATACGTTTTGAGACTACCTGAACCCAAAAAAGAATATCATTTTAGAAACAGCTTAGTCCGTGTGTCTGTATGCACGTCTATCTGTGAACGGCATAACTCAAAATCGAAAACTTGGTCTTTTAATACAGCGTTTCCCAAGAATGCTACACTAAGATGTTCAAGAAAATGCCACCTCTCCGAACTACCTTTTACATGGAAAAATGTTAGAAGAATGTGATTTTCTCAAAAATGCCAACCATTATGATTAAATTACTATAGGTATATGACTTTTGCATAACTGGTATACCGTAGGAGTTGCACAAAACCTTAATACAGAAAAAATGTAGATTCCTGCAGTTTATTACAAATACAGGTTTTTTCTTTTTTGTGGTGCTAACCACTTCCGAGATAGTTCTTATTTTTGGTTACATGTTTAACATACTTATCATTTTCTTAATTAGAAATTCGGTATTCGATTTTCTTTCCTTTTCAATTTTTTCTTATCCTGGTAATGCAAAGAGAATGGATTTCAAAGATATCAAATGTCTCTCAAATTTTAATTAATTAAAAAAGCCAATAGGACGTGACCCATGCCGGAAGCCAAGAAAGAAGTAATGAACAAAGGCCGTGGAAGTCTACGTTATCATCAAATTTAATTTCGATTAACGTTATACCAGGTAACTCAGCGGCCCCTTATTTTTTTAAGGTAGGCCACACATCAAAGGCCAGGTACGCATTAGTCCAGTTCTGCGCTTACGTTCTTAGAGAGACAAGTGAATAAAACTTATAGCAACAGCAGTTTAAGGGATAGAACGTACTCCTCGCTAAAGTACACCTCAAGAACATATGACTCGTTTTCTGAGAGCAAATTCCGGGTTTCCAGCCGATTTTACAAACTTTTTATTAGAGTATGCATAGCAATGCAATTCAGTACACGCCTCTGATAAAATTGACCTATCATATGAGTACATCATCAACATCAACTACAAATAAAATGGCAAATGGCAAATTCTTGTACTTAGAGCCGGGATTGGCTGCAATAAATTAAAAGTACCCCTCATCCATCATGGATCCATAAAGTCAAGGTGCACATATTAAATAACGGTTTATTTGAATTTTAGCGTAAACAACATCTCGTACATTTCAAATAACATGCATAATATCTTTTACCATTTAAGTAATAACATTTAAACTGTCTTAAAAATCTAAACCATGCACGAAAAGTTGCAAGGTGGCAATGGCCTGGCGCCCGGCATACAAATTCTACAGTTGAACTCGAAATGTGCTTATAGTCAAGTCTCCTAACAGCTGAAGAGAATTATAGCTGTATCCTGTGTGCTTAAGCAAGTGACACGGGTTTGCGTCTCACGCACTGTACAATTTTTTTCAATGCTCATCCAAACTTGGAAAACGAATTCACAATAATCTAATTTTTAAGTCCATGAGGTTTTAGGACATTATAATTTAAATCCTTTTTTTTTTTTTTCTTCTTCTTCATTTTGTAATACGAGTAGAATAGGCATAATGACTTCTGCCCCATTTAACTGGGGTGTGTAGTGTGTAGTTATGAATCCCGATTCCCTCCATACTCAGCGCGTATGCTGTCACACAATATGTTGTGCCAATCTTTCAAGATATATTCGACAGACGAGTAGGTTGATATGCTTTTGATTTACAGAGAAGAAAGAGCCAATACCAAGCAGCTAAGCATCTATACCGGGAGATATATTCTAATAGACATCAGCAATACCATAAAATGGAAAATAACACAATTACGAATTAAAATAATAAGAGCTTTAAACATAATACTTGTTCATCCAGTGTTATTCGTGAATATTACACTGTAAAGCAACTAGTACATACACGGGATTCGAACCACCTTTACACTACATGGATTACTTAATCGTGCACTGGTTCCAACTGAGCTACCCAGTAACTTGAGAGATAAACGTTCAGTTTAACATGCTATATTCATTGGCCCAGTGCACATTTGCAGTGGTGCAAACATCAACTGTCTAATTACGAGTATATTAAAAGGTGATGCTCTAACATCTATATTAGTACTAATTTCGTCGAGTGTGTAAATAAAGACCTCCATGTTAAATACTTGGGTATAAGCTAGCATAGGGGCCGATGTTTTCATGTTGGAGTATAAATTGCGGATTGCATAAAACTGGAAAATAAGGGGCAGCTGACTCAATATATATTAAGATTAGACCGTCTCCGTAGCACAGTTGGTAGCGCACCTGCCTCTGGCGCGGAGGACCCGGGTTCGATCCCCGGTACCGGCATGGGATTTTTCCCCGCTGGGAGGTCTGATACGGGGTGCACTCAGCCTCGTTAGGTCCCTGAGGGGCCAATTGAGGAGCTATCCTGATAGAAAGGTAGCGTCCCTGAAAGGTCAAAGTAGTCGCCTTACGGTTGGGGGAGTCGGCGTGCTGACCCCCGCCACCCCCAACTTTCACTCTTCCGTGGCCTTGGCTGCGGCTGGAGGACGCAGCGGCCGGGCGATGAGGGTAACCTTTGCATAAGGGGAAGACGCCCTAGGGATATTAAGATTAATTTGTTCAAGAGTGAGTAGTGAAAGTCCCCATTACTTAAAGTCTAAACTAGTGTGGCAATGTTGTCACGTGTTATCACGACATATTAAATCTTTCCTCCCGTAACAATGTAGAGTTACGGTGGGTGTCCGGTCATACGGGTATTGCAGGAAATGAAAACGCTGATGTTCTAGCCAAGAAAGGAGCAACTCTCCCTTTGCAAGAATCAGAATCTTTCCGTGGAATAAGCACTTTAGAAGCTAAAAACACATTGCAACTTTGGGTTCGTAATGAAATCCAAAACAAATGGTAAATTATAGCTATAAAAGAACTTTACAGGCAGATAATTAATAAGCCTGAGGATAAACTAAGTAACTTACTTATTGGACTAATCATGCCACAACTTAAACAGAAAATGCACAAAAAGTGTCTTTAGGCTGAAAAGGGAAATCTGCTTCTAACACACAGTCAAGAGGTTCCGATGGACAACGATGATCATATTGATCATTATTCAATTGTGGGGGGGGCAGTTGTTTCTCAGACTACAATGAATATGTTTGTACCATTTATGCACTACTTTGACACAAATATAAATTTGTGCAGTGTGCAAAACAAATCGAACGACATTTCTTGTAACACTGACATTTCTTCTAATACACGTGAAAACGACGACTTTTATTTTAGTTACATGCCTTGTGATCCAGTGGACATTTTCCTTTACTCCGAACTATTTAGGAAGGTCTGAGCGTGGGTTAGAAACAAAGGTACCGAAATTGAGGGCAGACCTTTTTATTCTTTTTTGTTTCAAGAGACAGTAGCGGGCGACGAAGCAAAATTCAAGAAACACTACCCTCATTCGGGGTCTGCCATCTTTAGGGTCGTCGTTCGGTTAGTGTCATCATTTGTCTAGGAGCAGGTGCATAGACGACGTTACGACAATGCACCGCCCCACAAAGCGGAACTGACAAAAGACTTTTTGGTTACTTCAAGTGTGGAATTAATGATACATCTGCCCTGCAGTCCTGACCTACAGGAAGCTGTCGCTTCTTTTTCCAATCATGACTCTAAGTATCGAATCTTCTGGAGAAGTACCATTTGAGGAGTTTCTAGAGTAACGGATGCATTCTTCCACTGCAGCATAAAATTTAAGGACCCCTTCGAGCAGCAGTCAGGCGTAAAACAGGAAAACTTTGTTGTCACATGTAGAAGTTTTGTGGAAAGCTTCAACATGATATGCATTAGATCATTCTTATTTTTAAAGTTTGCAATGTGGTTTAGTAACAAAATTAAAGATTAGATATATACTAACTGCAGTTCTTCCTTTCCGTCTTTTCTCCTTTCGTGTTTCCTCCTTTCTTTGCTCTCTTCAAATCACTCCATATTCCCTTTTTCCACTTTACGTCTGGCAATGTTTATTATTGCTGAACCAAAATTTAATGGTGGGTGGCTCAACAAAACATCCTATCAGAGGCTTGGCACGTCTTGCAGTGTTGTATGGTTAAACACGCTGTAAAGTCGGTTATACCGGGTGGAAGTGAAGTCATTACATTAATTTCAACCAGTGGTAGATCTGGGTATTTGGAACACATTTTCTATCTTACATTTTTGTCTCTGACCATTTCCTATGGAGATATTTTGGTTTTGTCGAAAACAACCTGGCAACACTGCACACTGTGTCGATCACTTTTCCAAGCTCACCACATAAACAAACAGCGTAACGGTGCGTCTTAAAAACAAACTCATACCCTGCCTTGTCCTTCCGTGTTTACTGTGGAGTGTAGGCCAATCACAAGCGGTAGCTCCCTACGAAAGCGAAAGTGCCCGGCCTGTTTATATCCACAAACCAGTTCAATTCTCTGACCAACCTCAACGTAACATTGTCGACTTACCCAACGTTTGAGAGAGTAGCTCGGAGAATTCCTTCACGTCTTTTAACAGATTAATTATTTCGTAACTGGTGTGATGTCCCATAATTACTACCACAGCTATTTCAGAAATAAGTAACTCTACGCGTCTTACAAGTAACAAACTGTTATTTTCACACATTCTTGTGGAATTACGCATCCAATTGGGATCAAAAACTATTTATTTTCTCGAAATCAACTGATGAAGGAACAAAATGCCATTAGACCTTTTTGTTTGTAATGCTTCTGTAAAACACATATTAGAAGGAATGTAATGACTTACCTTCCATCCTGTATATCATTTGCACTCACAAAATGTATTTGCACAACAGAAAAGAAAATACTAATGTTCAGCTATCAGTCGCCATTAAATTTTGCGTCGGCCATAT
Organism: Tenodera sinensis; assembly: GCA_030765045.1. Taxonomy (NCBI): domain Eukaryota; kingdom Metazoa; phylum Arthropoda; class Insecta; order Mantodea; family Mantidae; genus Tenodera; species Tenodera sinensis. Next base: position 332,243,572 of record CM060964.1, read on the forward strand.
TTGTCAACTTGCATCTTGACAAATTTAAATTGAAATCTTATTATTTAACTATAGCTTCAAAAATTGCAACGAAGATCTGACTTGAACTTAAAAACCACCCAGAACAGCTTTCTTCATGTCACTGAAATTGCATGTTAATTTGCCTAGGTAAACCTAGGCACTTAGTTATAGTAAAGTTTGGTTAAGAACAGACTGCAAATAACTTTAGCATCTGCTAATCAATTTTGTTTCTAAATAAATTTACCTGTTTGCTTTGTCACTTTATTCATTCCATTTCTTATATTTGTTTCTTCCTTCACAAAATTTACTAACTTATTCAAATGTCCATTAAATTTTATTTTTGTGGTGTTACTTTTTAGATTGCATAGCTATTGCGCTAAAATAAATATATATAAAATACCCCACAAAGAACATTCTGAAATGTTATTCTCTTAAATTTTATACATTATCTTTACAATCAAGTGTTAAATGTTTTCATTGAATTTTCTTCTTTAATATATATATATTCTAGTTTATGTGAACGGTCATGTTATAACGCCAATAGAACAGAAATTATAACTATCTTGCCTGAGCTAGAGCAGAGCTATACAGAACAATTAGGTGGGCATTTTCCGACAGTTGCCATTTCGCTCTTCTTTAACTAGTTTGTCAATGTTAGGGCGTAATGTACAGCACATTTGTAACCGAATAGCACATTTTGCTATTGCTGTGTGCCAGCACGCGTAAGTGACCTGCGGCACGAGCAGCCTGCTGTCTACCTGCCCCTCGCACTGTCTCAAAAACTCTGAACAAAGTGTATCTATCACGTTGTTTCCGTCATGTGATCATGTTTTACTAGATTCCTCCAGAAATCGGAAGCGTTGAACTGTGAACCTTCTCGAAACTGAGAGAGGGTATATAAAGAGCCGCTTAATCTACGGAACATAAGTGTCTTCAAAAGCTTTTGGAAGCTCCTCTATGTATACTACAGTTCAGATCGAAGACCCTGATAGTACTCACGAGTAATATTATTTTGAACCGAAAAGTACCATTTTTATTTAGATCACAGTGACCGAGGTTATAATCACAGTTTTTGGTGATCATCATGTTCGAATTTCTTACTAAATTTCTTAATTCGTTTTATTTTGTTTTTTCCCTACCAACACTATCATTTAGTACGTCATTTATTTATTTTACTAAAACCAGCAAACCGTATTTTTGGTAGAGCGAAACTCTATATAGAATCTTACAGTTGTACGTATATGAAGGATACAGTAGATTAAAGGGATAGTCAGATTTTTAGAAGCTGGTTGGCATACGATAACCTTGATACTATACCCTTTGTATGACATGAAAGAAAAACCAATATTAACTAGCTGCCGCTTGGTGAAAAAAAAACATACGATTTCACCATTGAAACCAAAAACAACGAATATTTCGGAAATAAAAATACTTAAAAAGTTGACATAATTGTGTTCTACGCGTTTGTATAATCAGAGTTTGTCACATTACCTTAGTGGTCTTCTGGTTAGCATGCTAGCTAACAGATCTAGAGATCCCAGGCTGAATTGCGAGCTCCAAAAATACGAAGTTTGGTTATTCAAGATAATTGCAATCCTCCCTCTCAATCTGGAAGTATGACTGAGATCATAAACTTGTGCGCGTGCGTTCGTACTGGCGTGTGTGAATCTAGTGTTTAAAAGGAAAACCCAGTGCACACAAACCCAAACAGACAAAATAGTAAATGAGCAAAATCGACAAAAATTGCAAATAAGAACTTAGATTTTAAAGGCAGCATATAAACAGAAAAAATAAACCAACAAAAAGATACTATCCCAGGGATGCCTAACCTTGTCTCTTTGGAGGTGCTTACGTAATTAACGGCAAGAGCCCCGCTCTACTCCTTCAGTCAGAGGGACAGTCAGTATCTAGTGACGGACATAAACAGGCGACTCCATCGTCGTTTCTAGGTCATACCTTGAATTTTGGGGTAAAGTCCTCATAACATCTCTTCATTCTGTGTGATTTTTGCATAAATGGTTAACAGTAACAGACAGAGAAAAGCTTAGTAAATGCAAAATGTGCATCTTAAAACACAGTTTGTGTCAAATATTTCGTTTGCTTTTGAGTGAACCATTTCCGAGATATTCTTTATTTGTTTGAATTTGCCAATACTTATCCTTTTCTCAAAAAGGAATATGTTACTCGTGTTTTTATCTCTTTAGCTTGCAAAGAGAGCGGAATTTCAAGGCATCGCATAGCAACCAGCCCTTTAAAACATTTCACTATCGCTTAATGTCTACTGTATTCCCATATTCCCCTTGTACCTAGAAGAAAATTAACAATAAGATAATTTCTGAAAATGCTTGTGTCGATTACAATGTAGTATATAGAAAAATAAACATTTACAAGAATAGTGTGTATAAGAGTGAGTATAATTCTACATATATTTGTGAATAGAGTTTCTCCAAATTGAACTATATTAAAAGTCTGTATCGCAATATGTTAGGCGACGATCACCTGGTGTATCTTCTAAGGCTATGCACTTCGACTTTCTCGCCAAATATTGATATACTTCTTAAAGGTAAGCAATACCAAAGAAGTCACTAACGGACACATGTTTATGGCATAAGATTTGAAAGTGCTTTCGTAAATCAAACGCAACGTATATGTAACCAACCCGCCACTGCAACACAATGTACGTCTGAGTGGCACAGTCCGCGTATGCAGGTAGGAAGTAAATCCAACCTCCCCTCTTTCCGAAACGCTGGACATCGCTGGTCTACCCCTTACGGTTTAAAAAGTATACAAAAGTTATTCAGAATGAAAACTTCACAGACTATTCAGATAGAATTACAGGAAAGCATTTTGTGATGCAAACATCTTATATATATATATTTAATATATATATATATATATATATTAAATCAAATATTTCAAAATATTTCCCTATCAAAGTGCAGTTTGAGTTGTGGGGATTTTTATCTTGGTCCTTATAAAACATTGAACCTAAATACAACGTTTGGTAGTTATTCGAATTTTTGTTTTGAGTATTTTTGACACAAACACATACACTCAGACACACACGCGCACAAACACAAACCTTTTTTCTAAAATTCATTTCTATTCAGCGGACGTGAAATGTGTATCTTATGTAAAGTCTCGGTGTCGAATTTTCGGGTGGAATCAAATACCTACACTATCTACTATTTACGTGGTAGAGAAAGTGAACATCGACCAAAATTCCTCTACTCTAGTGTACTTTAAATGTAAAAATGCATGTAGAATGGCTATGAAATTATGAGTAGAGGAAGTCGCGTGACTGCTGTGCATAAGAAATTGTCAGAAAAACATAACAGGAGTCTATTTTTGGAACTCTGGCCTTGTTCTCGTGTGTGAAGTAACCATTGTTGATTCATATTTCATCTGTGTACATTAAGAGGGCGGGAGTTGCACAAAAACAACCCCTACTCTAGGTGGGGGTGAGCATCTTGTCGCCGGGGGAGGGGAGCCGGAAGATATTAAGATTTACGAGCTTTCCCTCTGACCCTCCAAATGGCTACTCTGTGACCACCACGCAACAATCGACCCAAAGGACATTACAACCTGTTAGCAGCTTCTGTTTGTGGCTTTGTGTTTGTTTTCCTTCTTCTCTAGCAATTGTAAGAGAATTGTGCAGAAGTGCATGCAGAATCATGGAGGCTAGACCATACACTTCATCATGTATTAGCTTCGGATGAATTTCTCTACCTACCATCATTAACACCAGGAGTTAACACTATCACCTATAGGCAATATGTCCCAAAGAAAAGGCCGCCGATATGGCCACTGCAGCTAAAGGCGGGGTAAAAATGGAAGAAAGGGAGAACGAGTTTTAAAAAATGATTTTGAAGTTTTGCCGAAGTACATATTTTGAAACCTTCTAAATCGAGTTAAGCATTTTAGAAAAATGAATGCGTGTCTATCCAACTATGTACAACATGCTTAAAAACCAAAAGAAGTTAAATATCTAATTTTGTATTAAGGTTCAGCGTCTTAAAAATTTGTGACACCTCGATTTTCAAAACACTTCCCCCACACAAAACTACCCTATGCATGAAAAAATTTTATTTCTGATAACCCTAAACAATAGTAAAAATAAAAATATATGCCAAGAGCAAATGCGCTGCCATCTATACACATATAATCAAAGCAGGTACGTTGTACGGAACCCTAATTCCATTTAGCGAGCACGTGCAGAAGTAGAGATACAGTTGCCTAGCACTAAGGTCTCTATGGGTCATGTTGAATCTGCTCTTGCATCTTTCTTCTAGTAATGCTAACTTATCAGAATCTTGGTCCTAGTATTATGTAATACACCACATTAAATTTTGAAAGATTATACTATATTTTTATTTAGATTCAATAATAGACGTGTATTAAATTCCATGTTTTAATCCCCCTTTAAAGAAAACTTAAACTAAATTATATTTAATCTATAAAATTATATAACATACATATCCTGAACTGCGTAGGAATGATTTGTGAAGTCCCCTTCATTCTGAATAAATGTTGTATAATTTGCAAACCGTAGTAGGTATACCAAATCCTAACTGCACAAAAAATGCATATCTTGTTAAGGCACGCAATTTACGGCAAAAAATGTTTTGTGACCTTAAGTATTTCCAGGTATTCTCCGTTATAGGTTCAATTTGAAAATACTCATAATTCTTTTTTTCAAAATGGCAATTCACTATTAATTTTAACTCCTGGTCTCCAAAGGAGCATGCAATTTCAAAGCAATCACATAGGTTCTACATACCGCGACTTAGTCCAGTTCCTTTTTAATGTGATTTGATTACCTTCTTACTGTCACTTAATAACCTGGTCTACTTCCAACTTTAATTTCGCTTGTTCACATGTTTAGTTCACTTGCTTTTCATATCCATTTCACTTTCTTCGTGACAGCGGCGTAATGAAATACGCACGAGTAGCCTCTTCTTCCGAACGGTTCACTCAATGGGAGTCGAATACAAGAATTCTCCAATCACCCCTGCAGTAGCAGCACTCTCAGCAATTGTCTTAAACTTGCTTGGAGCACAGCACATTTTGTCTAACCAGAAACGCACTCGCACTCGCTCTCTCTCTCTGTCTGTCTGTCTATCTGTCTCTCTCTCTCTCTCTCTCTCTCTCTCTCTCTCTCTCTCTCTCTCTGCTGATTCGCAAACACTCTGACTTATATAATCTCTGTTTGAAGCTCTAGAACGTTCTAGAAGTGGAGAGAAAGGAAACCTCCAGAAGATTCTGATTAGGTGTCGATATCCTTATGTACTGTACGAAAGCTACCGAACCGTAGTTTTGGTAGAACGCAATTCTAGTTTTTAAAAACAGCTGCGTCAAAAACAAGGTACAAAATGCGAGGTACCTTCCTTGTCGAAGGCCTTGGGAGACCCTGCATTTGCAACAAATGTTGAATTATATAACGTCACTTATATCTATGATGATGTTTGTTTGACTGCTATTGTTCTCAAATATCTCAAGTAGTTTTCTATCTAATGTAATTATTTAACATCTATTGTCTTAATTACACCATAATGTTACACACATTTGTAAATCATTGTTTAAACAAATTAATGTTATATTAATTATTTTATATTAATCGTGATATGATAGGTTAAAACGACTATAAATAAACTAAAAAATCTGATATATTGCACTTAATGATTTTCTCTACTCTTGTATTAACTATTTTGGCAAGCTGTTATTCCTTCATGTTAGTCGAGATAAATATTTGCAGAAATTATTTTGCTGCTGATTTTCTTCTAGGTGCAAGGGGAATATGGGAATACAGTAGGCTTTGAGCGATAGTCAAACCTTTTAAAGCTGGTTGCTATATGAATACCTTGAAATCCCGTTCTCTCTGCACGGCCAAGAGATAAAAACATGAATAGCAACCTACCATTTGAGAAAAGTTTTAACTATTGCAAAACTTACACAAATAACAAGCAATAATGCTGAAATGGTTCATTCCACAAAAAAATGCATTTGCCCATAACTTGTGTGTTTTAACGAGATCTATATTTTTGTATAGTAAGAGTTGGTCTCTCTTATGGTTAGCCAGTTATGCAAAAGTCATCAAGAGTAAACAGGACTACATGGGACATAGCCAGAAAATTTAAAATATACATTTCATTTGCCATAAAGGTATCTTAAACATATCGCATTTTAATCAAAATCGTTAGAGGAGATCAAAATTTTCGAAAAATTGTCCATGTAAAAGGCAGTTTAGGGTGGAGGAATTTTTCTCAAAATCTTTGTTTGGCATCCTTGAAAGACATTAAGCTTAAATATCAGCTTTGCTTTTTAACCAACTTTTCGTATTTGAGTTATGCTGTCCACAGACTGATAGACACACACGCGATCGCGCGGGCCTTTTTCTAAAACTGCTTTTTTTTTTATTCAGGGGGTCTCAGAATATATATTTCCAGTGAAATCTACACATCGAATTTTTAGTGGAATACAATACTTTCACTATTTACTATACGTAGTAGAGAAAATAAAAAGATATGAAGTTTTACAATTTAAACTACTATAATTATTATATACAAATTACTTCACCATTCCTGCGAAGGAGTGCCCCGGGACCAACTCTATATAGCATTTCCAAAATTTAGAAGACTTGTGGAGAGGTGAAGGAAGTCAAACATTCCATCGATCTTTCCTATCATTTTCAGTGAATATCGAGAAATTTTTATCCGTTATTTGAAATAGTGGGGCTGTATGAAATTACATTTTAACTATAAAGAGTAAAGGGGGGTTCCCTACAAAACGTTATGGATCATTGTACAACAATGTCATAAACCATGGGGGAGGTAAATGAATTTAATTCGTCATTGAAGTTTAAGAAAGCTAGCCGTGCAACGTGCGACAAACCAGTTGTTATTTAATTGAAATAATTGTTTGGATTAACTTTTCAGTAACGGATAAAATATGGTACGCCAAAAGAAATTAAAGTGCTTAAAATGTGAAAATGATTACCTTTGGAAAAACTCTATCGCTAAATGTTTCACTCATAATAAAATTAAAATATTGTTTTAACATTTGATACCACAAATCATAATTACTCACGAAATAGTCGAAACAAATACAACCCTCGTTCCAGGTTTACTCCAGATAATCTCTGGAGCTCACGTTATATAGCTACAGTGGCAGCTTTGTCATAAATAAGTATAAATCGAATTCAGATTCCCTCAGGATTTCTATACGAAGCTTTACTTAGAATATATTTGCACATTCTTCTTTTAGAAGCAACCGTTAATGAAAATCCATCAAAGTAGACATTTCCAGTATAACAAACTGAAATATCACCGTTTCCAGCCGATTAAGCTGAGCTTGTATGCGATGTTCCTGTGACAAATGACGAAAGGAATACGATGTAAGGGAAATGAGGTTACATTTAGACTGCGAAGCGTTTCTTGTGTTACATTTTAGGGCAAATCGCGAGATGAAAGAGCGTCTTCTGCAGAAGCGAGTTTCATTTATATGTTTTGAAGCTGTTTATCATTTGGTGCTGGGGTCTTAATGGCCAAAGTTTTCTCCCATGAGGCTGTAATACGAAAAGAGATACCATTTCTCCACTCTAAGTGAAAAAGAACTATCTAACAGCAGAATAGAAAGTTCGAGACAATAAACTTCGAGTACTAGTTGGTTGCGTTCGATACCAAACCAATAATCGCAAATAGGCAATACTCAGTAAACACAATGTACGAGGTAGCCTACTGTCTGAGTGATAAAGTATTGAAATGCTCATTGTAAATGCATTGATTTGCTCTAGCGCCTATTTAATAGTAAGTAAAGAGAGCATTGCAGTTCAGGGTTCAATGCAGATTTAAGTTTAAATAATTTTTTGAGGCCACTTGAACTCAAATATAATATTTTTAGGAAAAGGTATATGTATGTATCTGCATGTGTGTGTTTGTGAACAGTATAACTCAAAAACATAAATGGGGAGAACTGACTCAATGTATCACTTCTCCATACATCGTAGTTATAAGGTTAATCCTTTTACTGCCTCACAGCGATTAGCTACCAGGCCACGCTTTCCGCTATTATCTGTCTACCTCAGAGAACCGGTCAGTCCTTCAAATTGTGTCAGTAAGTGGAGAGGATAAATACTCGATTGCACTGTTGTCACCCCTCTTCCCCATGCCTGCTCAAAAACAAAGAATGGGATAAAAACCTAACTTGGTATTTAAGTTCAGCGTCTCACAAAGATATGACGCGAAGACTTACAAGAAAACCATCCCATCCCTAACCATTTTTATACAAAAATATTTCATAGTATTTCAATTTCTGAAAAGTGGCTCTAAATGATTTTGATTAAAGTACCATATGTTTAAGATCTTTAATTTATATAACTGGTAAACTGCAAGGGATAAACAGAACCGTAAAGCACAGTAACTGCAGATCTCTTTAAAAATACATTTTATTTCAAATAACGTGTTTGTGACACTCCATCATTTCTAAGATATTGAATGATATTGGTTTGAAGTTTCAACAATGTTTTTCCTTTGAAGTTCTCTAACCTTTCCGTTGAGATATATAGCTAGCAGGATAGAATATTGTGACGTTGGCCGCGGCTGCACGCCTCAAAGACTCAAGTTGAAGCTACCTCACGCCTCTGTGACAATGCAGTGTCAGAACAAAGACAACAATGAGCGCGGCAGAAAAACGTTTTCTAGAATGTTGGCGAGACTTCCAGCTGCCGCTTATTTACGAGAGGTTCGAGAAAAAGTAGATTTCGAGAAAAAATTATGCTACGACATTCCCGTGTATATAAACGATAGAACCGAGTTGATATTTTTCTGACGGAGTGGTGAATGTTGAATGAGACAGCTGTGTGTGTGTGTGTGTGTGTGTGTGTGTGTGTGTGTGTGTGTGTGTGTGTGTGTGTGTGTGTGTGTGTGTGCGGTGTGTGTGTATGGCTTCCAGATCGTTTCCTTCCAATCCTGTATGGGTAACTATTATATGGTCCATGTCGGGTCATATAATGAATCATGAACTTATTTGGTCGAAGATAATCCATACTCAGTCGTTCCTTAATGTGGGGTAGTATTTCAAATGTTCTACCTTCTTCAATCGTTTCCCATTCCTTTTGTCATTCTTCTAATAACTTCATTTTTATTTCCTTGGCACTTTTACAATTTGATCCTACGTTTGCAACGTGCACTTGGTTTCCTTTCCTCAGTCTATACGTCACTCCTCTTAATCTTATAATTAAGTCCACTGGCCATATGCCTAAAATTACCAAAAGGGTCATTCTGGGTGACGTATTGGTTGCTCCGGTCAATCTAATAAGCATTTTAGATTGTGTTCTTCTAAGGTTCCTATTTATCTGTACTGACCTTGCATTCTCTGACCATACACTCGCTGCAAATCCTACAATGTCCATAAAGGGGGTGAGTGAGTGGTTAGGGTTTAAGGGCCCGTCGACAGCTAGGTCATTAGAGCCCCGTCCATAAAGGTTCCTATATGACTTATATTTACATATTTAGTGGGTATTTTAAAATTCCTTGTTTGTAGATTAAGCAACTTCATCAGTACACCTTCCGTTTTCCTTCTAGTCACCTCCAGGTTATGTATAAAATTTAAAACCTATATAATCCTAAAAAAAATGATATTTCTAGTCACAGCCGCCGCAGAGACAACATGGCAGAAAGAAGGAAGGAAAGAGTCACCGCAGCAGTTCAAGAACGCTCCGAAGCGCCTTCGGAGGAAACTGAAAACGGCAGCGCCGCCCCTGCCTCACAGTCAGCTTCCTCGCCAACTCCATCTCCGTCTACGCCGTCAGAGCGCGGTATCTCAGCCTGCGACACCACGCCGAAACCAACCACCTACCGCACACAGACGACACTGCCAGAGCTTGAATACCGGACGCCCACACAGTCATCCTAACCTCACGAGGCTGCAGAGCTACAGCGCAGTTGTGCGCGGAGTATATAGGCAGCTTCCGGATTCTCTTCTCCTTAGTGCAGCCCTATGTCGTTGGCCTTCTCTTATGAAAGCGACGCGCATCGTCACAGCCAGAGGACCATCCCCGCTGGAACGCCTGGAGTTCTGGGATGGGGCGGATTACCGTGCTGACTTGACGGGCTCCCTGCCCTTGGGCAAGTGCTCCCAGTTGAGGCTAACCGAGGCGTCCGCCCTACTCCCTGCCGACGCTGTTGCCAGTACGGTCACACTGCCGACGCCTGCACCGACCCCCCACGCTGTGGCGCTGGCACCATCACCACACTCTGCACCAGCCACGACCTGACACGTCGCCCCGTGTATTGTGTCACGTGCAATTGCACCGGTCACTTCACGGGCCAGGCGGCGTGCCCCAGGAATCCACGCCGTCAGCCGCCTGCAGCTCACAAGCGGCCCTCACAACAACCAGTCTCCGACTCCCAGACCATCACCGTCACACACCAAGCGCCCATCAACACCAACCGGCAAATCCCCGACCAACAAGATGCCGTAGACAACCAACTTTTCACCGCCATACTCCACAACACCGCCGAACTGCAGAAACTACAGGAAACACTCCAGACACTCATCGACCGGGTTGCAGCATGGGAGGCAGCCCTGAATCGTGCTCTCGAGGACGTCCAGGACACCGTTCATAACCTGCAAACAACGTTACCAGCCACAGTTCACCAAGAACACAATAGCCTCCGTGGCCACTTCAACAAGCAGTTGGAGAAAGTGGTCACTTACATAAATGACTCACGTATACACAAGGTTCATAAGACGTTAGAAGAAATACTACAAGGACACACAACAGCACTGGAGACTAGACTCAACCATAATGAGGACATTCTGACACTCCCCAGACTTCCCCTTCCTCCCGCAGTTCCACACATGTTCACCCCAAATCGCAGGTCAGTGTCAGGGCATCAGCCATTATACTTGACCTGCCCAAGCCAATGACCCATCTAATATGTACCCACAAGCATCCGGTTTGCTTAGGCGGTACCGGACACTACACCACCCCTGTTCAAATAAACAGGGTCACCCCAGAATAACTATAGTATAGTAAATAAAATTAAAAAAACTACAAAAAAGGTATTTCTGTCTTTTTATATCCTGATTATCACCCTTAATAATTGGATTTCTGTGTGTGTATGTGTGTGTGTGTGTGTGTGTGCGGGTGTGTGTGTGTGTGTGTTTATGAAATCCTTACACTTGTGATGCTAATATTTCAGAATAATCAGTTATTTGTTTTAGTTAGAGATTTCAAGCGTTAGCTCTGTGCCCCACATGCTCTTTTAAAACGCTATATTTAGCCTCAGTAGTATTTACAATATTACTGCAGTTGCTAACATGTTTATACACTCCTAATTCAACCATGAAGTTGATATCCTATGCCACATTTCGTCGCTAACCATGATGTACAAATGTTACGCTCGAAAGCACCGATTAAACTGTTTTCTGAAGCAATTTATTAGCAATGGGCGTGCTGTTCGCTGTTGCTTTGTTTTGGGGCACGTTCTCCCGGTGCTCACATATTTTAATTAACATTCGAAAATGTCCCATTGTGGCACTAGCTAATTAAGTGCTGGCTCTATACGAAAATCCTATTTTGTTTCGTTTATCTTTTGATTAGTAATATTACACCAGTTACCATAGCAACTGTTTGTTCGACCATGTTGCTCTGAAATAAATTAGGTTAGGTCATGTACTAAAGTAAACGCGTTCATGTATTGTTGGATAACAAACAGCTAGCTTCATTATTTTGTTTTACAAAATTGTAACTTGTTTTCATCGTTCATTCTTCTGTGACAACAATTGGTGTCCCATTATGGCAAGTGCCTCAGTAATGGTACAAACTATATACCGAATGCAACGACTAACGCCGTTCTGTATTGTTTATAAATTCACAGATACCTATCCCTTGTAACAGCTTTCACACAACTTTTTTATGTTTATTTACATCACTGTCATTTTCACCCTAAACTTTTTCGGATTAAGCATTATCTACTTAGTTATGTGTATATACTGGGACACTAAAATATATAATCTGGAGCATAAACAAATAAATTCTTAATAACAAGCTTCTATGAAAGAAAAGAAAAAATAAATGTTGAATGGTACATAGGTTATTTTCTCTACCAATAACACAATTCACATATCTGCTATATATAATAGTGCTCATTTAAAAGTGATTTCTCCACCCAGGTAATGTTACACATAAAATATTTTTACATAGGAATTGTATCAATGTAATCAAGAGGGTTTCAACATGCTGAAAAAGCATTCGCGTTAACAACTTCTTGCAGGGGAAAGAAAAGGTGGGGAGAAAAAGGAAGAATCGCAATCTTTCAAACATTTGACATATAGCATGCTAATTTTCCACGATTTCTACGGTTTTTCCCCTATAGTAAGTCCTTGTCCATCTGTTAGGATTTCCTTGTTATACACAATTACACAAATTAAATCGAATAAAGGGAAGTTCACAAGACATTCACAGAAAATAAGACATACATTCCTCGTGTTATTACATTAAACCTGTGACATTTTAATCAAAATCTCTAATCTTTTTGAGAACACTAAAAACCCGTCTAAAGGGTAGTTTGGGGTGAAGTGTTTTTCTTAAAATGTTATTTTTAGATTCAAGGAGTCTCAAACCACGTACTTCCGGTGAAATCTCCAAATCAAATTTTTGAGTGGAATACAATACTTTCCCCTACCTACTCTACGTAATAAAGAAAGTAAAAATGTTTAATTTGGGTTCAAAACATGTACTTTCGTGTATTCCCGATAACAATTTTTGGGTGGGAAAACAATACATCCTATGCTGAGCCCATAGTTCAGTCGGTAGAGCACCTGCCTGCTGAGCAAAGGGTCCTGGGTTCGATTCCCGGCAGGGAGCTAAGAACATTCCTTATCCTCCCTAGAGTCTGGAAGTATGAACGATAGTGTGAAGGTGAAATGCTTAAAAAACCTAAAGTTCCAAAACTCACTGTTAAGCGAGTAACACCATTGCCGATAGGCCATATGTTCCACAGGAGAGGCCGACAATATGATCATTGGAGTTATGGGTGGGATATAAATGGAACAATTAAAAAAAGTTGCCTCTACTTACTGTAAGTACATAGAGAAAATAAGGAGCTTTTGTAAAAATAGTTTGCAAAAAAGATATAGGTAACAATAAACGATCATGTACGAGGGGTGTCTAAAAGGAAAGTTGCTCTATTTTTTAAAAAAAAATTAAAAAACGTTTAAATACTTTAAAACGCATTTATTTTGAAAGCTACACTCAGTAACTATTTTTCTACATTATCTCCTTAAATCTCAATACATATTCGGTACCGCGGTAACAGTTTTTTTAACCCAGCATCAAACTACTCTCCCGCCAAACTGGCCAGCCATCCTTCCAATTCTTGGTGGAAAAAGATGATAATCACTCGGTGCATGGTCAAGGGAGTAAGTTGAATGACCAAAAACATCGCATCAAAACTGCAGAAACGGCTTGAGTTTCACGAGCACCGTGCGGGTGAGCGTTATTGTGGAACAGAAAAACTGTTTTGCTGAACTTCTTTTGTTGCGAATCACCCTTATGAATTTTTTCAGCACCTCACAATAGCAAGCAGCTGTTATCGCGGTCACATGGGGTAGATAATCGATCAAAAGTATTCCCTTCGAATCCCAGAATATTGTTCCCATGACCTCGCCAGCCGATGCAACAACTTTTGTCTTTTTTTGGTATTGGCTCATCGTTTCATTTCCACATCTTCAGTGGACGACTGATGCCAACGAGAAACAATTGATCTTGACATAATGTGCTTAGCATAGACTGCACAACTCGCGATGAATTTCAGTCGCACATTCAGTTTTTGCTTTCAAAAAAAGAGAGATTCCAGAGTAAACTTCGCAATCGGCGGTAATAGCGATTGGACTCTCCATTATTACTGCCGTTTTAATGTCCAACTGGGTGCCTAGGAATTTTACAGTACTGCCACTACACCCAGACCATAATTTCCTGCGACGTTCAGACTTTTCCCGCCTACCAAGAGGTTTAAAAAAATAATATAACTCACTTTTGAGACACCTCTAGTATAAAGAAAGTCATATGAATATAACACTTTAAGTTTGTTTGATTCAGAAACTCCGAAACATGTATTTATAACTGGAGATGGTTAAAACAAATATAACAGACCTTTATAAGACATCTGTGGCAAATGAAAGAGGCTCTATCATATTTATGTTTACGATGGTGTTATTACGTCAAGTAGAGTAGTGCCTTAGTGATGCTACCCGCTCAGCGCTAGACTTAGTGCGAGTTACTAATTGATGCTTGGTGTGTGATTTACACAGCAGCGACGACCTGCGTCGAGACGCTCCATTACCTACCACGTCACCAACCGTGAACACGAGATAACTGGACCTACTCCTTGGCTCTTTCTTTACAAACATACAAGCGGATTAACAACTTTCATCTTCCGGCCCAAAGATAACATTTCCTTCGCAAAGTTGCTTCAGCTAAGCAGTGTAAGATAACCTTTCGCTAAAATGTTAAGCGGAGGTAGAATAACTAAGGAAATTCCGCTAATTCCCAAGAAAAAAGGCAAAGAAATAATAATGAAAGGATTGTCTTGTCTCATATTGTCATGTCTGTCACGGTGGGGATTCTGGCACGTCAGAAGATAGCTTATTGTGGGTCAGACCCCGGGAGGAAAGATGAGATGAAAGTATCCTACAGGCGGCCAGAACGCATCACAGACGGAACTACAACTACAACTGCAGGAGGTAGTTCTTCAACCCGAATGAGTACCAGGTCACCAGAGAGAGAGCTACCAGACAGGTCCGGCTGATCAGTTCCCCTGCCGGGCGGCCAGCCAACCACAGAGCCTCCCGTCAGTTGAACACTGTATTTTCAGAGCGCAAGCTCCACAGCAACGTATCCTACCGCCGACCCTGCTGACTCTTACAACCTGAAAAGATCGCATAGAGAGAAAGAGACATAGAGAATGAAATAAATCAAATGAAAGGAAGTGATTCGGGGAGGCAAGCTCAATTTTCTTCCCAACAGTCGCTTGATTGACCTAAGAAGACCCCCCGAAAAAAAACCAAAGCCGGGAAGGTCGGCCGCGACCTTCCAAGTGCGGGCCATAACGTTACCGCCTGAATTATCCCACTCGGCGTAAAGGATTAAAATCCCTTATTAACTTTACCATACCTTTAAAATCAAATATTTCATCCTACATTTAAAAAAATCGGTTGTGCTACACTCACATGACTTTCTCTACTTTTGTACTAACCATTCTTACAAACTCTTATTCCTATATATTCGTGTTAGTTGAGATAAACATTTTCAGAAATTATCGTATTGCCCATTTCCTTGTAGGTGCAAGGGAAATGTGGGAATAGAGTTGACTTTGAGCGATAGTCAAATCTTTTAAAACTTTCAAATTGCGTTCTCTTTGCACGGTTAACATATGAAAAAAATGAATAACGATGTTCCATTTCAGAGAAGTATAAGATCTCCAAAACTCACACAAATAACAACCAATCTTCGAAGTGGTTCACTCTACAAAAGGTTTATCTGGATATAAATTGTGTGTTTTAGCAATATCTACATTTTTTGTATAGTAAGATTTGGTCTATTTCTTACGGTTTACCAGTTATGCAACAGTCATCCAGAGGAAATAGGACTACAGGGGCTCTGCCAGAAAATCCAAGATATACATTTCATTTGTCAAAAATGCCTCAAACATATGCATTATAATCAAAATCGCTAGAGCCATTTTCAAGAAAATAAGGGGTAGTTCAGGGTGGAGCAATTTTTTTCAAAATCTTCGTGTCGCATTCTCAAAAGACATTAAACTTAAACACCAACTTTGGTTTTTGATGGACTTTTGGTTTTTGAGTTATGCTATCCACAGACTGATGATACACACATACAGATAGACACACCCGCGGACCTTTTTCTAAAAATGCTTTTATTGAATTTGGTGGGCCTCAGAACTTTTATTTCCCGTGAAATCTCGACACGAATATTTGGATGGAATACAATACTTCCTCTACTTTACTATAGGTAGTAGAGAAAGTAAAAATTAAACATATAAATCAGATACTCTGTAGCGTGATGATTAATGTGTGCCTCACGTTTAAGAGGTCGCGAGTTCGAATCTCGCTTAAGGTAAGCTATCCGGATAATGTTTTTTCCAAGGTTTTCCCTTACCCAGAGAAGAATGTCGGGTAACTTAAAGCTTTGTGGACCTCGAGCTCATTTGAGCATCATTTCAGCCATTTCATTAATTCACTGTCCGATATGACATTACGTTGGAGGACGTTAACAGAAATAAGAAAACATTCGCGAATTCTAAAAGGAGTGTACAATTTATAAAGCCGTTTTAGTTTGACAACATTTTTCATTAAAAACCAGCGCCTTGTGGTTTACTACTATTAAATTATTTTAAAATCATGAAGATGTATGTGGAGTTCAGGTTTAAAATTATCATAACCTCTATAAATGTAATCTCAGTGGGATGCTCGATTTCGTGTTTATCGCAAAACATTAAGAAAATCTCTAAGTAATATGACAACTGAACGTGTGCGAATTTCGCCTTGTGGTTTTAATCTTACGGTCAGCACATTATATCAGCGGTAACCAAGAAAATATTGACTAGTTAGATACATTTGGGTGGAGAGATTTTGGGATATATGTAGCAAAAACATCTTTTCTTCCGTTGTTTTTGGCCAGCTAAAGTGTGTTCTGGTATACCGAAATCTACGGTATGTCTACATGACATAGATTTTTCGACTTTTCTGTAACATAAATAATGAAACAATTAAGTGAGTTTAAGTTTGTTGAACTTAACCTCCGTGATAGCACTTACTAAATTTTTTTTCCCCGTTACAGGACATAATATTTATTTCAGTGAAACTTAATCGATGAATATAACTAGAAGTTATTTCCGGGCTGTTATGCCGTGGTCTGCCGGAGGTAAGAGTTTGCAGACGTTTCGGCCACAACTACGGCGGACATCTTCAGCAGCCTGGTCGTAGTCTCCTCGGAGAGTTTACGTAGCGTCTGAGGTGTCGACTGTCCGAGCTGTTACATTTATACCCCGAGAGGCCACTCCGTATCTCTCCTTTTCATATTCCTAAGGGTAGATTGCAAGGGATGATTTTCTTGAAAATCTTCGTGTTGCAAGCTTGAAAAATGTTGTGCAACCATCTTTTCATTTTTGAGTTACTCAGATCACAGACGCATTAACGGATATTTTTCAACACATGCTATTTTTATTAAGGTACCTCAAAACTTGTATTTCTTCTGAAAAATATATATACACACACACATTACAAACCGATAACTCGACCCTCAATAACTCAACATTCCGAGTAACTCGACCTTTTTATTTTAGTGCTTTTTTAACTTTTTTCGTTAAACTTGACTGTAATAATTTCTATTATTCACTATACCATATAAGCAGTATAGGTAAATTTTAATTAGTCTATGTGTACAACCTACCGCAATCTCCCTTACACTAACGAAAGGACTGATCATGTATTGACCTTCAATATCTGATCGAAACAATACAGCCAGCAGAACATTGTCACGAAACCAAAAGCTTGCCACTAATAATGTGGATACATAGCACAAACACTTTTTAGGAAGGTTTGAAGGTTTATTGCTTTACCCAGTACAAAGGTATTTTTAGACGTGATGAATTGCGCGGTGGTTTATGATGAGTTCATTTTTGTATTTATAAGACCATAGCGGTGTCAGGTTATCCTTCCGACTCCCACGGACCATGCGCGATTAAGTACAGTGCCATCTTGCATTATCAGCAGTGTCTTGCTTATTTAAAGGAAGTAAACGGAGACATTACCCACATCATCAATTTGCATGATGTCACTCGTGCAAATTCGAGCAAGATCGTTTGCCAAGTGTAAAAGATATCTGTGTACGTAGTAAGCTAAAACTTGAGTTGCATGTGTCTGGTTGCAGTGCAGCTTCCAAGATTTCAGTTGTGTTTGTGCTAGTGAAAATATCGAACGAGAGGAAAAGACAAGTTAACATGACAATGGAAATTAAATTGGATGGTATAAAGAGACTGGACAAAGGGGAACACATTAATATGTAATTAACTTTAGAATATGTTATACCTTTGTTTGCTATATTGTGCTAGAATATGTAATTACGTAATTTGCAGTATTATGTCGTGAGTTGTGAATAACAGACCCCTTATTCCGTAAAACTGGACATTTCAGTAACTCGCCAGCCTCTCAGTCCACATTAGGTCGAGTTATCGGGATCCCGCTGTAATGAATTTGTTGTTAGAATGCAATATAGGTATTCTGTACCTGCTATGTATGTGGTAGAAAAAGCAGGAAAGGGTGGTAAAAATAGTCTTTAGAAGAGCGAGTACAGAAAGTTGCATAAATACAACACCCAGGACTTTTCTTTGTTTTTCCGGATCCAAACCTAATTATATCGTAAGAGTATAGTGGTTAAACTTCCTGAAGCGTAAAACCGCAATTTTCTTATTTTTCTACTTAGGAGGTAAGCACTCAAACGACTGTACGCTTATCCAGGATTAAATAACGTGTTGTAAATATAACTTCCATTTAATCTTGCGATGTTATTAAGAAATAACACGCCCTACTTTTAACTCAGTAACAGCCTTTTGTAATCCACGTTTTCTTCTGTTTCTAAGAACAAAGGAGCGTAGTCTTCCTCACATAATGAAAGAACAGCGCTCTCTTTGGAGGTGAAGTAAATTCCCTCAGCGTTTGGAAAGTAGTACGTATCAAGTTGCAGAGAAAAACCTGTACACTCTAGGAATTAGGGAAACCTAATGGCTTTGTCTTTGATAACATCAGCGTTGTGGAGTTAAACGGAGAACGCAAGACTAGATAACGTTTTACTTCGTCTACTAGATACCTACAGTAATTAGAGGATGTGCTGTATAACTCGATACCGAGATTTCACCGGAAAGGTGAAAGGCCCCCTGAATAAAAAATAAAAAAAGCACTTTTATAAAAAGGTGCGTGTGGTATCTGCCTGTGAACAACATAAATAAAAAACGAAAAGTCGGTTAAAAATCAAAGTTGGTATTTAAGTTTAAGTTTAATATCTTACACAGGAATTTTGAAGAAAATTTCTCCAGCCTAGGCTACCCTTTACATGGAAAAATGTTCGAAAATTTTTATTTTCTCCAAAATGGGTGTAACAACTTTAATTTTAAATGCCATATATTTAAGTTATTTATATAACAAATGACATGTATATTTTGAATTTTCTGGCTACAGCCTATATAGTCCTGTTTCCTCTTAATGACTTTTGCATAAATAGTAAACCGTACGAGATAGACCAAATCTTAGTATACAAAAATGTAGATCTCATTAAAATACATAATTTATGTCCAAATGATTCTTTTTTGTGGCGTGAACCATTTCAGAAACATCCCGTGTTATTTGCTTAAGTTTTCCAATGCTTAAACTTTTCTCAAATGGAAGGTCGTTATTCACTTTTTATCTGTTGGCCGTGCAGAGAGAACGGTATTTCAAAGCCTTCATATGGCGATTAGCTTTAAAAGATTTGACTATCGCTCAAAGCCTGCTTTATTCCCACATTCCCCTTACACTTACAAGAAAATTAGCTATAAGATAATTTCTGCAAATATTTATCTCGACTAACATGAAGAAGATAGAGGAATAAGTGTTTGTTAGAATAGTTAGTACAAGAGTAGACAAAGTCATGTGAGTGCAGAACATCAGTTTTTAGAAAAACGTTCTCTGTGTGCCCGTATATGCGTCAGTCAACATAAATCAGAGGAAAAGTGGTTAAATACCAAACTTAGTATTTAGGATGTTTATTTTCCAAGGATGCGGCAGATAGATTTTCAAGAGTGTGCCCCACTCCAAACTACCCTTTACATGGAAAAAATTTCGAAAACTCTGATTCTATCAAAAGTAGCTCCACGATTTTGGTTAAGTTACGATATTTAAAATATTTTTGTGACTAATGAAATGAGTATCCCGAATTTTCTGGGAATAGTCTTTGAAGTACTCTTAATTCTGAATGGTGTTTGGGTAACTGTTAAATCGTAAGACATCGACAAAATCTTACTGCAAAAAACTGTAAATATCGTTGAAACACCCGATTTATTTAAATACGTTTTTTGGGGGGGGGGGTGGCTGTTTTAATTTTCCAATACTTGACACATTTGTAAAATTTAAAGTCGGCATTTAGCTTTTGTGCAGGTTTATTTCCTTTCTTTCTTTTCTCATTTATATCCTGCCTTTAATGGTCATATCGGCGATCTTTCACCGTTGTAACCTATTCCCTATCGACAAACGTGCGTTAACTCGTATACACTTATCACTGGATTTCTGGTTTTTTGTTTGGCTTTTATGCTTCTGATTACACAACAATTCACAACTAAGTTCATGCTTTCACACTTTGAGGAGAAAGGCAATATTCTGGGCTAGAGAAAATGGCCATTCTCCAGCCGGATGTCGAACCTGAGACTACATGTACAACATGTAAGTGCTCTACCGACCGAGTTTTTATCTCTTGGCTATGCAATGAATTTCTAAGTCATTACTTGAGGGTGGAAGATTGTGCAATAATCCACAAGTTTAG
Source organism: Tenodera sinensis (assembly GCA_030765045.1). Classification (NCBI taxonomy): domain Eukaryota; kingdom Metazoa; phylum Arthropoda; class Insecta; order Mantodea; family Mantidae; genus Tenodera; species Tenodera sinensis. Next base: position 332,264,168 of record CM060964.1, read on the forward strand.
TACACAGTGGTTCTACTGTTGCTGCTCTCACATGCACACAGCTGCAAGCGTCTACTAATGCGCGTGTATATATGTACAATGGCTGCGTTACGTCATTCATTCTCCGTGTCCAACTAACGTGTATCTTATGTGACTGCACGCGGTTCCGCGCTCTAATCATCACATAGCGACGAGCTCTTAAAAGATTTGAGTAATCGCTAAGGCCTACTGTATTCCCACATTCCCCTTGTTCCTACAGGAAAATAAGCAATAAACCGTTTATTCAAACGCTTATCTCAATCGTGAAGCAGATAGAAAAATAAACTTTTGTAAGGGTAGTTAAAGAATGAGTAGAAAAGCTTATGTGAATGTAGCATATCAGAATTACTTTCTTTCATTTTCTTGCATTATTTTGTGAAGATCTGAAAAGATCGTCTGTCTAATTGCCCTCGCTCCTCAAAAACTGAAGGAGATGTTCGAGTATTTCCTGAAATCGTCACTCCCGCAAGTGCAGCAACATCCAAACTCAAGAATCACCTCATTTCTCCATCCGCAAAATTTTTCATATTGTTTTTAGTAAATGTCCTTTGATTTTTCTGGAACACTAGGGAACAAACAATTTTTATATACCCGAAACAAAATACGCCAACTCTTATGTAAACTAAGCTGCTGATTCCAGAAATACCCGTTGAAATGCTCTATCAGATAATGCTTTTAGGTATCCTTATTTTTTTATGAAAACTTACAGAATGCGACATAACTCATATTTGCTTAATTGGAAGTAATAGGCATTCTCTTGCCAAATAATATTGGAAATAAGCATTATAATTATTAATTATTACAATTAAAGTAAATCAACACAAGATAATGATGAAAACCATATACTTGAATAACCTCACAAGTGATTGATTTTTTGTTGATTTGTTGATTTTTTCTTGTATTGACATGTACTCTCCCGTTTGAGGAACCAACATGGCTGAATCCCAGTGAAACTGGTAACGTATTTCCATCTCAAAAATGTCCTCAGCCTTAAATACTCTCACTTACTGGTTCCGTGATTGGCGTCTCGTGCTTAACCAGTCTAAATGCGAAGCTATGATCTTCATTCTCCGTCGACCTGGACCGTCACCAGTCCTCACCCTAGTTGGCGTAGCGATGCCCTGGAACCGCCCAGATGACACTGAAATACCTGGGTGTGCATTTTGATCGACGTCTCACCTGGAGAGCACATATCAATGCTAAACTTAATCTTGCCTATGCCAGCCTATCAAAACTGTATCCATTGATCAACGGGAAGTCGTCCATCCGAAGAAATACCACTATTTTACTCTACAGTGCAGTGATTCGACCTTTGCTGACCTACGCCTGTTCGGTCTGGGGTGGAGCTGCATCTGGCGTCCTCAAGCGGCTTCAGTCGTTCCAAAACAAGGTGTTACGTATCGCCTTGAACGCTCCATGGTTCGTGCGAATTGCACAACTTCACAGAGAACTTGGTATCCTTACCATTTAGGAGTTCATCCGTCATCAAGCTCAGACCTTCTTTACCAAGTTACCATGAGTTCCCGGTGAAGTCATCTATTCCCTTGGCCGTCAGACTACAGTTCCCACCAGAAACCGCAGTCGACTACCGCAAGACCTACTCTTGTCTTCTAACAACAACTAGATCGCAGCTAATCTTAGCTTGAATTCTTGTCACCACGATCAGTACGTCACAGAGGGGCCCGATTGGGGCTGACCTTATCTTGCCCTTTCTGTGTAACTGTTATTTTCTGTGTATTTATTCGTAAGTGTATGCTCTTTTGTGTCGTCTTATTTCTCTGTTCTGCCTGGTTTGTAAAGCGGGAAACTGCTGATTCGTACCGATTAACCGGGAAAAAGTACGAATCAGCTGGGGAATTTAATGTCGTACTGGCAAGATGGCCATGGTAACTTAATGATTAGAGCAGCCGCTCGATAAGCGGAAGGTCCGTGGTGTAAATCCCGGCTATTGCATTGAATTTTTCAATTTCTGATTCAACCTCTTAAATAGTGATTGTTTGTTCCCCTTTGTCCGATTTCATAAATGTTCAACATAAACACTGCACGCAGTATGAGGAGCCGGCTTTGATTGATCTCCAACTTGTATTCCGAAGCATGCCTTGTAACCTTCTTTTATAAATGAGGTTATATCTTTTCTCTGTTTCTTCACAACAAAACTACCACAAATATAACAAAATGTATTAGGATTATTTACACAACACTTTCCATTGTTCTGTAAGAAATTACATATGATAAAGATAAGAAACCGGCTATATTTATATGTTAATTTCTTGCTTCATAGATCAACTGTTATGGCCTGTATATATGAATTCACAATACAAAATGGTGTTTGCTGCTTAGGATGTGCTGCCATCTGCCTCATAAACAGTCAAATAATTCATTTAAGTATATTTGTTGCAATAGATGGCATTGTTGTAATGTTGTGATGGTTTATGGTCACCAAAAATAGCCAAATAAATAAAAAATTAAGATCTTAATTTTGTGAGAAAATGGTATGCGATACGACTATACGGACATCATTTTTGGAATCAGGGAATGGAAATTACTACAAAAAGTCATCAACACCTAAAACAGCAACATCACTGTTGACCTGTGTAATAAAATGGCTATTATTTAACATTAAGCTAACATTAAGCTAACATTAATTGGTATCATGCCGCATTTCTGTGTTTATAAAATAATAAGAATGTATCAAAAACGTTACGTGATACAGCATTTGAACAGGCATTTTTGGAATCAGCGAGACTTTTTGAATAAGGCCTAGCGTATTTTGTTTCGGGTACAAAAGTCGTGTCCCTAGTGTAATTAAAAAAACTCTCAGCACACTTGTCTTAGTTCAAAATGTCAAATGGAATACAATTCATATTTTCAATAGTTCAATCGTCTCTTTCCATTTTCTTCTGCAAATGTTGAAACAAATGAAACATCTGCTTAGCAACTATATTACGTTATTCATCCGTGATGTGGTACATTATAATTTTTATTTAGAAAATGTCATAATTATTTTTATTTTAATGCTAAAATTGCATAAAACGTATATAAATCGTGTATAATAGTTTCATTGTGACACCCGTAAATTTGGCTTCCTCTCACGTGTTAAGCACATACTAGTATCACAGTCAGATTATACACTAGTTACATAAATAACTATGTTTTATTCAATTTAGTTTAGAGAGCTTTTCCTAAAGAAACTATTCTATGCATCAGGTATGCAGAAACAGTGGTGCAATTATCCAGTATTTAGGTTCGGCTTCCCCTAAAGCTTCACTTTGCGAACTTAATACATTAAACAGCTCTCAATTTACAAAGTTTAAATCTGCAGCAACTATACAAAAGGTGCTATTTTGGGAATTTCTCGCTTTCCTGCCCCAGAAACAAAGTCGTGACGTAATTTAGGAACGCACAGCCTTAAACACAAAGAGCATAAAAGCTACGTTGTTCCATTCCATTCTAATTTCACCACAGAGATCATCAAAACTTTTAGAACGTATGTAATTGCGGTACTTGTGAAACCTCTAAAAACAAATTTTAGAGAAACCTTTAATTAGGTGTATATTTTAAGTGGTGCACAATTAACCACCAGCCAAACCTTACACCAAAAGCTATAGTTTTAATCGCAGGTGTTTATGTGCTAATAGTGAGATCTCTTAAAGGTTCTGAGGTTTCAAAAACTTTACAAAATATAGCTCTTGTGTTTCGATTCCCAGTTTTTTCTACGCCTTATTGTACTGTCACTACATTATACTGGCTATTCCACTATACGTGACTTGGTTGAAACTGATTAACCATGTGCATAAAAATTTCAAACAATGAGTCTTCATTCACGAAAGATTTATCATACTTCATTATCACTTGCTCTGAATTTTAATTTTCCGATTTCCTTATATTATCATCAGGTTAGAGAATCTAACTGCAATGTGCTACAGATACACAACAGCTTACGTAAATTGACGTAACGGAGCCGCCATTCAAATGTCGGAAATCGCTGATTCCCACTTCGGTAAAGCATCTGATGTTGAAATATATGAAATAATTCAAAGAGGGAAACCTTAGACCACAGAATACAACAGTAAATGTTCTGTAATCAGTTTTAAAAATTTTGTATTGAAACAAATTATAAATTAACGTTTGACATTGCAACATTTTAAAACATTGGAGCTCAATTTTATAATCTTGTAGACCTAGCCAACGGACGCTGAGGCATGTCTGCTTCATTTTTCTTTGATTTTATTCTATTGGAATAAATGCCCAAGAGTTCTGCATGATATAAAAAGTTATGCCCCAGGTGAGGCTCGAACTCACAACCCCGGCATTGCTCACGGCTACTGCTATATAAGTACCGTGCGCTAACCACTTGCGCCACTGGGGCACCTGATTATATAAGCTTATTAACTGCTATAAATGTAGCCATTGTTGAACATTTCATAGGCTATATCAGCGACATCTAGCGTCACCGAAAGAAGAGAGTTTGACTTTAACTCCCTCTAACGCGTGTTTTGTGTTACAGTGCCGGTTTGTTTATATGTACGTTACCTCTGATCTGCGAAAGTAATTTCAAATCTTATGCGATAAACATCTGTTCCTTAGACACTCCTCTGGCACAGCTTAGGTATAAGAAGTCTATCAATATGTGTTGATGTGCATAGCCTTAGAAGATACACAAAGTGTAATCTTTTCGGATACAGATTCTTAATATAGTTCAAGTTGGAGAAAGTCTATTCGCAAATATATAGAGCTATCCTCACCCTTATACACACTATTCTTGCAAATGCTTGTGTCTCTGTCAACTACATTTTAATCGACATAAGCATTTTCAGAAGATATCTTATTGCTAATTTTCTTGTAGGTACAACGGGGATATGGGGATACAATAAGCTTTAAGCGATAGTGAAATGTTTTAAGAGCTGTTTGCAATGCGATGCTTTTGAAATCTCGTCTCTTTGCAAGCTCAAGATTTAAACAAAAACGAATAACATAATACCTATTTAAAACAAAATAGGAGTGTGGCGAATTCAAAACAATAATACAGAATATCCCAGAAATGAATGGCTCAAAAGAAAAACGAAGTATTTGACATAAATTGTGTGTTTTAACCTGATCCACATTTTAGTTTAGTACTAAGCTGTTGTGTCTTTTACTGTTTACTATTTATGCAAAACTCATCCACAATGAAGAGGTCTTCTGAGGATATTCCCAGAAAATTAAAGGTATGACTTAGAAACTGCAATGAAATCGCCTGTTTGTGTCCGCCACTGGATACTGACTGTCTGTCTCTCTAACTGAAGGACCGTAGTGGGGCATAGCCGCTTAGTACGTAAGGTTCTCCAAAGAGACAAGGTTGGACATTCCTGTTCTATCTGCTACATGTTAATCGAGGTTTCTAGTAAGGTAATGTTGTTGAATACGGGCTTAGGGACCGTGTAACGCAGGGTGCCAACATATGAGAAATGAAAGTAGCGAGCGGTAGTAAAACATTTGAATGACGTTGGAATTATGTAGATGGCAACGCGTAAACATGAGAATAGAGTTAACTTCCCGTAATGCGTCCACATAGGTCCCGTAGATACGAAGAAGGCGGAAACTATTCTGGTTCAGAATGACGTATTTGGGTAACTAGACGGTGGGAGAATATTTTGCTTATGCAAACACTCCTCAATTCAACCCAGAAGATATCGTAAATGTAACACTGAGCACCACAATAACAGAATAAATGCGGATCCCTTCATATTACGATCAAACAAATTAATTTATTAATCATATAACCTGAAATAACTATGAAATCATGTGCTCATATAGTTTTGTAGCAGGTACAGGGGGTAGTAGTATTATGGATTTAGGGTGCACAACTACGGACGTCATTAGCGCACAAACAAAACGAAAGCTAAAACCCGGTTATTGTATAACAATTAAAAACAGTTAAAACAGTAAAACGTCACCGACACACTACCTGGAGCACTAAAACGTCACATAAAACTAAACCATAAAATGACAAGTGTTAAAATAAGTCCCTGCGAGAAGCCACCATAAAAAAGACAAGTAAAAAATAAAATAAAGTAAAATATGCGAGTTAAACACGTATGCTCAGTCCACAATCGCGAATAAAATGTAACGCTCGCTCTGCAACACATGATGTGTCTTCTAGCACCTCGGCCAGGGTCGCTCGCAAACCCAGGGATTCCCGCAGTGGAGTAAATAAATGGCGCTGAATTAAAACATGCCGCACCGTCAGGGGCTCATGACAGTGAGCACAGAGCGCTGCAGCATCTGAAGATAGAAGGTGACGCTGACTAAAAAAGCAGTGTCCGATACGCAGTCTTACTAAAATCACTTCCTCCCGACGAGATACGCGCTAGGAAGTCCTCCAGGTGGCAGGGAGGGGGTTCACCTCCCTATGTTTGTTCCTCTGAGCAAAACTACGATCACTACGCCACCGTGAAAGGAGTGCACGACGTAAAAATAAGCTAAAATCGTCAGACGGAACACAAGCGCTAAAAAACCTGGGGGCTAAAACTGCTGCCTTAGCAGCGGCATCGGCAGCCTCGTTTCCTTGCAGGCCTATATGTCCAGGTGCCCACACAAAGGAGACGCAAGTACCAGCGCTGGCGAGGGTGTGGAGGTGGTCCTGGATACGCTGCACCAGTGGATGATAATTGTACAGCGTCCGTAGGCTCTGGAGGGCAGTCAAAGAATCCGAACAAATAATGAAGCGCTGCATGGGCAGTTGACGTATGTATACAAGGGCTTGATAAATTCCAAGTGACTCTGCTGTAAAAATCGAGCACTGCGGTAAAAGTCCAAAGCTAAAACTCTGGCGACCGTGGATAAAAGCACATCCTACTCCCCCATCGTCCTTCCAGCCGTCAGTGTATATAAAACTGCAGGATCCAAACTGCTTTGATTTGATTTGATTTGGTTTAAGGGCGCTCAACTTCTAGGTCATCAGCGCCCTTAAAGGATTCATGGCAATAGCCAGATATAAATTTCACCCAAAAAATAAAAATACTAGCAACAAGAAAAATATACAAAGGTAAAAAGCAGTGGCAGTAGCCAGATATGAAACAAGGTGATAAATATGTCCAACAGCAGAAACAGATAATTAAAAATTTTAGATCCTCAAATTGATATTGCACTCCGCTAAAAAATTAAAAACTCTATCAACTGCTGTTTTGTCGTCCGCTAGGACCTCTGAAAGTCTGGCAGGCAGCTGCAGAGATTCTCGAAGGTGCGCTAGAGAGCAACACTCTAGCAGCACGTGACGAACTGACAAAAGGTTGTCACACAGCGGACATGCAGGCGCAGGACCCCTTTTAAATAGGTAACCATGCGAAAAATTGCAGTGCCCTATTCTTAATCGAGCCAAACTAACCTCCTCGCGACGAGATGTGTGACAGGAAGTTACCCAGTTTATCGGAAGCTCTTTTACTTCTCTAAGCTTATTACCGCGGAGAGTTGACCACTCATCGTGCCAGGACGACAGCACCGCTCTCCGCACTTCAAGCCTAAAGTCTTCCGAAGTAACACGTGAGATGGTAATACTGGGTTCTGTAGTTGCCGTCTTTGCTGCTAAATCTGCCATTTCATTCCCAGGCAAACCTACGTGACCGGGAAACCATGCACACACCACGTCAACGCCAGAAGCGCGTAAAACATGGAGGGCATCCTGGATACGTTGTACAATAGGGTGGGGGTTGTACTAGTGACAAAGGCTCTGCAGTGCACTAAGGGAATCGCTCAAAGTCAGGCAGTCACCTAACTTACGACGGCGAACATACAAAACGGCTCGATAAATTGCATAAACGCTGCAGTAAAAATGGAGGTGCTATTTGGAAAACCGAATGTATATGGTTCGGTTCCATAAACATAAGCACATCCAACACCGTTGGTGCCCTTTGACCCATAGGTGTAAATATATCGACGGTCAGTGTAGCTTGACAAAAATTCTAAGAAACACGTGCGGATACTTGAAATAGGCATCGTGGACTTCTGGTGTACGGTCATCCCAAGATCTACATGGGGCGTGCCAAACAGCGAGGGTGGGTAAAGCCTCTCGCCCTTGGCGAACATCATAGGCAGTTCCACTCCAAGCTTCACTAGAAGGTCTTGGAAACGGAACCCCGCAGGCTTAGGACTAAGGGTGCTATTCCTATATCGTTCTCTTAGCGTAGTGGTGAAAAAAGAAGCGAACGTTGGGTGCTTAGGCATACACCTAAGCGCACAATCATAACTTGCCAAGAGAATCTCACGGCGGTATTGCAGAGGAGGTTCTGCGGACTCGGCGTAAAGGCTCACCACTGGGCTTGTTGGGAAAGCTCCTGTTGCAATGCGGATGCCCCTATTGTGGACCACGTCTAATCTTCTCAGCACAGTTGGTCGTGCTGAGGAATAAACAATACACCCATAGTCTAGTTTGGATCGGACCAATGCCCGATATATTCGCAACAAAATTGTCCGATCCGCTCCCCACGATTTGCCATTCAGTACTCGCATAATATTTAGGGAACGGTCACATCTCGCTCTTAGCTGTGCAATATGCGACGACCAACTAAGCTTCCTGTCCAAGATCAAACCCAGGAAGCGCGTCTCTTATGCGAAGGGAAGTACATCTGGACCAAAACGGAGCGAAGGTGGTAATCCTCTCCTACGGCACCAGAAATTAACGCAGATTGACTTCTCAGTTGAGAAACGGAAGCCGTTTTTCACGCTCCATTCTCTAAGGTTGTCCAAACATTGCTGCAGGCGCCGTTGTAAGAACGCCGTGCGCTGAGAAGTGCAATAGACAGCGAAGTCGTCTACGAATAGGCATGACGAAACTCCAGGTGGAACACATTTCCAGATGGAGTTAATTGCTATAGCAAAGAGCGTGACACTTAGCACCGAACCCTGAGGTACTCCCTCCTCCTGAACAAAAGAATTAGAAAAAACCGAGCCGACCCGTACTCGGAAAAACCGGTCCTTCATAAACTCCTGAATGAAAAATGTTCCAGGCATACAGGGAACGTAGAATCCCTGCTCGCCAGCACGTATCATAAGCCTTCTCAAGATCGAAAAATATGCCAACGGTTTGACAGTTCTTCATAAAGCCGTCCATTATCTGTGTCGATATTGACACAAGATGGTCAACACTTGAACGGCGTCGTCGAAAACCACACTGGATGTTAGTCAGTAGGTTACGACTTTCTAGCCACCATACCAATCGTCCATTGATCATGCGTTCCATCACCTTGCAGACGCAACTGGTGAGGGAAATAGGACGGTAGCTGGAGGGAAGATGACGGTCCTTTCCAGCCTTCAAGATGGGAATAACCGTGGCCCCCCGCCAATTTTCTGGGAGTATACTGTCAACCCAAACACGATTATAGACCTCGAGCAGGAATGCCTTACCTTCAGGAGAAAGCTGCTGTAACATTTGTACATGAATACCGTCCGGTCCTGGTGCTGATAATCGCGAAGATTTCAGGGAATATTCTAGCTCCGCCATGGTGAAAAGGCGATTGTAATCTTCTACGTTTCTAGAACGAAACGAGAAGCCTTGAGATTCCACCTGAGTTTTAAATGGAAGGAACTCAGGGGAGTAGTTTTCCGAGCTAGACACTTGAGCGAAAGCACTGCCAAACGTATTGGCCACTTCAAATGAATCAACAACAGCTCCTGTGGCTGTTTTTAGTCCCGCAATTGGTAGTTGAGTCGTTTTAGCTGCAACACGACTTAATCTATCCCACACAACCGAGGAAGGTGTGTGTAGGTTAAATGAAGCTACAAATTTGCTCCAAGATGACTTTTTACTATCCTTAATGACTTGTCTGGACCTGGCGCGCATTTTCTTGTATTCGATTAGGTTATCCAAAGTAGGGTGACGTTGGAAAAGCCTAAGAGCACGCCTTCGAGCACGTATGGCTTTCCGACATTCTTCCGTCCACCAGGGGACGGGAAATCGACGGGGGTGTGAAGTCGACCGCGGAATTGACTGTTCAGCAGCAGAGAGAATTGTCTCCGTGAGATGCTGCGCCAAATCATTTACTGAGTCGTGCTCGTTGTACGTAAAGACAGCCAGCTGGGTGTAAAGGTTCCAGTTGGCATGGTCCAAACGCCATCTGGGCATACGTGGGGAACATGTAGGTTGCGTCAACAGACTAATAAGACATGGGAAGTGGTCACTAGGGTGTAAATCAGAGATGACATTCCATTGTAAGGAGACTGCCAACTGAGGCGAACAAACTGCAAGATCAAGGGGCGAGAAACTATTGTGAGAGTCAGAAATGAATGTAGGCTCTCCGGTGTTTAGGAGAGCTAGGTTGTAACTGTCCAAGAAATCGGCAATGAGCGTACCCCTCGCACAAGCGCGACTCGAGCCCCAAAGTGGGTGGTGCGCATTGAAGTCTCCCATCAACACAAACGGTGTTGGCAACTGGGAAACTAGATCTTCTAAATCAATGTGCGAGAAGTCATGGGACGGGGGCAGATATAGATTACAGATGGTGAAATGGATGTTTGGCAGTTTAATCCGTACAGCAACTGATTGTATATCAGAGTGCAAAGGTAGAGTTTGCATATATACGTCATCTCTGACAAGCATCATAGCGCCGCCATGTGCCGGTACACCCTCTTCTGGTGTGACATCACACCGTACTGGGGTGTATCGCCTTAGTTTGAAAGAGTCTTGAGGACGTAGCTTAGTCTCTTGCAAACATGCAACCAGAGGTTCGTTTTCTTTGAGCAAAAGCTCAAGTTCTGGTCTTTGAGTTCGAATTCCACATATGTTCCATTGTAGGATAGTCATATTGCATTGTGTATGGAATAGGTAATTCCAAGGTAACTCTTCATTACTTTGGAGTAGGCGGTTGGCGAACTAATTTAGCCCTTTGCTTCTCTCTTGGGCTGACATTCTTTTCGGACGCTTTTTCGCGCCTCTTTTCCACTGGGGGTCTCCCAGTGTGGTCAGATTCTAGCTCCATGTCCTCTGCCGAGGACGTCCGTGTTCCCATAGAGAATTTCGGTTCCAGAGCTTCGAACCGATTTGACACGGAGACCGGCGAAGATGACATACGCCGGTCTGTAGCCATACCAGAGGATTCCTCTGAAGAGGATCTCCTAGGAGATGACTTTGGATTTTTCTTTCCCTTTGTTGTTTTGGGAGAAACCTTACTCTCTTTGAGGAAATCCGATCTTTTGTACTGCGTCTTAAACTTGATCGGTGAAGCATCGTATACAATGGGTCTACTTGTCGAAGTTGGCTTCTTTGTTGGTGACCTTCCTGATCTGCTGGATTGAACTGCGGTGCTTGTAGATGCTGTAGCGGACTTAGGTGTTGTCAAACGCTTTGGATGTGACCTAGCTACGAGAACTTTATCTGATATTGTTGCCCCGTTTATATCGCTAGTTTGAGTTGCGATTTCCCGACGTGGTACTAGTTTAGCTGTAACCGAGCTATAGGTACCGGAGCTCGGGACAGCGGGCTGGCGCAAACGCAAGAGCTTTCGGGCTTCTGAGAAGGACACCTTCTCTCTAACCCGGATCTCCTGGATAGCTCTTTCCTCCATATAGCGGGGACATTCTCGTGAGTTGGCTGGATGTTCTCCCCTGCAGTTAATACAACTGGGAGGTGAGGTACAGTCATCGTCATGTTCGATGCCTCCACAGTTTACGCAGGTAGCTCTACCACTGCACGTGTCACTTGTATGACCAAAGCGCTGGCATTTATAACATCTAAGCGGGCTCGGAATATAAGGTCCTACTTCAATGGCCTCGTACCCTGCCTTTATCCTTTGCGGGAGATCTACCCGATTAAAGGTAAGGAAAAGGCTACGGGTAGGCAGATATTCGCCTCCATCTTTTCTCTGAACCCGATAAACAGATATCACACTTTGATCTGTTAGGTTCTCCTTAATTTCATCATTGGACATATCGTCCAATGCGCGTGTGTTCACAACACCGCGAGAGGAGTTCAAAGTTTTGTGCATCTCTACACGCACCGGATAGCTGGCTAACATGTTGGCTCTTAAAATAGTAGCTGCCTGTGCTGCTGAAATAGTTTCAAAAGCAGCGTGCCATTCCGTGATCTTGTGCAGTTCTTCACTGGGCCAGCTATCTTATCCAGACCCTTCTGTATCATGAATGGATTTACCGATCTGAAAGTTTTACCTTCCTCTGTTCTTGTTATGGTTAAGTAGCGAGGACCACTCAACTCTGCTACTTCCTTTTCACTAACTCTGGCTTGCTTGGTGTTTGGAGTTTTAACAGAACTCATGGCGATTATATCCTCCACCATTGCAAATGTCTCCGATGGCATGCTCACATCCTGGGCGCCACCCCGGCTTAGGTGAGAGTCCTGGCCTGGACCTTGCTCGCCCTAGGGTCTCACCTGCCAATGTATAGACAGAGGGACCCAATCGCCTTCAGGAGTGCATCAGCTCATGCAATGGCCCCTCCCCGGGACTGGCCTTTATCAGCGGATACGCACACAGATCCTACATGATAACCAGGGGCTGGGACTTACGCGATTACACAGTCACCCCTTGCGTCACCCCATCCTCCTACAACACGCGCGTAGGTTATCCATCAGACTGTGTACAGGGAGGTAACAGGTGGGAGGTCAAACACAAAAGTGGACCAAAGTTGATTGGGCGTTTGGCATGTGCCCTCTCACCTCTTGGAGGAACCCAATCGAGAGTATGGCTCGGGGCCCCGGGTACGCCAAACCCGTACCTACCGTAGTAGGAGCCCCTGGGGGAGTTTGATTTCGGAGTCCTCTTCTCCTAGATGAGTCGTCGACCAAGACTAACGAGCCCCATCTACCCGTTTGGAATGTTCTTAGCTTCCCCTCACCTCTTGCCTACCAGTGGTCACAGACACACTTAGTAGGCCGTCTGGATCGGGTACTGAGTCCCTCCGCCACGGCAAGGCGACAGTCCTTCGGAGGGGGGATCCAAACTGCGCCTGAATATCTAAAAATTCAAAACGAAGAACGGAATCTGGCGTCGACCACTTCGGCAGGGACAAAAAACCCAGGTTGACATGGGTCTCACGGCAAAATCATGCGGGAAATCTAGTTTCACATTTCGGCAACGTCACGGGTAAATCGACGTCCAAAGTCCGAAGCATTGAGAAAAATGGAACGCCAGGAGGAAGTAGGGCTAGGGAGCTCGTTAAGTATTAGTGGTCCAAGCTATCATTAAAAAACAAACTAAAAGACGGGTGGTCGGCTAGACTAGAGAGTCTGCAAGTATAGCTGCAGCGAAGAACATCCCGCCGATAGCTGAGTGGAGGTTCAGCAGCTTCCGCGCATAGGCTAATAACTGGGTTTATAGGAAATGCGCCAATATTCAACCGGATGCCACGGTGGCATGTAGCATTGAGCCGATTTAAAACCGATGGTCGAACCAAAGAATATACAACCCAACCGTAATCTAGCTTCGATCGGACCAGTGAACGGTATAATCGTAAAAGAACTGTCCGATTAGCTCCCCAGGATGTGCCACTTAAAACACGTAAAACATTAAGAGAACGTTCACGCCCTGCTTTTAAGTGCAAAATGTGAGAAGACCAACTAAGTTTTCTGTCAAAAATCAATCCCAAAAATTTCGTCTCCTCTGCGAAAGGCGGTGCATCAGGGCCGAGACGAAGGGGAGACGGGAGAAACGCCTTCCGACGCCAGAAGTTTACGCAGACGGTATTCTCGGCGGAGAAATGAAAACCATTTTCGACACTCCAAGTGAACAGTCGGTCCAGACACATTTGGAGACGAAGTTGCAAGAGAGAAGTCCGCCGAGCACTATAGTAAATGGCGAAGTCATCCAAAAAATGCGAAGATGAAACGCCAGACTGGACGCACTCTACAATGGGGTTGATTAAAATAGCAAATAGTGTGACGCTGAATACCCAGCCCTGCGGTACTCCGTTCTCTTGACTAAAAACACGGGACAAAACCGAGTCCACCCGAACCCAAAACACTATATCCCGCATAAATTCTCGAATAAAAAGGGGTAGCCGACCATGAATGCTCCATTTATGGAGGGTACGTAGAATACCGTACCTCCAGCAAGTTACGTAAGCCTTATCGACATCAAAAAAGACAGCAACCGTTTGGCACTTGCGCACAAAGCCCTCCATCACGTGCGTGGATAACGAAACTAAATGCTCGACCGTTGAACGGAAGCGACGAAAACCGCACTGAGCGTTGGACAGCAGATGTTGAGTTTCAAGCCACCACCTCAATCGCTCGTTAATTATCCGCTCCATCACCTTGCAGATTCAACTGGTGAGGGAGATTGGAAGATAAGGTTTTAAAATCTCGATGATGATGTTGGCTTCTCGCAAAACGAATGGGAAAACAGTGGAGTGCCAGATATAGTTAATCACTCGTAAAAGATACTGCTTGCCAAGCAAAGACAGGTGCTGCAGAATTGAAATACTAACACCATCCGGCCCAGGGGCGAACTGCCCCGAAGAGACCAGGACCCGCTCCAGCTCCGACATAGTGAAGAACGCATTATAATACTCGCGGGTGTTACAGTGAAAAGAAAAATCATGCGTCTCAGCTCGTTGCTTGATTGGTAAGAAGTCCGGGTAGTAATATGATGAGCTAGACACCTCTGCAAAAGTGCCACCAAGGGCGTTAGTGACAGCCCTATGGCAAACTACAGTGCCATTATTGATCTAAAGACCAGGCACCATAATTCACAAAACTTTGCCGGCCACGCGACGGAGCTTGTCCCAAACCACCGACGATGGTGTGGAGCAGTTGAAGGATTCTACAAAGCGGTTCCAGGATGTCCTCTTACTGGACTGTATTATCCGACGAGCACGGGCGCGTAGTCGCTTGTAGATGACCAGATTATCGAGGGTAGGGTGGCACTGAAATACCCGTAGCGCAGCCCGCCGTGCACGAACCGCCGCCAGGCATTCGTTGGTCCACCAAGGAACGGGTAAACGCCTCGGTTGGGCCGACGAACGAGGAATAGCACGCTCGGCAGCAGCTTTGATCGCAGTAGTAAGGTGAGCCACCATCAGGTCAACATCGCCGAACACACGGTCATCGAAAACAGCTAAGTGGCAAAAAAGGCCAGTTCGCTGTGTGTAGCTGCCAGGTGGGTACACGTGATGAGGGTACGTAATTGGAAAGCAGGCTGATCACGCAGACAAGGTGATCACTGGAGTAGGTATCCGAGATGACGTTCCACTCATAACGATGTGCAAGCTGTGCTGTGCAAACAGATAATACCAGGTGAGAGAGAGTGCCTGTGGAATCAAAAATAAAAGCAGGTTCGCCAGTATTGAGAAGACACAGCTGATTGCGATAGAAAAATCTGCAAGGCGCTTCCCCCTTACACAAACCCTAAAAGATCCCCAAAGAGGGTGGTGGGCGTTGAAGTCTCCCAACAACAGTTAGGGCGCTGGGAGCTGGCACACTAGATCAGAAAGGTCCCCAATGGCGAAGGGGGAAGAAGGCGGGAGATATACTGAGCATAATGTAGAAAAAAACAAGGTAAACTCACAGAAAGGCTACAGTTTGCAATGTAGTAGTGAGCATAAGAGGCTGGTAAAATACGTCGTCGCGGATCAGCAGCATCACACCCCCATGTGCAGGAGTACCAGGCTCCGGCGGTAAATCAAATCGCACCGGAGTAAAACCAGGAAAGGTGAAAGCATTCTTCTGGTTAAGTTTGGTTTTCTGCAAGGCAGAAAAGACTGGGGGACAGCAAATTAGCCAACAGTTGGTGTTCTGATTTATGCCTGCGCACGTCACGAGTATTCCACTGTAAGATAGACATCCCGTGGAAAAATGGGAAACATTCGTCACTGAGTTCATGTATCCGATGGCTGTCGCTTCAATTTGCCCTTCTGATTCAGCTTGGGACTCTGGCTTTGTGGAGAAGCTCCATAGGCTCCTCGGATTGAAGAGGGTCAGTGTTACCAGAAACCTGAGACAGAGGTACAAAGCGTTTGACAGTGGTCACGGGAGGTGGAGAATGACGCGGGATGACTGTGAATTTCCGGGTTTCACTAGTTATGGGATGGATCGTGGAGCTAGTGGAAGTGGAAGCTGGTACTACAATGTGAGGACTGACGGCTGTGGAGACTATAGGGCAAGTTTGAGTGCCTATATGGCGCTTTGGCACTGGTGTCGAAAAAAATGAACTAAAAGTGCCAAACTTCAGGAGAGGAGGCTGGCGAGCTAGATGGCGTTTACGGGCTTCAGAGAAAGACAGATGCTCCTGGTATCGCGGGCAGTCGCCGGAAGTCGCTGGATGGTTACCTCGACAGTTCACACAGCTAGAAGCCGATGGACAAGCTCCCTCATGAGAATCCCTACCACAATTGCCACAAACTGCAACCGAAGTCTTACAGGAGATCTTAGTATGGCCATAGCGCTGGCACTGGAAACAACGCATAGGGCGTGGAATATAAGGTCGGAGCGGAATAACCTCGTAACCTGCCTTGATCTTCTGAGGCAACTCGAGCCGATCAAAAGTGAGAAACAGCGTGTGGGTATTCACCTGCACGCCATCACGCTTAGGTCTTACACGGTAAACCTCAGTTACTCCTTGGTCCGACAGATAACCCTGTATCTCCTCCTCCGGCATACCATCCAAAAGTTGGGTGGTAATGACGCCCATAGAGGAGTTCAGGCTTCGGTGCTTCTCAACACGGATGGAATACCCATGGAGGAGTTTGGCCTTCAAGATCTTCTCAAACTATTGGCAGTGTAGCTCTCGATAAGTAGTGAACCGGATTGCAGACGGGTGCAGGATTTAACAGGAATGGCAATTTTATCTAGACCTGACTGAATAATGAACGGGTTGACCTTCAAAATTGACTGAACATCTTCCATCCGGTGAATAACTCGGTAACGTGCCGATGACGCGTGTACCTCTCTTTTAACTTGCAATTGTTTGCGGAATTTAGGTGTGTTGGTTGCCATAGAAAAAAGGATAAAAATTTCGGATGACAGGGCTATACAGGGGATATAGCGGGCTCGCCGTCCCACTCACCCTGGAGTTCGGTGCCCTACCTAGTCCTGGCCGATTGACTGGGGGTGGGTTAGACCCTAGCCTCCCGTTTGGGTTGAAGAAGAAACCAAAGCAGTGTATTGGAAATGCGCACTGCAATGTTCTACAGATACACAACAGCTTACGTAAATTGACGTAACGGAGCCGCCATTCCAATGTCGGAAATCGCTGATTCCCACTTCGGTAAAGCATCTAATGTTGAAATATATGAAATAATTCAAAGAGGGAAACCTTAGACCACAGAATACAACAGGAAATATGTCTGTAATCAGTTTTAAAAATTTTGTATTCAAACAAATTATAAATTAACGTTTGACATTGCAACATTTTAAAAGATTGGAGCTCAATTTTATAATCTTGTAGACCTTGCCAACGGACGCTGATGCATGTCTGCTTCATTTTTCTTTGACTTTATTCTATTAGAATAAATGCCCAAGAGTTCTGCATGACATAAAAAGTTATGCCCCAGGTGAGGCTCGAACTCACAACCCCGGCATTGCTCACAGCTACTGCTATATAAGTACCGTGCGCTAACCACTTGCGCCACTGGGGCATCTGATTTTAGGAGAGAGGCTCCAGAGGCAGTTCGAGTCGAGTGGGGAAGCTTATTCCCCCACCCGAAGTGTCTTTACCGCAGTACCTAGCCGTTATACGGCTTTACCTGCGCGATAGTATGGTGTTTTGGTCTACAGGGATTTAAACTCTGGGAATGTTTGGGATCAGGGGTATCTTAGGGACAAGATGAATGATGGTAAGGATAGGTCCATGAACGGGCACTGCCCATACATGCTGATTGGCTGGTTAGTCAATCAGGTGACGCGCTAATCTCCTCCTGGTTCTGGCCGTCAGTCACACACTGAGAGGTGATCTGAGTTAGGCGATTTACTCTGTTTTAAGTACAGATATTCATTTTGCCTTTCCCATCTGCGAAAATTAGACCGTTGGACTTAAGATGTCCTTCGGCAATTTTTTAGATGGTAGTCGGCGAGGCTCTCTCTGGTCATATTGTCCCAGAGTATTCACCAGTGGGTTAGGGTGGTTCTGGAGTTTGTTGTACATTGTTCGAGCGCGGGTTTTAATCACGTCGACAATGTACGGGATACCGGAATGTTCGTGAAGGATGTGGGCAGGAAATCTCCAACCAGTGTCGTAGATCATCCTTAATGCCCGGTTCTGCAACGTCTGGAGTCTGATGAAGGTGGACTTTGCCACCACTCCCCAGATCTCACATCCGTACAGGACCAGAGGCGGGATGATCGCACGATACAGTTGGAGTTTCAGGCGAATGGGCATGGTTTTGGAGCTGAGGATGGGATACAACTGCCGTAGGGCTGCATGACCTTGTAGTACTTTGCCCCTGACGTGATGCCTATACGTTAGCCGCCGGTCCAACGTGACCCCGAGATACTTCGCCGTAGTGACCCAAGGGATCCGACGGCGCCGAAGCACGAGGTCCTGCGGGAGCCGGTTTGCCAGCGTGTTGGCCAGGAGAATCGCAGAGCTTTTCTCCGGGTTGATAGACATGCGCCAGTTCTCGCACCATCTACTGATGGCACAGAGGTGGGTTTGTACTTGACGGTAGCTGTAGCGCGGGTTCTTGTTAGCTGCGAAGATCATGAGATCGTCCGCATACTGACAGATGTGAGTGTTGGGGTGCGTGGGGAGATCGGCCATGTAAGCATTAAAGAGTGCCGGTGACAGTACACTGCCCTCGGGGACTCCTGCGCCAATGGGCCTTTCTCGGGAAAATGAACCCTCCACCTTCACCCGGAAGCTACGTTCCTGTAGGAAACTAGCCACCAAGTAAATATATGGAGGGGGGATTTCGTGCTGTATGAGTTTGTAGATAAGCCCTTCGTGCCAGGTGGTAGAGAACGCCTTTTCCACGTCAAGCAACACTGCCACCGTTTTGGCCCTTTCCTGGTAAGCCAGGGAGGCCTTTTCGGCTACACGCAGTAGTTGCTCGGTTGTGGAATGGTCAGAACGAAAACCAAACTGATGTTCCGGTAGGAGGCCTTTTTCCTCTAAAAGAGGTCGAAGGCGGGTCAGGAACAGTTTCTCGAAAACTTTCGAGATAACTGGTAGGAGGCTGATGGAGCGGTAGCTAGAAGGAAAGATCGGATTCTTGCCCGGCTTCAACACGCATACCACACGCGCCTTCTTCCAGTCTTCTGGAAAATGACGCATGCTTAGGCACGCGTTGTAGATCCGAGTCAAGTGCATCACGGCTCTAAAGGGAAGGTGCTGGAGCATTTCCGCTGTTACCCGGTCCTGCCCAGGGGCTTTTCTAGGTTTTAGGTGTTGGATGGTGTTAGTTACCTCGCGAGGGGTAACTATCGGGATGTGGAAATCCTCGTGGCCCGCAGGTCCAACTTCTAAGAAGTCTTCTACTGCTTGCTCCACGAGGTCAGTATGATCGTCGTTCTGAGGGTCGACTCTAGGCTGGAATTGAGTTTCCAAATAGTCTGCTAGCGCCTCTGCTTTTTCCCTCGGTTCAAAGACAAGTTTTCCCCGAGGGCTATGCACAGGATGCTGGTGTACAGTTTTATCTTTCCTCAAGCCTCGGACGATGCGCCATGGTTTCCTCTCCTGGAGGTTTACATGTCGCAACGTGTTTTCCCAAGCTGCTTGCCTATGCTTTCTTAGGAGTCGTCTCACCAGGGATTTGAACCTCTGGTGTATTACTCCTATCCTAGGGTGACGGAATCTCTGCCATAGCCTTCTAACAGCGTTTTTCGCTTGAATGAGGCGTTTCAGTGGAACAGGGATAGCTGTAGGGTTTGGTGCATCGGTAGGAATACGGTGGGTATGAGCACGCACCGCATTTAGGATAGAGGTTGAGAACCCCGTGGCTGCCTCCTCGAGAGCCTCTATCGAGTCTATTCGAGGACATGCTTCCACGGAGTTGTGGAGGGCTAGGACGGCTGCATCCCAGTCGACTTCCTCAACCCAATCAGGCACTCCCAGCGCAGTTAGATTAACGTCTGAGTCGACCACAACAGGGTTGTGATCAGAATCCAGAGCGTTAATCACCGAGAGATCCAGGTGAAATGGAATGTTCTTTGTGACAATGAAATCTATGACATCCGCGGCGGCGCGTGCCGGGTAGTATGTTGGACCTCTCGGCCCGTGTGCATGCAGGGCGGGGTTCCCGCTTATGAGACGGTACAATCCCCGACCCTTCACGTTCTGGGTGCGGCTGTGCCAGCTTGGGTGTTTGGCGTTGAAGTCGCCTGCGATACAGACTCTTTGGTGTAGGTTTAGGAGTGCCGTAATGTCCGCTTCATAGAAGCACCCATCCGGAGGATCATATACCGCTACAAGTACCACGTCGCATCCGCCTAAGGATAGTCTTATGGCGGTTGCCTCTAGGTGTTGTAGTGGCGGAATGGTAACAGGAATATGTGTGAGATGGTTCTTTATGAAAATGGCAGTACCGCCGCCCTGTCGGCCGACCCGATCAGACTGATGGGCGACGTAACTTGGCAGACTGAACTGTACACCGGCGTGCAAGTGTGTTTCACAGACCATAAGGATATCAATCCCATGGCTGTCCACAAACTCTAACAGGCCAGGTCTCTGCTCTCTAACTCCATTTGCGTTCCAGAACGCAGCTCTAAATGAACGCACATTTCTATGCGCCATTTAAGAGCTTATGGAATTAGCGTAGAGTTCCTTGGCCGTTTGAAGCACTACGAGGTGCTTCTTCACAGCCGAAAGTTCAGGGTTGAGGATTTGCTCTCTGCAGCGCCTTAGTATGGGGAGGGAACGTTGTACGAGGTCCGCAAACCAAGTTGCCAGTTCAATAAACTCCGCCATGTCCTCTGAGCCAAAGGCCTCTCCCAAGACCTGTGACTGAGTGCTTGTTGTGTGGGTCCTACTTATAGAGCCAGTCTGTGATGACGGGCCAGCGCTGATTGGCTGCGCTGTTGCTGTTGCCTGGTTGGCTGTAGCGGCTGGTGCCTGATTGGCTGGTGCCTGATTGGCTGGTGCAGTTGGTGGGGGAAATTGGGTAACACTTTTGTTACCTGCCTCCACCGTGGCTGGTTCTGGCTCTGCACTTACAGTCACATGAGCCTTTCTCCCCTTCCTCCTCTTTTTAGGAGGACGTTTGTCCTTTGGGGCAGCACTGGGGGGTGGCACAGGATGTTTTGTGCCCACCTTTGGGGTGACGCTTCCAGGAGTCCAGGAGTGAGTACTAGTCGTCTGGGTTAACCCAGGCGGATGGTAAGGTGGCCACGGTACCTATCCGTTTAAATACGGATTTACCCGTGTGGTGGTATAGGTTGGTATATGTAACAGGCTTTTTTGTCTTTGTATGTCTGATGGTGCAGGGTGGGTTCCTGTGTTGTCACTGGCGGCGGGATCTGTCGGATCTTGGATGTCTAGCCATCCAAGCGACCTTTTCCCTACTGATTACTTCGTCAGCCTTGGCCGGCGAGCAATGCAGTGCCAGTGACAGGAAACCGAGGGGAGGTGATAGGTGTGAAGGATGATGAAGGCAAAGCGATACCTACCAGCCAAGGGCGTCCTTGGGTAGACGGTAGCTCTGTCTCCGCCTAGGGAGGCGATGGTCATATTGCCCCAGGCTGTTCACCAGCTGGTTTGGGTGAGGTATGAGTTTGTCATACATTGTGCGAGTCCTGTCCCGCACTACGTCCACAATGTATGGGATGCCGGAATGAGTGTGAAGGATGTGTGATGGAAACCTACGGTCGGTACCGTAGATCATCCTAAGCGCCCTGTTCTGCACGGTCTGCAGCCTGCGGATGGTGGAACGAGCCACCGTACCCCAGACCTCGCACCCGTACAGGATCAGGGGCGGGACGATCGCACGGTACAAGCGTAGTTTCAGGTATGTGGGCATGGTTGATTGGAGTATGGGATATAGCTGTCTCAGGGCGCCATGTCCCTGACCGACCTTTGTTCTGACGTGTGGAGTGAAGGTTAGACCACGGTCAAGTAGTACCCCCAGGTATTTGGCAGAGTTAACCCAAGGGATTCTTCTCCGCCGCATTGCCAGGGATACACCCGGCCGCCAGTTTCGAACTTTGCCCAGTAGTAGAGCTTGGCTCTTCTGCGGGCTAATGGCCATTCTCCACTGTTCACTCCACCTGCCGATAGCGTCGAGCTGTCGCTGAAGTGGAGGGAAGCAGTACCGAACATTTTTGTTCTGTGCCAGTATGAGGACATCGTCAGCATACTGGCACGTAACAGTATGCGGTTCCACGGGTAGGTCAGACATGTAGGCAGCAAAGAGCAACGGCGATAGCACGCTACCCTCCGGAACTCCAGCCGCTATGGGTCTGACCGAGGACAACTTCCCCTCCACCCGCACCCGAAAAGAGCGATCCCGAAGGAAGCTACCAATCAGGGTGAGGTAGGGGGGAGGGATTTCAGCCTCTCTGAGTTTGTACAGTAACCCCTGGTGCCATGTGGTTGCAAAGGCTTTTTCTACATCCAGAAGCACCGCGACTGTTTTGAAGTTTTCCTGGAAACCCAGGGCAACCTTCTCAACCAGCCGCAGCAGCTGTAGTGTAGTGGAATGTCCATGACGGAAACCGAACTGATGATCCGGGATAAGTTGCCTTTCCTCGAAGAGAGGAGTGAGGCGGGATAGGAATAATCGTTCAAAGATTTTTGAAACGATAGGTAAAAGGCTTATGGAACGGTAATTGGAAGGGAAAACCGGGTCCTTGCCGGGCTTCAAAATGCAGACCACCCTCGCCTCCTTCCAACAAGTAGGAAAGTGACGAAGCTGCAGACATGCATTATAAATCCTCGTCAGGTGGACTACGGCCTTTCGGGGAAGGTGCTGGAGCATGGGCGCCGTGACGCCATCGGGACTGGCGTTGTCTTTTGACTGACAACTTGGTTCTGTGGGGTTGCTTCTGCACTCTCGGCCCGTACTAGGGCACTTTCGTGCTCCGACATTGCCTGTGCAAAAGACACCCCCTGTCGGATCTCTGGTACTTTGCCCTGTCTTCCTTGCATAATTGCAAGTCGCTTTGGGCAACCACGATAGATGCCAATGTGGCTCCCGTCGCAGTTTGCACACTTTTTATTCTCTATTGGTGTCGGGCAATCCTTCACCAGGTGCTCACCCGCACAGCGAAGGCACTTGAGTTGCCTCTCACAAGCATGACTCGAGTGGTGAAAGCCCAAGCAGTTGTAGCATTGGGCTGGTCCCTCTCTGCTGTGGTAGGGCTCAATGGTGACCCTCGTGTTATACAAATGAGTCACCTGGTCGATTTTTGGGGTTCCCTCCCCCTGTTTTTCAACTACCACTAAAAATAGTGGCAGGGGTACCTTGGTGGGTTTCCCCTCTTTTACCTTTGTGGTGGTTAGTTGCACCACGGACCTCGGTTTGATTCCGTGTTCGTCCTGTAGGCCGTCACGGATATCCTGAGGGTCTGTCTCAGAATCAAGACCCTTGACAACTCTGCGAACCACGTGGGGACGCTGAAGCGAGTAAGTGTGGAACTTAATTCCACTCTCTTTCAGTACCCCTTTCGCGGCCTTGTGGTCGTCAGAGGTAGTGGTTCTGATGACAACCCGTCCTGGATGCCGGGTTGCCTGGAAATTGGCCTTTAACTGCCGTCTCAGTTCCTTCATTACCTTTATGTGGTTCGGGAACGGATCAGACACAATCGGAGGGATTCTACCCTCCTTTTGTGAGGCCTGGTTTGGGGCGAGCGCTGCAGTTGCAGATGTTGATGAAGCAGGAGTCCCTTCCGGCTTTGAACCGGAAGATCTCCTCCTGCGGTTCTGCACTACAACGAAGCCGTCGTCATCCGGTGTTGTAGGTGCTGGGACAGGGGTCATAGGTACTGGTGGTGGTGTGACAGGGACTGCTGTCCCTTGGTTCACAAGGCCAATAGCCTTTTTGGCCTTCGGCCTGTTCTTGGCCCTGAGGAGCGTCTTGGCTTTCGCCTTGACGATGTTCACCCTTGGACCGTGGGAAGGGGCTTATTAACTGCTATATATGTACCCATTGTTGAACATTTCATAGGCTATATCAGCGACATCTAGCGTCACCGAAAGAAGAGAGTTTGACTTTAACTCCCTCTAACGCGTGTTTTGTGTTACAGTGCCGGTTTGTTTATATGTACGTTACCTCTGATCTGCGAAAGTAATTTCAAATCTTATGCGATAAACATCTGTTCCTTAGACACTCCTCTGGCACAGCTTAGGTATAAGAAGTCTATCAATATTTGTTGATGTGCATAGCCTTAGAAGATACACAAAGTGTAATCTTTTCGGATACAGACTCTTAATATAGTTCAAGTTGGAGAAAGTCTATTCGCAAATATATAGAGCTATCCTCACCCTTATACACACTATTCTTGCAAATGCTTGTGTCTCTGTCAACTACATTTTAATCGACATAAACATTTTCAGAAGGTATCTTATTGCTAATTTTCTTGTAGGTACAACAGGGATATGGGGATACAATAAGCTTTAAGCGATAGTGAAATGCTTTAAGAGCTGTTTGCAATGCGATGCTTTTGAAATCTTGTCTCTTTGCAAGCTCAAGATGTAAACAAAAACGAATAACATATTCCTATTTAAAACAAAATAGGAGTGTGGTGAATTCAAAACAATAATACAGAATATCCCAGAAATGGATGGTTCAAAAGAAAAACGAAGTATTTGACATACATTGTGTGTTTTAACCTGATCCACATTTTAATTTAGTACTAAGCTGTTGTGTCTTTTACTGTTTACCATTTATGCAAAACTCATCCACAATGAAGAGGTCTTCTGAGGATATTCCCAGAAAATTAAAGGTATGACTTAGAAACTGCAATGAAATCGCCTGTTTGTGTCCGCCACTGGATACTGACTGTCTGTCTCTCTAACTGAAGGACCGTAGTGGGGCATAGCCGCTTATTACGTAAGGTTCTCCAAAGAGACAAGGTTGGACATTCCTGTTCTATCTGCTACATGTTAATCGAGATTTCTAGTTAGGTAATGTTGTTGAATACGGGCTTAGGGACCGCGTAACGCAGGGTGCCAACATATGAGAAATGAAAGTAGCGAGCGGTAGTAAAACATTTGAATGACGTTGGAATTATGTAGATGGCAACGCGTAAACATGAGAATAGAGTTAACTTCCCGTAATGCGTCCACATAGGTCCCGTAGATACGAAGAAGGTGGAAACTATTCTGGTTCACAATGACGTATTTGGGTAACTAGACGGTGGGAGAATATTTTGCTTATCCAAACACTCCTCAATTCAACCCAGAAGATATCGTAAATGTAACACTGAGCACCACAATAATAGAATAAATGCGGATCCCTTCATATTACGATCAAACAAATTAATTTATTAATCACATAACCTGAAATAACTATGAAATCATGCGCTCATACAGTTTTGTAGCAGCAGTAGTAGTATTATGGATTTAGGGTGCACAACTACGGACGTCATTAGCGCACAAACAAAACGAAAGCTAAAACCCGGTTATTGTATAACAATTAAAAACAGTTAAAACAGTAAAACGTCACCGACACACTACCTGGAGCACTAAAACGTCACATAAAACAAAATCATAAAATGACAAGTGTTAAAATAAGTCGCTGCGAGAAGCCACCATAAAAAAGACAAGTAAAAAATAAAATAAAGTAAAATATGCGAGTTAAACACGTATGCTCAGTCCACAATCGCGAATAAAATGTAACGCTCGCTCTGCAACACATGATGTGTCTTCCAGCACCTCGGCCAGGGTCGCTCGCAAACCCAGGGATTCCCGCAGTGGAGTAAATAAATGGCGCTGAATTAAAACATTCCGCACTGTCAGGGGCTCATAGCAGTGAGCACAGAGCGCTGCAGCATCTGAAGATAGACGGTGACGATGACTAAAGAAGCAGTGCCCGATACGCAGTCTTGCTAAAATCACTTCCTTCCGAAGAGAGCCGCGCGAGGAAGTCTTCCCGGTGACAGGGAGGGGCTTCACCTCCCTATGTTTGTTCCTCTGAGCATTACTCCGATCACTACGCCAGCGTGAAAGGAGTGCACGACGTAAAAATAAGCTAAAACCATCAGAGGGAACACAAGCGCTAAAAAACCTGGGGGCTAAAACTGCTGCCTTGGCAGCGGCATCGGCAGCCTCGTTTCCTTGCAGGCCTATATGTCCAGGTACCCACACAAAGGAGACGCAAGTACCAGCGCTGGCGAGGGTGTGGAGGTGGTCCTGGATACGCTGCACCAGTGGATGTTGATTGTACAGCGTCCGTAGGCTCTGGAGGGCAGTCAAAGAATCCGAACAAATAATGAAGCGCTGGGCTGTCGACGTATGTATAAAAGGGCTTGATAAATTCCAGATAACTCTGCTGTAAAAATCGAGCACTGCGGTAAATTTGAAAGCTAATACTCTGGCGACCGTGGAGAAAACCACATCCTACTCCCCGATCGTCCTTCGAGCCGAGCCGTCAGTGTATTTAAAACTGCAGGATCCAAACTGCGCCTGAATATTTAAAAGGGCAGAACGAAGAACGTAATCTGGCGTTGACGACTTCGGCAGGAACAACAAACCCAGATTGCCATGGGTCTCGCGGCGCAGCCATAGGGAATACCTAGTTTCACCTTTCGGCAACGTCGCGGGTAAATCGACATCCAAAGGCCGAGGCATTGAACGAAACCAAACGCCAGGAGGAAGTAGGGCTAGGGAGCCCGTTAAGTATTGGCGGTCCAAGCTATCATTAAGAGAGTCCGCAAGCATAGCTGCAGCGAAGAACATCCCGCCGATAGCTGAGCGGAGGTTCAGCAGCTTTCGCACACATGCTAATAACTGGGCGCGTAGGAAATGCGCCAATACTCAACCGGATGTCACGGTGGTGTGTAGGTCTGAGCCAATTTAAAACCGATGGTCGAACCGAAGCATACACAACACAGCCGTAATCTAGCTTCGATCGGACCAGTAAACGGTATAATCGTAAAAGAACAGTCCGATCAGCTCCCCAGGATGTGCCACTTAAAACACGTAAGAGAACGTTCACGCCTTGCTTTTAAGTGTGAAATGTAGAAGACCAACTAAGTTTTCGGTCAAAAATCAAACCCCAAAAATTTCGTCTTGTCTGCGGAAGGTGGTGAATCTGGGCCGAGACGGAGGGGAGGCGGGAGAAACGCCTTACGACGCCAGAAGTTTGGGCAGACGGTCTTCTCGGCGGAGAAATGAAAACCATTTTCGACACTCCAAGTGAACAGTAGGTCTAAGACACAATTGGAGAAGAATTTGTAAGAGAGAATTCCGCCGAGAACTATTGTAAATGGCGAAGTCATCCACAAATGGCGAAGATAAAACGTCAGACTGGACGCACCCTACAATGGGGTTGATTACAGTAGCAAATAGTGTGAAGCTGAGTACCGAGCCCTGCAGTACTTCGTTCTTTTGACTAAAATCACGGGACAAAACCGAGCCCACCCGTATCCGAAACACTCTATCCCACAAAAACTCCCGAATAAAAAGGGTTAGCCGATCACGAATGCCCCATTTATGGAGAGTACGCAGAATACCCTAGCTCCAGCAAGTTACGTAAGCCTTCTCGAGATAAAAAAAGACAGAACCGTTTGGCACTTGCACACAAAGTCGTCCATCACGTGCGTGGATAACGAAACTAAATGCTCGACCATTGAACGGAAGCGACGAAAACTGCCCTGAGCGTGGGACAGCAGTTGTTGAGCCACCACGTCAATTGCCCGTTAATCATCCGCTCCATCGCCTTGCAGATAAGGTTTTAAAATCTAGACGATGGTGGCTTCTCTTAACGGATGGGAAAGCAGTGGAGTGCCAGATATAGTTAATCACTCGTAAAAGATACGGCTTGCCAGGCAAATACAGGTACTGCAGCATTGAAATATGAACACCATGCGGCCCATGAGCGAACTGCCTCTAAGAGACCAGGACCCGCTCCAGCTCCGACATAGTGAAGAACGCATTATAACACTCGCGGTTGTTAGAGTGAAAAGAAAAATCATGCGTCTCAGCTCGTTGCTTGATTGGTAGAAAGTCCGGGTGGTAATGTGATGAGCTAGACACCTCTGCGAAAGCGCCACCAAGGGCGTTAGCGACAGCCCTAGGGCAAACCACAGTGCCATTATTGATCTTAAGACCAGGCACCGTAATTGGCGAACCTTTGCCGGCCACGCGACGGAGCTTGTTCGAAATCACCTACGATGGTGTGAAGGATTCTACAAAGCGGTTCCAGGATGTTCTCTTACTGGCCCGTATGATCCGACAAGAACGGGCGCGTAATTGCTTGTAGATGACCAGATTATCGTGGGCAGGGTGGTGCTGAAGTACCCGTAGTGCAGCCCGCCGTGCACGAACCGCCGCCTGGCATTCGTTGGTCCACCAAGGTGCGGGTAAGCGCCTCGGTTGGGCCAACGACCGAGGGACAGCACGCTCGGCAGCGGCTTTGATCACAGTAGTAAGGTGAGCCACCATCAGGTCAACATCGCCGAACACACGGTCATCGAAAACAGCTAAGTGGCAAAAAAGAGGCCAGTTCGCTCTGTGTAGCTGCCAGGTGGGTACACGTGATGAGGGTACGTAATTGAAAAGCAGGCCGATCACGCAGGGAAGGTGATCATTGGAGAAGGTATCCGAGACAACGTTCCACTCAAAACGATGGGCACGCTGTGCTGTGCAAACAGATAAGTCCAGGTGAGAGAGAGTGCCTGTGGAGTCAGAAATAAAAGTGGGTTTGCCAGTATTGAGATGATAGGGCTGATGGCGATGGAAACATCTGCAAGGTGCTTCCCCCTTACATAAGCCCTAGAAGATCCCCAAAGTGGGTGATGGGCGTTGAAGTCTCCCAACAAGAGGTAGGGCGCTGGGAGCTGGTACACTAGATCAGAAAGGTCCCCAATGGCGAAGGGGGAAGAAGGCGGGAGATAAACTGAGCATAATGTAGCACAAAAACCAGGTAAACTCAACGTAATGGCTACAGCTTGCAATGTAGTAGTGAGCATAAGAGGCTGGTAAAATATGTCGTCGCGGATCAGCTGCATCACACCCCCATGTGCAGGAATACCCGGCCCCTGTGGTAAATCAAATCGCGGAGTAAAACCAAGAAAGGTGAAAGCATCCTGCTGGTTAAGTTTGATTTCCTGCAAGCATAAAAGACTGGGGGACAGCGAATTAGCCAGCAGTTGCAGTTCTGATTTATGCCTGCGCACGCCTCGTGTATTCCACTGTAAGAGAGACATCCTGTGAAAAAATGGGAAAAGCTCGTCACTGAGTTCATTTAGCCGACGGCTGTCGCTTCAACTTGCCCTTCTGATTCCGCGTGGGACTCTAGCTTTGTGGAGCAGAAGGTCATGCTCCATAGGCTCCTTGGATGGAAGAGGGTTAGTGCCACCAGAAACCCGAGGCAGAGGTAAAAGACGATTGCCAGTGGTCACGGGAGGTGAAAACTCCCGCTTCATGTAACTGCGCGCCCTAGTCTCCTGGGATTGAAATCGGCAAGGAGGTCAAGGAGAAGTGGCCGTAAAGGCACACTTTCCACTGGCAGAGTTAGAAGGCTCTTTGAGAAAATCGGTGCCTTTCCGGGTGGCTTTGAATTTCCGGGTTTCACTACTTATGGGAAGGATCATGGAGCTGGTGGAAGTGGAAACTGGTACTACAATGTGAGGAGCGACGCTTGTGGAGACTATAGGGCAAGTTTGAGTGCCCATATCCCGCTTTGGCACTGGTGTCAAAACAATTGAACTAAAAGTGCCAAACTTCAGGAGAGGAGGCTGGCGAGCTAGATGGCGTTTCCGGGCTTCAGAGAAAGACAGATGCTCTTTCACCCACAGCTCTTGAATGGCCTCATCCTGGTATCGCGGGCAGTCACGGGAAGTCGCTGGATGGTTACCTCGACAGTTCACACAGCTAGGAGCCGATGGACAAGCTCCCTCATGAGAATCCCTACCATAATTGGCACAAACTGCAACCGAAGTCTTATAGGAGGTATTAGTATGGCCATAGCTCTGGCACTGGAAACAACGCATAGGCCGTGGAATATAAGGTCGGACCGGAATAACATCGTAACCTGCCTTGATCTTCTGAGGCAACTCGAGCCGATCAAAAGTAGGAAACAGCGTGTGGGTATCAACCTGCACTCCATCACGTTTGGCTCTTACACGGTAAACTTCAGTTACTCCTTGGTCCGACAGATAACCCTGTATCTCCTCCTCCGGCTTACCATCCACAAGTTGGGTGGTAATGACGCCCTTAGAGGAGTTCAGGCTTCGGTGCTTCTCAACGTGGATGGGATATCCATGGAGGAGTTTGGCCTTCAAGATCTTCTCAAACTGTTGGGTAGTGTAGCTCTCGACAAGTAGTGAACCGGATCGCAAACGGGTGCAGGATTTTACAGGACCGGTAATTTTATCTAGACCTGACTGAATAATGAACGGGTTGACCTTCAAAAATGACTGACCATGTTCCATTCGGTGAATAACTAGGTTACCTGCCGATGACACGTGTACCTCTTTTTCAACTTGCACTTGTTTGCGGCGTTTAGGTGTGTTGGTTGCCATAGAAAAAGGCTAAAAGTTTCATACCCCAGTGCTCCCCACCTACCACGGAGCCCAACAAGAGATCATCCCACTGGGATGACAGGGCTACACAGGGGATATAGCGGGCTAACCGTCCCGCTCACCCTGGAGCTCGGTGCATTACCTAGTCCTGGCCGATTGACTAGGGGTGGGTTAGCCCCTAGCACCCTAGCCTCCCGTTTGGGTGAAGGAGAAACCAAAGCAGTGTATTGGAAATGCGCACTCTCCCCGAACTCAGAAAGAAACTGGACCGGGCTCAGATACACATCCCTCAACCACCAGGATAAACCATTCCACCGACAAGGGTCTCCACGCACGGTCTACACGTGGGTAGGTATTTTGACTGACTCCCTCACCACGAAGAGGAGCCCACATCGAGGGAGTCAGTTGGCTCGGGGCTCCGGGTGCGCCAAACCCGAACCTACCGTAGTAAGTTCCCCTGGAGGTTGCAGCAGGTAGACATCGTTAAAATATATGAATATATTTCATAAATGTCCGTTTATGAAAGAAATAATAAGTTACGTTTAGAGGCATAAACCGTATAACCTGAAATAACTGTGAAATCATAAACTCCTAAAATTGTGCATAACACACGATAGATAATCGTTAAACATGAATATATTTTATAACTTACATACATTTATGAAACAAATAAAAGTTTTGAGGTGTGGTAGGTGATTGAAAAATTTAATGCTTTAAGCATCGTATTTCACTGGAAGTAATTGTCGCAAATTACTGGTGATTTCAACGTTATTTCAAATGCAGATTTCCGTTAAAAACTGACAGCTAAAGGAAACGAAAAAAAGGAAATCTTCACTTCGTAACACTTTCTGCTAATGCTACGTCTCCTTTATTTACATTATTCCACCATTTATTTCGCGCTTCTATTCCATTGTTTCAGTTTTACATGGCGCTTCCGTTCCATTATCCGCATTCCTCTCTGATTCGTAGTTGCCAACCTCTTTATCTTCACGTCAAGTTGGCATGGTTTTGCGACATTGCACATCAAGAAGCCCGTATTCGGCAACTTACCATAGCTTTATTATATATTTCCTTCTGGGCACAATGGGAGTAAGGAACATAGTACACGTAAGCAATAGCCAAAAAGTTTAAGACCTGGTCACTGTGTAATGACCTAAGAGATTCAAGTTTCTTTGCATATGAAGACATAAAGAGAAGAATAACGATCTTCGTTTTGTATATCTTGGCTATCCGGTTGTTGCCGCGTCAAATTATAAAATGCCGACGTTTCGACCATCTTGTCGTGGTCGTTATCACAGGCAAACTGCAACGCTATGTAGCAGCTAGTCAACTTATATACTGGCAAACAGATGAAAGGTGGGTAAATGGTGAGCCCTGATAGGCTGGGTAGTCTCTGCATTGCGGCAGTCCTACGTCACTGCCATAGAATCATTACACTGCGGCACTGCCATAGAATCATTACACTGCGGCACAAATGACGTGGTGTTCTTGTGTTTTGTTCTACCCATGGCCGTAAACCAAAGTTTGTTAATGTGCATGCCACCATTATTATTAAAATTCTTAGGACAACGGGAAATTTCTAAGGCCTCTTTAATTTTTCTGGGTCGCCATCTGTTTTCACTGGTTACTATCTTGGTTTGATCAAACAGTATTGTGTGTTTGGTTTCGTAAGCATGTAACGCGACCGCCGATTTTTCAATATCATTTTGTTTGCACTGACGTATGTGTTCTTGTAATCGTTCTTTCACAGTTCGACCAGTCTCACCAATATATGATTGTCCACAGTTACACGGTATTTCATAAACACCGGGTTTGATCAAACCAAGATAGTAACCAGTGAAAACAGATGGCGACCCAGAAAAATTAAAGAGGCCTTAGAAATTTCCCGTTGTCCTAAGAATTTTAATAATAATGGTGGCATGCACATTAACAAACTTTGGTTTACGGCCATGGGTAGAACAAAACACAAGAACACCACGTCATTTGTGCCGCAGTGTAATGATTCTATGGCAGTGCCGCAGTGTAATGATTCTATGGCAGTGACGTAGGACTGCCGCAATGCAGAGACTACCCAGCCTATCAGGGCTCACCATTTACCCACCTTTCATCTGTTTGCCAGTATATAAGTTGACTAGCTGCTACATAGCGTTGCAGTTTGCCTGTGATAACGACCACGACAAGATGGTCGAAACGTCGGCATTTTATAATTTGACGCGGCAACAACCGGATAGCCAAGATATTTTAAACGATGGCCGTGGAAGCTTGAGAGAATAGATCTTCGTTTTGTGAAAAGTATGAGTATTGGAAAATTCCTAAAGAACAGAATAAGCACTACTATCTACATCAGCATCTCGTATGGCTACGGTAAACTCTCCCTGCGAGGCATTGGTACGATTAATACCATAGGATTCATCTGGCTCTGAGAATATGTAAACAAATCATTGATTATGCCTTTTCTCATGTATACAGTACTAACATCAAATTTATTTATTTTATTTAATGTGATTTAAAGAGCTTTCCCTAATTACACTTCTATGCATCAGGTAACATTAGTAACATTAGGAGAATTATCCCGTATTTAGGTTCGGCTTACCCTAAAGCTTTAGTTTGCGTAATTAATACATTAAATAGCTCGCACTTTACAAGGTTTAAACGTGCAGCAACGATACAAAAGGTGCTATTTTCGGAATTTCTCGTTTTCCTGCCCAAGAAACAAAGTCCTGCCTTCATTTAGGAACGCGCAGCCTTAAACGCAAAGAGCATAAAACATACGTTGTTCCATTTCATTCTAATTTCGCCACAGAGATCAACTTGAAAACTTTTAGAACACATGTAATTGCGGTATTTGTGAAACCTCTAAAACAAACTGTAGAGAAACTTTTAATGAGGTGTATATTTTAAGTGGTACACAACCACCAGCCAAAACTTACACCAGAAGCTGTAGTTTTAATCGCAGAGAGGATTTACTCTGGGTATTTATGTGCTAATAGTGAGATCTCTTAATGATTCTGAGGTTTCAGAAACTTTACAACATCTTGTTTTCCGATTTCCAACTCTTTCTACGTCTGATTGTACTATGATTACATTATACTGACTATTCCATTATACGTGACTTTGTCGAAATTAATTAACCATGTACATAACAATTTCAAATAATGAGAGTCCTCATTCGCCGAAAATGTATCACATTTCATTATCACCTACTCAGATTTTTAATTATCAACTCCTCTTCTTCCCTTGTGTTATGATCAGGTTAGGTAAACTAGCTGAACTGTACTATAGATGCGCAAAAACTTATGTAATTTGACGTAACAGAGCCGCCATTCAAATGTCGGAAATCGCTGACTCCCACTTCGGTAAAGCATCTGATGTTGAAATATATGAAATAATTCAAAGAGGGACCACAGAATACAACACGAAATATACCTATAATCAGTTTTAAAGTTTGTATTGAAACAAATTATAAATTAACAACGTCTGACATTGCAACATTAAAAGATTGGAGCTCAATTCTATAATCTTGTACACCTTGCCAACGGACGCTGATGCATGTCTGCTTCATTTTTCTTTGATTTTGTATTACTAGAATAAATGCCCAAGAGTTCTGCATGACATAAAAAGTTATGCCCCAGGTGAGGCTCGAACTCACAACCCCGGCATTGCTCACAGCTACTGCTATATAAGTACCGTGCGCTAAGCAATTGCGCCACTGGGGCATCTGATTTAAGGAACTTATTAACTGCTATATATGTAGCCTTTGTTTAACATTTCATAGACTACATAAGCGACGTCTAGCGTCACCGAAAGAAAAGAGTTTGGTTTTACCTCCTTTCTCTGTACCTGGACTTTGCCTCTCTTTAACTCCCAAACGTTCACTGTGATGCAGTGGTGGTTTTGTTATATGTACGCTGTATTTGCTTTACGAAAGGAATGTCGAATCTTACGGGCTACCAGGGTTGCCAACCCCTACGATAATTATGGGGGCATACGATAATTTGAATGCATGCACCCATGGTTGTCAACCCGTACGATAATTATGGGGGCCATTTCAACTATACTCCTACATGGTCGTGATCTTAATTTAGTAATTAAGAACAAAAAGAGAGTGTATCGAATTTGATTATAACTCTATGATACGCAGAAACTACTCCTCTCATGTTAAAAAGGTTTCCTTTATTTCCTTTGTAGTTATAGTGTAATCAATTTTGTTACCGGCATATGCCAAATAATTGTAAAAAGGGAGAAAATTGCTAACATTATAAATCAGTGAATACATACGCAGGTGTTAGATATATATGTGCAGATATTTGCATTGGTAATTAAGGACAGTTATGAACAACATTTACTTCATTTGCAGACTTACAATTTTAGTTATTAAGAGTAATATGTTTTCAGGTTGATTAGTAACTCCAAGTAGGCGTGGCACATAAGAGTCAGCCGGTCACGTGATAACGTACTATGTAGCGGAACCAAGTTCCACCACTTTATGCAAGGCCAATAACCTCGCGCTACCTAAGTTAGTAGGTCACGTACTGAGATGTGAAGCAAAATGGATAGTGTATACGGCAGGCGTTGTTCAGTTCTCGGCGCTGTTACGACCATAGAAATAACAAATGTCCTCCGTCCCGGTAATCGGACTATCGGGGATAGTTTTCTAAAATGTCATTCGATATACCAAGTGACTGTACTTTCACTTTACATCGCTATTCCAAGTGTAGCAAATCGTGATATAGACCAAAATTAAATAATTTATCGGAAGATACGAACCGACGATACCTCGACTTTGGTATTCTAGAAAATAATTTGTGGAAAATCTCTTAGACGAAGAGAAAAAACAACTAACATACCGAAGTTGATACATGTTAAAGTACCAATTATCAAAATATAACGGATGTGTGTGTGTCTATGTGTGTTTGTGTGTGTGAGAGAGAGAGAGCGAGAGAGAAGGAGGTAGAGATAATTTGTCATAAGCTGAAAAGTCCTGCGAAGGTTGACAGAAGTTATTCCAGCACAATAGGCTGATCTAATTGCCATAACTCACCTGTTGTACTCGAATACTAGAAAAGTAGTAAATTTACGAGCCAGCAGATGTGTTTTAAACGGAAACTTAAAGAATCGTTTCTGTGTATGTTCTCAATCTGCCGGGAAGCGAACACAGATGCTCTTCTGCTAAAAGATTTAAGAGCGTTTTTCCGGCTCGAGCGGGAGTCTTTCACATACATTAATAATCTTTCTTTCTTTCTTTAGAGAGTTGGGAGGCGAACCAAAGGGATCTTAAGAACTAGATGACGCCATCATATGTCATTACATCATCCAGCCAGAACCAGGAACTTCTGCAAACCGAGGCAATAAAAAGTGTTGTTATTGCCAACTTTCTCTCTTCGATCGACATAATGAAATTTAATGTGGCAAGGATTTTATTGCACTTTGGCAGTTTCTTCTTTTTATCATTTAATAGCCCTCTAGAGTTATCTAAAATAGAAAATACCCACATCTGCGGAGTTGAAAAAATCTGACTTACAAGCTACATACGCGCTTCTTTAACCATTAAAAATTTACGTAATATCCTTTCTCTAGCAAATAACTGGTAAATAGAGAATGTATTACATTCCATCCGAAAATTCGACATCGAGATTTTAATGTAATTGCATGTTTGAGATCCACTAAGTCAGAAAAAGTAGGATTTTAGAAACCGTCTGCACGCATCTTATGTGTGTCTTTGGACACGATCATTCAACACCAGACCTGATATTTAATTTTAGTATTTTCAAGAATGAGACTCAAAAATGTTGAAGGAAATCCCCCACCTCAAAGTAACCTTTACGTGGACAAATTTTCGATATTATTTATTTTCTCAAAATGTCGATAATATTTTGATTAAAATGCTATACATTTAGGATATTTACGTGTCAATTAAAATGAATATCTTGAATTTCCCAGGAATATCCTGTTAATATCTCTTTATTTGTACTGCATTTTGTATAACTGGTAAACTAAGATAAAGCCATACTACAAAAGAAATGCACATCTCATTAAAGCACATAATTTATTTCAAGCGCCCGTGGTTTACATCTTGACTCACCATGTCTCCTTTAACGTAAACAGACTATAGTAAACAGTTCACGCTGAGTATTAAGCGAAGTGGGTAAAGGAATCCTGTAAATGTAATGCGTCAGAGTATTCCTTTAGTAGACTGCAGTAGCTCTGTTTGTTAAGGCTGCATAACCGGCTGGCAGGGACCAGGACGCTGACCACGTCTCACCTCCAGCACTGCACCCCATTTATGACGCCTGCGGCGGGCAGAGATACAGGATGTATTGGCCGGGCGGTAGGCTTTGGCTTGGAAAGGGCTATTGCGCCGCGAGGTTAGTTAGACCGCAGTATACCCCTTATGGCTCCTCAATTACACAAAACTATGCAAAATTGTATCAGAAATTAACAGGACTTCATACACTATTTTGAACTACAAAAATTCCCCAAAATATAAAGCATTAATGAGCAATTTTGAGACATTAGAATTAACTTAGTTTCCCCACAACCCGAGGTAAATGTTGGTTTCTAGATTACCAAAAAACGGGAGAGAAATAATAGTAACAAAAACCATTAAACACGTGATTACTATTGCATGAAATATTAACTAAGAAACCAATAGAAGCCACCAATGCATTAAATTGTTACTACCAAAGTGTCAACAAGTCTACTACTGCGAGCTTTACAGCGATCTAACCTTAATGAATAATATGCTAATTAAATTATTTAACAGATGCACATCGTCATCCGCTTTAGAAGACTTGAACTCCTTTGCTCCTTCCGTGAAATAAACCTACAAGACATTTTCGGAATACAATTTTACATTATTCTGCAGCACCATTCTTTAAAACGAGCGCATACCTACTCCTTCGTATAATGTTCTGGATGTTTTGGGTAACAAACCATTAACTGCAGCACACCTTAGATCATTTGGTGCGTCACAATTATCTATGTTGCACTAAATTAACATATAAGCAAAGCAATCAATGTAAGCAACAATGTTGTTACGCTTATCCTTTCAATCATTCCAAATCGCCTACATCAGGTCAAAAGCTCTAAAGCATCCGAATAAAAAATTGCGATAATTTAGCTCCAGTTGTCGATAAAATATTAATTTACAGGGTGGAAGGTACTGCTTCGGCCATATTTTGACCAGGGATTCTACATGATGAGTGTAACAAATATGTACAATACAATTATTGTCAATAAAGCACCGTTTCGCCGGAAAAAAAGTAATTAGTGTTAAATATTTGGACCCATCTAACTTCTTGATGAATGAATATAAATGGTTTATTATTTCACTAACTGTCACGCAGACATTGTATAAATAATGCTATAATGCATTTATACCTTAATTTGAATGAATTTAATCACAATTTAGTGTTAAACTGTCATGAAAAGTTTAATTTCTAAAGGAGGTTTGATAACACCACATTAAGACTAAATTGTGACTAAGTTCATCCAAATTGAGATAAAAAAAATTACAGCACTATTGACATAATTTTTCCCGGCAATTAGTGAAATAATAAACCATTATATCCATTCGTCAAGAATCTAGATTGCTCCAAATATTTGACAAAAATTATTCTTTTCGACAAAACGGTACTTTATAGATTATAATTATATTTTGCATGTTTGATACACTCATCATGAAGAATCCCTGGTTAATGTATGGCCGAAACAGTACCTTTCACCCTGTATATACCACGGGATCAAAGCATCTTTTCCTCTCGTTACATTTTTGTACCTCGTGGAAAAATCACGCGTTTATATATTTCATATTGTATAACGTACCATTTTCCACGAACAGAATTGTTTTAGTTGAACGGAATTACATCAAAATGTTTCTTTGGGCTTAACTTTATTTTTCGCTTTTTAATGTTTGTCTTTCACAATAGGACTTATTTTTCAGCGGGATTCAAAATGTAATGCTCTGATGTTATACCAATATCCAGTTTGTAGATTGAGTTAAACACTTCATTGCTATAGGTAAGTCGTCACCTTATTTACTAAACTAGCAACCACAGCGAGGATTTTAGGACATTCCGATTTCTCATGAAATATTTAAGTCCCTATCCCACAAACAAGGGTCGATAGGAAACAATGTGGTTATGTCTAAGTTTGTGCAGGCGTGACGGCTTTTAGATTTCCCATGAGGTAAGAGATTCCTCAACGTATATCTGGTTTATCATGAGTATATCTGCTTACAAAGAAATCAATATCTTGTCTGCTCCCGTTCCACTTCTCGTGTAACTTTATATAAATTGTCTGAGAAAACAAATAAAATAGTACCATCCTATTACCCGTATCATTTAACAGCCCTCTGTTGTTGGAATTCTTTATTTCAGTTGGGTAACATTAGGTGTTTCAAAAGTCACTAAACCGCCATAAGTACAGGGTGGATGGTACTGTTTCGGCCATACGTTAACCACGAATTCTATATGATGAGTGTAACAAATATGTACAATGCAATTATTGTGAATAAAGAACCGTTTCGCGAAATAAAAAAATGTTTTTTTTTTTTTTTTTTTTTCAAAGATTTGGAGCCATCTACCTTTTAGACGAATGAGTAGAAACTGTTTATTATTTCAATAATTGCCAGGCAAACACCGTGTGAACAAAAATGTATTGCATTTCTACAGAAAAACCCAAAAACATGCGAACCACTGCGCGGTGTTTTTCCACTGCGCAAACGGAAACACGATAACGCAGCTGTTGTACACAAGATCATATGGTTGGCTTGTTTTTCTCGGCTCTGAAAGTGCAGTATTGAGCTGACGGTGATATGTGTGGTTGAGTTATTACCAGTGTGCTTTATTATTTTGTCCGGTACTTAGTCACAAAGTCTATTATGGCTCAGCATTTGTTTTCTACTGCACAGTGTATTTATTTATGATTCGTATGTGTTATCTCAGTCAGCTCGCCAAGTAAAAGTGCGATTTGCAGAAATATTTCCAGGTGATCTGCGATTTCTATCTCTGGGGTAACTTAAAGCCAGGAAATTACCATCATTTCTCAACGTCAACTACGGCGACTGATGGATAGTTTCCTAAAGAGGTGCCAAAAATGTATGGACAACGACGGTGACCAGTTTCAGCATCTCCTTTAATAACATTGGTAAATAAAGCCTTTAAAAGTAGTTTTAAAATGTTATGTTTCATCCGCACTGCTCTATGACAGCAGCAGGCAGCGACGAGCGCAGAGGACGCGTACAGGCAAAACACAGCCGTTACCTTAATTCGCATGAATTTAGTCACAATTTGATCTTAACGTGACGTTACCAAATCTCTCTTAGAAATTAAACTTTGTAATTATATTTTAAAGTTATATTACTACTGTTAAATTCTTTCCGTATACCGCGATCACTACGGTTATAATTGACTGAATAACTGAATTTATTACTAATGCCACAGGAATTTATAAGTTGCAAGCGCTATTATGAAGACAATGTGAGGTTTTCTAGAAGTTTGAAAGAATTTAGAACTCCAAAAATTTAAGAGTAGACCCGTGTTCCATTTGTAGTTATGGGGAATCAGGAAATTTTGTGGAAAATTATTCTGTTGCTGATAGCAAGAAACCTGAAAGATCAAAGGCCACCAATGATGTCACTATTGCTGAGGGTGATGCAAATGATGAAACAAGTAGAATTAACTATTATGGAATTAGTAGCCCAGCTTCAGGGTCCAAAAAACTTCAGAAGTCCAGTTTGGAGAACTCTAAAAAAATAACTTAGTCTGTATCCATACAAACTGAATCAATGTTTGCTCTCAAAGAAGTGACAAGTAGGAAAGATATTTTGCTTTATCTGTGCTAGTAGAGATTAAAATTAGTAACAATTGATTCCACAAGTTTTCTGGACAAAGGAGCACACCTATTTCTCAAAGGTGGAATTAACACACGTAATTACAGAGTCTGGTTAGAAAATTACTCTCAGACATTACAAATAATTTGAAGAATCAAGTGAATTATAAAACCGTATAAGATACACCCTTAAGCCTGGACGAGTTAGGAATTTCTTTCCCAAACATTTCTTGTTCTTTGCTTTGTGAAACTGTGTCCGCACAGCTTGGCTTAATGTACTAATGGCAGCCTACTAGAATACGGGAATTATAAAGATCGTGGACAGAATAAACATGACCAATGTATCCAAGATGACTAAGTGGAGAAATAAAGTCAGCTTTAAATTCGTAAGCGATATGTTTTTATAACAAAATACGAGGCGTGTTTTTAAAGTGTGTACCGTTTAAATATTTTGCCGCTGCAGCATTGTAGTCGAGATTTTGAGCATGTGCGATCTCCTCCCCTATACATTAGTAAGATAGACGCAGCTGTGAGCGGCTGTCACTTTGTGTTTTCCTATTGTTTGAGCGTTTTGAAGTGTTCGAAACAATCAACAACCCGCCGACTGTGAACTCAGATCAGCGACTCGTTTTTTGAATACGAGAAGCGTCATGCTAGCAAAAATTCATTCCCAATTTTGTGAGATTTATGGAGAAACAATGAGTGACAATCCTCGGCCATATGCAGCCTAAATTCAAGATCTGATCGTCATTTCATTGAAAAAATTTCACCATCCTCCCCATAGTGTGATTTGGCACCACAGGATTTTCATCTGTTTCTTTGTCTAAAGAAATTTCTTGGTGGAAAACACTTCAATTACAATGACGTTAAAAAGAAGTGAAGACTTGGCTTTTAACACAGGCGGCACCATTCTTTGAGAAAGGCTTACAAATACTTGTTTCGCGTTACAATAAGTGACCAAATAAGGGTGGTAACTAAGTGTAGAAGTAGCGAAAGGTGTAAGGTTATAAATGATAATAATTCAACCTCTTAGATAATAAAGTATTTGGAAAACAATGTTTTGAGATTTTGTAAAAAATTATCGGTACTTACTTTAAAAATGCACCTCGTATATATTTCAATTTATTAAAGTCAAACGGTCGTTGTTTACTCGACAACCTCCAATTCACCTTAATCTAGATCAGCGATGTCCAACGTTGTCACTTCAGAGACGTTTAATTAATTAGGTGCAGCTTCCTCACCTTCGACCTTCAGTCGGTGACAGGGTTGCCAATGTTTAAAAGTAAAATTATCGTACTGGCCACTAAAATTATAGATTTAGATTCAAAATTATCCTACATTATAAACCAAATGTTACAACAAATATATCAGCATAACACTTATGAAAATGTAATAGTATTGATATTTATGGTATCCACTTACAAAATTGATGACCCCAATCAGTATTATAACTCTCGCACAATTCATCTGAAACTTCATCTTCCTCAACTGTTGCAGCATTATACAAATTTGTTGTCGAGATAAACTTTAACATTTTCTCGGTGACTTGCAGATTTTCGGAACCCATCACATTCTTTCATAAACTGAGACGACAGAATAAGTCCATTTACCGTATCTAGCACCAATGTGTTTCTAATTTTGGTTTTTATTAAACCCAGTTAGGAAAAACTTTCACAATAAGTGTTTCTGTGGGGCAATGAAATCACTGATAATGTAAAGGCCGCTAGTTGTTTGAAATCACTATTTCTACCAAGGTGATATACCTATGTTTAACAGCACTCCAGAAACTGCCAGGTTCAGGCATGTTCTTTATTTCACACGGAATATCACTTATTGCGAGTTTTCTCCATTAATCATCAACTTTCTGAGCAGTGCCTTCTTCATTGAGATTACCACACTGGCAACAAGAGGATAAAGGGTAGAAGGATTAGTAGGATATGAAATTGTTGCCTTAGAGGGGTGGAGACAGACCATGAGAGCAAAAGTGGTGTCGCTATTTGTAATTAATTTCATTTCACTGGTGTGACAAACCAGTGAAAATGATATTTTGCCGATATCGAAATTATCGTACACCCCCATAATTATCGTACGGGTTGACAACCATGAGTACATGAATTCAAATTATGGTATGCCCCCATAATTATCGTACGGGTTGGCAACTCTGGTCGGTGGTTGCGTTTGCTAGTGCCTGCGGCGTGTAAAATCACAGACAGTATACAGTTACGGACACAGACGATTCCTATGTCATAATTTGAATTTCTGCGAAAGTCCTCAGAAGACCTCTTAATTCTGGACGATTTTTTTACAAATGGTAAACATTAAGAAACAGACAACATCTTACTAAATAAAAATGTGTATCTCGTTAAAACAATTTATGTCAAATACTTAATTTTTCTTTTCAGTGAACCATGAGATATTCTTTATTATTTGTTTCAATTTGATAATACTCATGATTTTCTTAAATAGGAATATGTTATTCGTTTTTTTTATCTTTTGGCCTTGTAAAGAGAACGGAATTTCAAAGGCATCACATATTACGCGGCTCTTAAAAAATTTCACTTTCGCTTAAAGCATTCCCATGTTCCCCTTGCACCTACAAGAACATTAGCAATAAGATAATTTCTGAAAATGTTTATGTCGATTAAAATTAAGTATATAGAGAAATAAGTATTTACAAGAATAGTGTGTATAAGAGTGAGTATAGTTCTACATTTATTTGTGAACAGAGTTTCTCCAAATTGAACTATATTAAAAGTCTGTATCGCAATATTGTAACTTTTGGTTTGTGTTGAAAAGTAAATACGACAGATGTAGTCGAGATAAAGAAACACTTTTATTTCCGTAAACAGTAACTTTGTACACTCGTTGCAACAACAAGAAAGTCTTTTTCGATTCTCCAACAGCAAGGCTCCGAACTCGTAACACAAAGAACTAACTCTTCTCCGTCGGCGCAACTCTTCACATCGTCTGTCCGTCTCCGTCGGCACGAGACTACTCAACCTTCACATACGTCTGACTGACTCCTGTCGCACTTTACCGCTATTTATATCTCCCAGGCACTATTCTGGAAAGTTCAGTTATTCGGTGGAATACAAAGAGGAAGATTCCAGAAGCTTCTATCCTTTTCTCTCTTTCGGCAAGCGCCCCAACAATGCGGCCATTCTCTGTCTCTTTCCTTCGGCTCCTTTGCGGTAGTGCCGACAATAATGCGATGGGTGACACTGCGGTTGTCGGCAATTAGATGCGGCGGGCGCGGTGACACTGCTCCCTCCTCAGAGCTGGTCGTCCCGACCAGCACTATCACTGCGGCATCTCCCTTGCGCCCCGGTGGACTAACCCATCGAACCTCTTCTCCAGGAGGCACGATCCTAGGTATCGCTGTTGGATAGTGTCCCTTGGTCCGGGTAGGACGATGTATGCCATCCTGCTTCGAAATTCTGCAACAGTACCGCCGGTCTTGACGGTCCCTCGTCCAGTTGCCCTTCTTCCTGGTGTGTTGACGGGCCATCCTGCGCACTTGGAAACGGCTCACTGGGTACCATGTCCGCCGACCTCTCTGGCGCACCTTCGCAGCCACCTTGCTTCCGATGGGTCCGGCAACAAACCCCACCACATCCGCGCGAGTCGCGTCCACCGCTGCACTCGTGTTCACTCGTGCTCGGCACGGCCTCTCCTGTATCCTGCCGTCCAAGATGATGTCCACCATTCTTCCGTTCACGGCACTATGCGTCAG
Organism: Tenodera sinensis; assembly: GCA_030765045.1. NCBI lineage: Eukaryota > Metazoa > Arthropoda > Insecta > Mantodea > Mantidae > Tenodera > Tenodera sinensis. The sequence continues at coordinate 332,308,288 of CM060964.1, forward strand.
GTGATTGGATGGCCCCGACGGTCCCCCCATGTCACACGCCAAGTCGGTTTTCGCGTGTTGCTCGTTTGCTTGTGCGCTTCCCTGCTGATCGTCCTCCACGTCATATCCTGGTTGGTTACGTACCCGACACACTCCTCCAGAGGATCCTCGACGACGTCCCTGAACTGCCCCTTTGTCTTCCCCGAGACGTACACTTTCGTTATCGGAAACGGGCGCAACTGTCGCCTCGGCCACTAGGTGCTTCCTCCGCGGGTCCGCGCTATTCCGTCTGCCCCTGGCATCCAGTACTTTGACGCTCTCGTCAACTCTTACTACCAGGGCGCCAAGACGTTCCCCGTCGTCCTCCACGACGTCCACATGCTGGCAGAGGTCTTCCATCTTTTCGCCGAGTTCTTCCACGTCTTCCGTCACGCCAATCAGTTCGCCGAGTTGTTCCACGTCTTCCGTCACGCCAATCAGTTCGCCAAGTTGTTCCACGTCTTCCGTCACGCCAATCAGTTCGCCGAGTTGTTCCACCTCTTCCGTCACGCCAATCAGTTCGCCGAGTTGTTCCACGTCTTCCCTCACGCCAATAAGTTCGCCGAGTTGTTCCACGTCTTCCCTCACGCCAATCAGTTCGCCGAGTTGTTCCACGTGTTCCCTCATATCATCTGAAACGGGCGCAACTGTCGCCTCGGCCACTAGGTGCTCCCTCCCCGGCTCCGCGCTATTCCGTCTGCCCCTGGCATCCAGTACTTTGACGCTCTCGTCAACTCTTACTACCAGGGCGCCAAGACGTTCCCCGTCGTCCTCCACGACGTCCACGTGCTGGCAGAGGTCTTCCACCTTTTCGCCGAGTTCTTCCACGTCTTCCGTCACGCTAATCAGTTCGCCGTCAATTTTCGCCGATAGCTCCGTCTTCATCTCTTTCAGCTCGGCAGCGAGGTTGTCGTTTCTCGTCTTCATTTTGGCAGCGAGGTTGTTGTTTCTCGTCTTCATTTTGGCAACGAGGTTGTCGTTTGCCGTCTTCATCTCTTTCAGCTCGGCAGCGAGGTTGTTTCTCGTCTTCATTTCTTCTTCCAGCTCGGCAAAGAGGTTGTCGTTTCTCGTTTCCATTTTGGCGAATAATTCTTTCATCATTGCCATCATCCTGGTTTCCGAATCTCCCTCCATCTTGGTTCTAACGTTGCAACTTCTAACGACGATGTAACGAAACTAGAAGCAATTCGACGAATCCCACTTCTGACACCAGTGTAACTTTTTGTATGTGGGTGTGAAAAGTAAATACGACAGATGTAGTCGAGATAAAGAAACACTTTTATTTCCGTAAACAGTAACTTTGTACACTCGTTGCAACAACAAGAAAGTCTTTTTCGATTCTCCAACAGCACGGCTCCGAACTCGTAACACAAAGAACTAACTCTTCTCCGTCGGCGCAACTCTTCACATCGTCTGTCCGTCTCCGTCGGCACGAGACTACTCAACCTTCACATACGTCTGACTGACTCCTGTCGCACTTTACCGCTATTTATATCTCCCAGGCACTATTCTGGAAAGTTCAGTTATTCGGTGGAATACAAAGAGGAAGATTCCAGAAGCTTCTATCCTTTTCTCTCTTTCGGCAAGCGCCCCAACAATGCGGCCATTCTCTGTCTCTTTCCTTCGGCTCCTTTGCGGTAGTGCCGACAATAATGCGATGGGTGACACTGCGGTTGTCGGCAATTAGATGCGGCGGGCGCGGTGACAATATGTTACATGACGATCACTTGGTGTATCTTCTAAGGCTATACATCTCGACTTTGTCGCCAAATATTGATCGACTTCTTAAAGTAAGCAGTACCAAACAGGTCACTAATGGTCGGTCTGGGTGGCTCAGTTGGTTAGACGCTGGCCTACTGTTCCCAAGGTCGCGGGTTCAAATCCGGCCCAGGCCGATGGTTTTTAAGTGTGCTTAAAAACGACAGCTCCATGTCAGTAGATTTACTGGCATGTAAAAGAACTCCTGCGGGACAAAATTCCGGCACACCGGCGACGCTGATGTGATCCTGGCAATTGACAGCGTCGTTAAACAACAACATATTTAAATTTATTTAGGTCACTAATGAACAGATATTTATCACACAAGACTTGAAAGTGCTTTCGCAAATCAAACGTAACGTACATGTAACCAAACCGCCAGTAAAACACAAAGCACATCTGAGTGAGCGGTACAGTCCGCGTATACTGGAAACAGGTAAATCTTTCGCAAATGTGGGACATCGCTGATCTAATTGCAAATTTGCATAAATGGTTTCTTTATACATTTCGTTGTAGATATAAAGCTTCTTCTCTTCTTCCTCTTCTTCTTCTATTTCTTCTTCCTCTTCTTCTTCTATTTCTTCTTCCTCTTCTTCTTCTTCTTCTTCTTCTTCTTCTTCTTCTTTCCATCTTTCTATCTCTTTTTTGGTTGTCCCGGACTTCTTTGTCTCTCACTATTTTCACTAATCGTTCATCTCTCATCCTGGATATATGTGCATTCCATTCCTCCTTCCCTCTTTCTACTCATTCATTCACCGGTTGAATGTTACATATCTCTCTGATTTCTTCATTTCTTTCTCTATCGTACATTGTTTATCAAACTATCTTCGCTTAACACTTTCATTTCCGTTTTTACCATCATTTACCACGTTCTTGTGGTCTCTGCTCTTGTTTCTAATGCATAAGTTAATATTAGCCGAACTACTGCTTTATAAATTTTAACTTTTGTTTCTTTTCTCATTTCTTTATGTCTCCATACTAGCCCACTGACACATCCAGATTTTTTGTTGCTTTTACAACTTGAACATTACACAATGTTTTTCAATTTCTAATTTACATCTCAACGGTTCTTTACTAACCGTTAATACTTTTGATATAGGTATTTGTGGAGATTTTCATATTGAACTTCTCACATTTTCCAAAACAACTTGTACTAAATTCTTTGCAGGTTATTCTCCGTTTCTGCCACAATTACATAATCATCTGCATAACATACCATACTAATCTTTTTGTCTCCCGTAATGTATCCCAATTCCTCTCTCATTTTTTTAATAATTATTGCAATTATTGCATGGTGCATATGAATGTACTTAGTGAATCGCCTTGTCTTGCCCCTCTTTTTATTGGGATTTTCTCTATTAACAGTTCAGTAAATTGTATTTGACTAAAATTATTAGAATACATATTTTCTATTAGTTTAATAATCCCATTCGACACATTTTCTAAAGTTTGTAAAACATAATTCAACTCTAATCCATCGAATGCCTTTTCATGATCCACAAAGCACATGTCTGTTAAATTCTAGTAATTTTTCTGAGATATGCTTAATTATGAATATTACATCAGCACAGGATCTGCCAGGTCTAAATCCTTTCTGAATGTCAGACAGTGTTATAATTACTGCCAATTTGTCATGAATTAGTCTTGTAATACTAAGGCCGGTACTCGATAGATTAATTCCTCTGTAATTATCTAATACCTGTTTAGCCCTCTTTTTAAAAATTGGGAAGAAAATGTTAGTCTTCAATTCCTTTGGGATTTCTTCGTTTAAAATAGTCTCTTTATTAGCTTTAGAATTTCTGCGTGCAATTTTTCTCCTGCATATTTAATCATTTCATTTGTAATTTCACCAACTCCGGGCAATTTACGACTTCTGAGATTCCTTATAGTTCTCACAATGCCTTACTCTTCTATCTCTATGCGTTCTGGGTTTATGATTTTATTTTGGATTTCTTTTCCTTTGTATAATTCTTGGAAATATTTAACCCATTCTCCTATTTCGCTGTGTTATATTGATATATTTCTTGGTTTCCTTATTTTTGTTTCTAATTGTTCTCCAAACCTCCTTCATTAGTCCATATGCACGTCCCTTTGTAATTTATTTGTATACCCTTACAAGTCATCGTCTTTAATTTTTCTTATTTTTGAGTTAAGTTCAAGCTTAACATTTTTATAAGAATTATATTCATCTGCAGCTTTAGTTGATTTACATTTTAAATATGCTTGTTGTTTTTTATTTGGATAGTGTTTTATTTCCTCACAAAACGAGGGGGTTTTATATCCTACTGTTTTGATTACATCCTTCTTCCTAGTGCATCTTCAACTGCCTTTATTATATTTGATTTTATGCTTTCGCATACTCCTTCAACATCACTAGCAATGTTATTCCAGTTTGGGAAAGCTTTTGTGCCAATCTTGCGGCATATAAGTATTTAACACTGTCATATTCTAGTGCTTCTTTATTTAACTTTTCTTCGCGGTTCATCGCGCCAGGATCGCTTCTTCAGGTTTAGGCAGGTTGGACTGATGTCGTGAGGTTGACTTGGCTTTTGTCTGTGCTACGGAGGTGTATCGATCTAGGGTCGAGTTTGCTCTAATGAGGTAATTGCCGATTGATATTTTCTTTACAGGGCTTTGCTGAGTTTCGCCTTTAACTGCAAGTTTGTCCAATCAGAATACGGGAAATGTTAGAATATTAATGGGTACGCGGAGCCGCAAACGGTGATATACTGGCTCGGTTTCCAAATTATAACTTTGTGTTGTTTGATATTTGTGTAAACTTTCAGACTTTACTCAGAACATTAATATTTAAAGTGTTACAATGTTGTGGTTAAGTATTCAGAGTTTATTTAAATTGTTCATGTTCAAAAGCTTACTTAAATTGTTTGTTACTGAGAGTTTATTAAATTATGTTTTCATTGTAATTATTTAATATAATTTATTTTTTCGTTATCTATTTCACGTTTTATTAAAGTGTTACGTTATAGTAATTAAATGTACAGCTTAATTCGGCTATTTCAAAATTGGAGCACTTACAATGCCGAGTTCTCATGTGAGATCGGATGTGCTATTATTGAGATTTTACAATAAATAAAATTCCTGAACCTCTCTTATCAGCAACAACAATTTTTGGGTGGAATGCAATACCTTTCCTCTATCTATACTATGTACGTCGTAAAGAATTAATTTTTTTATTGAGGAACCCTCAAAAAGTGTATTTTCCCTTAGCTTTCAGTATTACATATTAGTAGAATGAAATAGATTCTCTGACTACTAATTTTCAACAATATGACACAAAAGTTTCAATAAAATCTTTCACATAAAATTACCGTATATATGAGAAAAGCTTCCTTGTTTTTTATTTTTCCAAAAACTGTTTTAAAGATTTCGATTGCATAATTCAAGATACCTCAACGATTGAAGTGAAGTGCTCTTAGCTCTGATTTAATTTGTACACCTAATGTATAAGGTAAACCATAAGCACAAGAGAAAAACGTGTTTAATAAAATATATAGGTATCCAAATCAAAGGCAAATATATTATATCAAATAAACTGCCTGTGATATTGATCACTTCCGAAATAATCGATTTTATTGATTTGAGTTTTCAATCACTGCAGCTTTGTGAACTGCTAAGCCACCATCCGCTTGTTTCACGTGACGGCACTCAAAGAGTAAGAACAGTGATGGCCAACATTTGCGAAACAGGGGAGGTTCGATTTACCTCCTTCCACTTTAAGCGGACTGTGCTCCTCAGTCACACGTGTATGTGTTGCAGTGGCGGTTTGGTTACATGTATGTTGTGTTTGATTTACGGAGGCACTTTCAAATCTAATGTGATAAATATCTATTCATTAGTGACTTCTTTGGTGCTGCTTACGTTCAAGAAGTATATCAATATTTGGTGAAGTGTATAGTCTTAGAAGATACACCAAGTGATCGTCGCGTAACATATTGCGATATAGACTTTTAATATAGTTCAATTTGGAGAAACTGTTCACAAATATATGTAGAGTTATACTCACTCTTATACACACTATTCTTATAAATGTTTATTTTTATCTACTATATTTTCAGAATTACATTAGTACTAATTTTCTTGTAAGAGCAAGGGGAATATGTCGTTTTAAGCCACAGTGAAATGCTTTAAGAGCTGGTTGCTATGCAATGCCTTTGAAATGTCATTCTCTTTGCAAACCCAAGAGATAAAAAACGAATCACATATTCCTATTCGAAAAAGTGTAAGTATTGGCAAATTCAATCAAATAATAAAGAATATCTCGGAAATGGTTCACCCAGAAGAAAAAAGCCGTATTTGACAGAAATGTGTGTTTCAAGGAGATCCACATTTTTTATTTTAGTAAAGTTTTCTCTATCTCTTACTGTTCAAGATTTATGCAAAAATCATCCAGAATAAAGAGGTCTTGTGAGGACATTTCCAGAAAACTCAAGGTATGACTTAGAAACTGCCATGGAATCGCCTGTTTGTGTCCGTCACTAGATACTGACTGGTTGTGAGCTATTCACCCTCCGACTGAAACAGAAGGGGAGCAGTAGAAGCTAATTATGTAACTGTCTTCAAACAGACAAGATTGGACATCGCTGAGTAAAAGTATATGGCGACTCGATTTTGAAGATTTGAGTATCGCTTCAGCCTTCTTGTGCATCTGTCTTATACCAACAAAAAGGGCATGTCTAAATAATCAATTCCTACAAACTTTCATCTCAATGAAAAGAAAATAATGAAATCTAAGAAAGTTTGATGTGATATATTCATAAGGCAACTTTACCAACGAAAAATGCACATGTGCAGGATGGAAGTGAAATGATCCGCCAGACTTTAACAGCAAATTTCTCGTGTTGTGAATAACAAGAAAGTCTAATTCAAAAATGTTGAAAAAATTATAGTTTTCTAGAAAAAAATATTTTGATCAGAAAAATATGTTTTGCATGCCTACTTGCATAATACGAGAGGAGCGGATTAGTGTATTGCTCGCTCTCACTGTGATAACTTCACAATAATTGTTTATAATATGTAAACATGCACCGCTTGTGTATGTGACTGCCCGAGTTCTGACATCACTCGCTCGTTCCCCCCACTCCAGTCACTTCTCCTTAATTTCTTCCCTCTTGCGCATGTCGAGACAAACTGTAACAAAGTGACGGTAAGTTGTCACGGTAGCTGAGTTGCTAAGAGAAGCGCAAGCCATAGTCAAAATTCCAGTTATAGCATTGAGTTTCATAGGCTGACCTTAACTTTATAGCTTTAACCTACACAGGATATATGTGCAAGAACAATTCATTAACACTGATTGAGGTAACAGTGGTTAATTTCAAGCCGGAGACAGAGAACTTTGATATTGTAAATCGTCAATGACGTATCTTATTTAAAAAACTGATGTGTTGCACTCACATGACTTTCTCTACTCTTGTACAAACCATTATTACAAACTCTTATTCCTAGATCATCTTCGTGTTAGTTGAGATAAACATTTGTACAAATTATCTTATTACTTATTTCCTTGTAGGTGCAACAGGAATATTACAATACAGTAGGGTTTGAGCGATAGTAAAATTTATAAAGCTTTGAGATCCCGCTCTCTTTACACACAACATATAAAAAAATGAACATCGATGTTCCATTTCACGAAAGGTTTAAGTTTTCCGAAACTGACACAAATAACATGGAATATCTCCGAAATTGTTCACTCTACAAAAAAAATGTATTTGAACATAAATTGTGTGTTTTAGTGAGATCTACATTTTTGTATATCAAGAATCTATCTCTTACGGTTTACGAGTTATTCAAAAGTCATCCAGAGCAAACAGGGGCCAGAAAATTTAAAATATACATTTCATTGGTCATACAAATATCTTAAACCTACGACATTTTAATCAAAATCGTTAGAGCCATTTTTAAGAAAATCAAAATTTTTGAAAAATTTTCAATGTAAAGGGTAGTTTAGGGTGGGGCTATTCTCTTCAAAATCTTCGTGTCACATCCTTGAAAGATATTAAACTTAAATACCAACTTTGGTTTTTAACCGACTTTTCGTTTTTGAGTTATGCTGTCCACAGACTGACACACAGACACACACGCACGGATCTTTTTCTAAAAATGCTTTTTTTTAAGGGGGCCTCAAAACATATTTCCGGTCAAATCTCGACATCGAATTTTTGGGTGGATTACAATACTCCCTTCTACTTACAGTAGAGAAAGTAAAAATGAATGTCATAACGCCTTGTGGTTTACCAAGAAAATGACTTATTTGGAGATTTAAATATCGTGCCTGCATGTTGCAATAGTAGCTAAGAACAAAGATGTGGTAGGTCGAACAGTTTTGTAGCAGAGAGGGTGGGGAAAATCATGTAAATGTAACACATCAGAACTTTTTCAAACATACAGGCGCAAGTAAAAATGTTTTATTTTTTATTCAAATTAAGTGCTACCATCAACAGTACCGCTGTTGATGTAACGAAGGCACACATGCGACAAATTAGCAAAATAACAGGTTCCGTCATCAATGCACTCTTCCAATTTCCAATTAAAAGAAACGCCTGGTAGTCGTCTGTACCGCAAAGCACACATGGCGGAGAAATTGTCGCACCAAACTACTACAGGCGCCGCGTTCTGCGTATAGCCATGATTATTACCACTATGAGGATTTTGGTGGTTCACATAAAAGTTAACACAGTCTCATTCCATGTTTACATAATGTTCTCTGAACCCAAATAGAATTTTCTGCATCTCTCTGTTTCTCTTTCCACGTTGTGGCTGCAAGGGTCTATTGGAATGAGATTTTCTCCTTTTTGCTTCTGTCAAGTGCAGCGAAATTCCGGTCTACTTCTGCTCATCTAACATTCTTTTTATCACTCCTGGTTCTGCAAGACTTTCAGAAGGAGCAGGGTGAAAGAAAATTGGAGACAATCACAAGTAAAATTGCAGCAAGTGCTCAGAGACTAGGGGGTGGGAACTAATGCTCCATTGTTAGAAATAAGGGACGAAGTTCAGCTTGCCAAGAAAATGTCACAGAAAATTAAGTAAACCGAAAGCTTAGAAAATGAACACCAGAGAATAAAAATTAACCGAAAATGTATAGGGATATTACAACAACCCGTTTTAAAATAATTAAAACAGAAATATTTATGTTAAAAGCTAACAAGTACACGAGAAGACAGAAAATTGAGAACCAATACACTCAATACCAGGGTAAAATAATTAAATTGGGAAAGAGAACTCGACTGCTGCATGCTCTGTGATCTCTCCTGGATGGAAAATAAACTATAATCAGCATACTAAAACGTACAATGGATTGCTTAAAACCATGTAAATACATAGGTATTCATTTTTCTAAAACGATTTACTATTAAGATCATATTTTGTAGGCAATTCCATATCAATTTCTGAGCACCATGTTTTAGGCCTGTTTAGTGTTTTTAAGGGCATGCATTAATGAAATTTCAAAATTCTACCGTTTTAAACAAATGGTTTACAACTATTTCCCCCCCCCCCATAATACTACACCAGCAACAAAGTGCTGTTTCAAATTGATAGTTTTTCTTATTGCCAGTACAAGGTATTTTATTTTCAATTTATAAGTGTTAGTTAAAACAGTCCACGCGATGCAAATTTGACATTTTATGTCATTTAAAACTAGGAATCGAATGTGTTACTTGCAGAATTTGTTAGATAGCCTTGGATGCTTCGGAAAAGAATCCAAATATGTCTAATATTTAATTTGTAATAATTTCCTGAATCTCTGTCAATCCTAAAGCGAAATATACACAGCAATATAAACGTGATAAAGAAGACGTGTAGGTATAAACTTTTTTTCGTTATTTGTAAGTTTTGGTTGAACATTTGAAAAAATGAACAAAAACTACATTGTCTGGAACATTTTGAATACAGCAAAATACAAGAAAAATACAATTCGAGAAAAACGCGTTTGAAAAGCACCTCATTTGCACTATAGGACTAAACAGGTATCTGGAAGCTGTGTGTAAGTACAAAATTGGATTTTTATGTATGCCTTTAAACCGATGTTTATGATTTCGGTGAACTTCCACTGTGGTATTCCCTTAAAGGTTATGTTTCATCCTCCCAATTCAAATTAGCTCGTTTTATATTATGACACATACACCTGAGTAGAGTTGCAATATTAGCCTAGGCTACCATAGACTATCATAAGTGTAGACCACTGTAACTTTCTAATAGAATTGGTCAGCTAATTATTGCGTGGAACGCATAACTTCCTCTAATTACTGTTCTTTATATCAGATGAGTCTGCTAAAGCTATTTTAATACATGCTATATTGTTTGTTTGTTTGTTTATTTGATTTTTTACTTTTTTACTCTCTCTCTCTCTACTACGTTTAGTAGAGGAAGTATTGTATTCCACCCAAAAATTCGATGTCGAGTTCACCGAAAATATATGTTTTGAGACCACCTGAATCCAAAAAAAAAGCATTTTTAGAAAAAGGTGCGTGCATGTCTATGTGGCTGTCTGTCCATGTGGCTGTCTGTCCGTCTATGTGACTGTATTTTTTGGTGGTGTTTAACGCCCACTTTTACTACATACGGCACCGCAGGCGGTGACACTTGTGATACATGGAATGAAGATGGAGTACCGGTGGAATGAGATGGCGGGGGAAACCGGAGAACCCGGAGGAAACCCGCCCCAGCGTCAGTCTGTCTATTTGACTGTATATCTGTCTGTCTATGTGGCCGTCTATATGACTGTCTGTTTATGTGTCTATGTGACTTTCTATGTTGAAAGAGGATTTTTTTTTTTTTTTTTTTTTTTTTTTTTTTTTTTTTTTTTTTTTTTTGTAGAGCAAACACTTTCGAAGATATTCCTCAATATTTGTGTAAGTTTTAAATAATCTTATACTTCTGTCAAATGGAACATGGTTATTGATTTTTACTTTTTCTACTACGTATAGTAAAGTAGAGAAGGTATTGTATTTCACCCAAAAATTCGATATCGAGATTTCACCGGAAATATGTTTTGAGGCCCTCTGGATCCAACAAAAGAATTCTTATAAAAAGGTCCGTGTGTGTCTGTGTGTTTATCTGACTGTCTGTCTTTGCCTGTGGACAGTGTAAATCAAAAACGAAAAGTCGGTTAAAAACCATAGGTGGTATTTGAGTTTAATGTCTTTCAAGAATGCGACACGAAGGTTTTGAAGAAAATTGCTCCATCCTAAACTACCCTTTACATGGAACATTTTTCGAGAATTTTGATTTTCTTGAAAATGGCTCTAACGATTTTGGTTCAAATGCCATATTTTTTATATATTTTTATGACAAATGAAGTGTATGTCTTGAATTTTCTGGCTATATGTAGGCCCTGTGGTCATATTTACTCTGGATGACTTTTGCCTAACTGTTAAGCCGCAAGAGATAGACCAAATTTTACTGTACAAAAATGGAGATTTTGCTAAAATACACAATTTATGTCAGAATAAATATTTTTGTAGAGTGAACCATTTGGAAGATATACCTTGTTATTTGGGTGAGTTTTGTCAAATGGAACATCGTTATTCATTTTTGTATAGGTTAACTGTGCAAAGAGAACGGAATTTGAAAGCTTTAAAACTTTATACTATCGTTCAAAGCCTACAAAGAAATAAGCAATAAGATAATTTCTGCAAATGTTTATCTCGACTAGCACGAAAAAGATATACCTAGGAATAAGAGTTTGTAAGAATAGTTAGTACAAGAGTAGAGAAAGTCATGTGAGTGCAACACATCAGATTTTTCTCTCCTAATCACGTATAAAATATTTGTCTATCGCTTAAACCTACTGTATTCTCCTATTCACACTGTACCTGCAAGGAAATATGTAATAAAACTATTTTTACGAATGTTTATCTCAATTACCATGAGGTACATAGAAGAATAAACATTTGTAAGAACAGTTTGTACAAGCGTGACTAGAGAAGGTAATGTGAGTGTAACAATCCGTAAAGGTTGCCATGGTAACTTTCACGGACTAGGTATTTAAATACACAGATTACTGAGTATTTTTTGCCCAAAAAGCAACCGCTTTTAGAAATGTGTGCGGAAAATAATAACATAGAAAGCAATAGAGTACGTAGGACTCTCAACCACAGAAGAAACCCACAGAGAGAAACAAAAATGGACCGAAACAACATGCAACGAAAACATTTCAGAGAGCAAGGTAAGCAAACAATGTAATGAGATAACTAAGCAGGTAATTGACCTAGGTCAATATTACGCTGAGCCCTACATTACCACCATGCACTTCGCTGTTAATGATAATAACCGCAGCAAGCACGAAAACCACTAAATACATGTACATATACAAGGATTTATTATTAATGGAGTAGACACAAACAAGCTGTCTAATCAATAATTCATCCTTTGCTGGTATCAAAATAGAACAAAAAACATTACTATATTTTCAATTATTTAAAAAAACATGTTGACACGTTTAGGGTAGTAGACGCGTGGATTCTAATACATACAGGAAGTTTTTAGTCTCTATTGTGATACAAAGTAGTTGGAAATTTAAAAACAGAAAAAATTATCCTCGTCAACTCTTAAAAATAGTGGTAACTTGCCACAGTGCTGTCCAAATTTGTTGTACGCTGGGGCACATTTAACTTGTGCCTAAGGAGGCGCGGGCGCCATCACAACCATTATTTGACGATTACTTCTACTACTGAAAAGCACCGGTTAGGGAAGTAATAAATACAGCATATATACTTCATGGGCGTGTACTGAAAAGATATTCGGAAGGAAATAACTTTGTCCTAAAATTTGAATTAATATTAGAAATCTTCGGAGGAAAGATTTAGTTACAAGGGCGCCAAAAAATACATCACGGACGCAGCTGCGAAAAGTTCAGTTCAATATCAACAGAGAATCCTGAGTTTTTCCCCCACTGTTTTTTTATAAACGTGGGAAACCTAACGGTCTTAAAACTATGGCATTTTTAAAGATGCCCTTTTTACTTTCTCTACTGGTAAGTAGGGGAAGTATTGTATTCCACCCAAAAATTCGATGTCGAGATTTCACCGGAAATATATGTTTTGAGGTCCCCTGAATCCAAAAAAAGCATTTTTGGAAAAAGGTCCGTGTGTGTGTCAGTCAGTCTGTGGACAGCATAACTAAAAACGAAAAGTCGGATAAAAACCAAAGTTGGTATTTAAGTTTAATGTATTTTAAGGATGCGACACGAAGATCTTGAAGAAAATAGCTCCACCCTAAACTACCCTTTACATGGAAACTTTTTTGAAAATTTGGATTTTCTTGAAAATGGCTCTAACGATTTTGATTAAAATGTCACATGTTTGAGATATTTTTATGACAAATGAAATTTATATCTTGAATTTTCTGGCTATAGCCCCTGTAGTCCTATTTAGTCTGGATGAGTTTTGAATAACTCGTAAACCGTAAGAGATAGACAAATTCTTACTGTACATGAAATGTAGATCTTCCTAAAATACACAATTTATGTTTCAATAAATTTTTTTGTAGAGTGAACCATGTTTTGTGTATCAGTTTCAGAAAACTTTAGAACTTTCGTGAAATGGAACATCGTTGTTTATTTTTTATATGTTAAGTGTGCAAAGAGAACGAGATCTCAAAGCTTTAAAATATTTGGCTATCACTCAAAGTCTACTGTATTCTAATATTCCCCTTGCACCTACAAGGAAATAAGCAATAAGATAATTTGTACAAATGTCTATCTCAACTAAGAAGAAGATGATATATGAATAAGAATTTGTACAAATAGTTTGTACAAGAGTAGAGAAAGTCATGTGAATGCAGCACATCAGATTTCCTAGCATTATATTTGCTTACCTGGAAAATCCACCCCTTTGTCCAGAAGACTTAAAGATAAATTTCTTTATTTATAACTTTGAAGGATATTAGTTTATTTAACTTAAAGTTTTAGTATATTCATAGAATTAGAGTGCATCTAATTATTCCTGGTCTAATAAAATTGATATCTAGAATAGCACTTTAATGATTTCTTCTCTCATCATGTAAGGAACGTAAGGTGTTTGTTGTGCTCTAAAGTTTAAAAAGGCACTCATCAATGAAACATCAAGCGGCATTATGATACAGGTCATAAAGATCACCATACAATTATAGGCAAGCATGTATTCATAAATTTACACCACGATTTAAAGGAGCATAACACTGACGTAATGCCTTTTATTCATTTTATTTTATTTTTATTTTATTCCTTTTTTTTCAGGTCCAGATCGGACTAACAAACTGCAACAGCTTAAAGAGAAATATTCAGATAATACACTTAATATTAATTCAAATATTATAACTGATAGACAACTTCACGCCAGCTATGCTGTTGCTTTGGAGATTGCTCAGTCACTGAGGTGTTTTAGTGATGGAGATTTCATAAAAAAATGTGGGAGTAAAGTTGCCAACATAATTTTTCCTGAACAATATGATATTTTTAGTAATATTTCATTATCACCACGAACCATACAGAGAAGGATACATAAAATAGCAGAAATAACCTAAAAAAGACTACAAACCGAGGTCCATGAATTTATAGCCGTTTCGCTCGCGTTGAATGAAAGCACTGACAACGTTCACACAACACAATTGGTAATTTTCACTCGTGGAGTTACTAATAACCCTCTATACAAGAATATATGCTTGAAGTCATTCCACTTAGGGAACATACAACAGGGGCAGAATTATTCAATTATTTAAGAAATGTGTAGAAGAAAGGAAACTGAATCTAACAAAAAATCTTGTATCACGATTAACAGATGTTAATTTGCGTGCTATCCTGAGAGTGGCTACTTGTGATAAATCACTAGAATTTCATGGTAGGTACATTGCAAATAGAAGTGAATTGAAATATATTGCTCAAATATCTAGGCCTTCCTAAAGTATCGTAGACCAAAATAGCTGGATTCAAGTATTTGTACTATTCCTTATTGTACTCTGTAGTGAGGGAGTCCAGCATTAACTCTGAACGAAGGTCAATGCCATCGCCTGTTCTACATTACGTCATGTGCATTGCGGGTTGCATGTTGAGACGTCATACCGATACCTCATTGAGTACATGTTTGCCGATGCCTGGTTTACAATAAGATCGTTCTACTTTGAGGCCAATTATAGTGAAGCTTTCTTACTTTCTCTGAGGTCTATTTATGACGGAAGAAGATGAAAAATTTTGATGTACATATATCACCACAAATATGCATTCTCAGACTCCATAAGTCACAACAATGCTTTTAACATTTCATGCTATTTCTGTGTGGCTGGGAAAGCATATCTCAAACACGAAATTTCGGGTATACATATCTCATGTTTACGTTCATTATCATATGCAATGAAAGG
Organism: Tenodera sinensis; assembly: GCA_030765045.1. Lineage (NCBI taxonomy): Eukaryota > Metazoa > Arthropoda > Insecta > Mantodea > Mantidae > Tenodera > Tenodera sinensis. Next base: position 332,323,414 of record CM060964.1, read on the forward strand.
TTTCTCGTAAAATTTCCCGCACCTCAAGAAACATCTTACATGGAAAATAAAAGTTTTTTTTATTTATTTTCTCAAAAACAGCTCTAGCCTTGTAGAGCTGGTCAAAACATGTTTGGCCACTTGTCGGAAACAAGATTACTTCGTGCTTACGAACTTTGCCGAAGTCACAAGCAGGCTCTTGCAAGCGTTAAGGTATTGCTTGCATGACTAATAACTAAGTGAAGAGAGAATTTTTAAATAAAATAAGCAGTTTTAAATATTTTAGTGTTAGAATTCACGTTATTGCTGCCTCAAGGCCTTTACCCTTTAGCCTAAAAACCATATTTACACTTGAGACACATTTTCGACTCTAATAAAAAGAAAGAACCATGAAGGTGGCAACCTGCTCTCAATTCAGCTTCAGTTGAAAAGGATGTTCTTTCTACTTCTGCCTGAAGCTGTTCATCATCCTCTATAGTAGAAAGTCTTTTACGAACGGTGCTTTTTCTCTTTACTACTTTGCCCCTGTTCCTGTTCCTGTTCCCGATACTGAACAATACCTCCCAGTTCGTTCTGGTATGCCATGCAGAGCAGCCTCAGGCGGCGAAAACGCTGCGTTAATCAAAGCTAACACAGCAACACGTCTAAAAAAGCACACATATTATTTCAATTGAAATAAAATGTCTCAACAGCGAGGTGTATCCTAAAAGTTCATACAGCTGCAGAGGGATGTTTGTGTGTCGTAACACACATGCAGCTCTAAAGCAGAATGAAACAAGCGAAAAAATCATTCCTAAAATAAACCTACATTCCTAACGTTTCTTACTAGGGAAGTATAATAAATATTCAGAACAAGTTCAATGCAAAGCACGACATACATATTAGATTCTCTACTACGTATATAAAGTATAGAAAATATTCCACCCAAGAATTCTATGTCAAGATTTCAACGGAAATATGTTTTGAGGCCCCCCTGAATCCAAAAAAAATTAAAAACGCTCTATATGTGGAGGTGTGTGTGTGTATGTGTGCGCGTGTGTGTGTGTGCGTGTATGTGTGTGTGTGTATCTGTGGGCAGCATAACTCAAAAAAGTCAGTTAAAAACAAAATTTGGTACTTAAGTTTAACATCTTTTAAGGATACGAGAGGAAGACTTTGAAGAAAATTCCCCCACCCTAAGCTACCCTTTACATGGAAAAATTTTCAAAAATTTTGATTTTCTCGAAAATGGCTCTAACGATTTTGATTAAAATGCCATATGTTTAAGATATTTTATGACTTATTAAATTTATATATTGAATCTTCTGGCTATGGCCTATATAGTCCTTCTAATCTGGATGACTTATGCATAACTGGTAAACCTTAAGAGATAAATCAAGTCTTACTATACAAAAATGTAGATCTTGCTAAAACACACAATTTATGTTCGAATACATTTTTTCGTAGAGTGAACCTCTTCGGAGATATTCCTGTTATTTGTGCGAGTTTTGGAAAACTTAAAACTTTCGTCAAATGGAATGTCGTTATTCATTTTTTATATGGTAACCGTACAAAAAGAACGGAATTTGAAAACTTTAAAACATTTGACTATCGCTCAAAGCATACTGTATTACCATATACCCCTTGCATCCACAAGCAAATAAGCAGTAAGATAATATATAATATATATTAATCATATGTATCGAATAATATATAATATGTAACGAATACAAAGGTAGAAAGGAAAATGTAAAAAAATGGCAATAATTATATAAACAATACAAGTATAAATAATTTCACAGACAAGTCCTATTTGGCAAAGGAAATTTCAAACTTAAAGCTTACTGGAATAAACAATTCATCATACATATAATTCTTACAAAATGTCTGTCAATAAATAACCTTGTTAAGATATTTTAAATACTGAGAACAGCTGTAAAAATCGTATGTGTTACATTCCCATAATATTCTCTACTCGCTATATTAACTGATATAATAGCAATTACAGTTCAAACCGCATCTTCTAACAGTCAGTCGCCGAACATTTATTAAGGAAAAAAGTTCATACCATCCAACCGTTCCATATTATAATAGCTTCTCCGATATTAAGAATATTGGTCTAATGATTAGTGCCAGGGAAACTATCTTCTACTGCTGCTCGCGAATTTCTGCTGTGAAGTCGGTATCGGAAGGAAAATCATCAGAACATAGTTGCTACGGTACAAAAAGCTTGTGCATCAATTTTAAACAAATTGCTTTTATAATAGATTTATTTATTAAAACAATTAATATATTTTTATATGTACTCACTTTGTTTTATTCTTCTAACTTTCTTTATATTTTAATTGCATTTCTTCTATGATCCTTGTTTGTGATTGTTATTGTGACAAAATGACAACGACAAAGTTCAACTACTTTTTCTGTCGCTTTACTTTCTTCTAAACTGAAGCACAAGAACACAGTTCTGTTTTGCCGTGGTATCAAAGTCTGCTGATCTTCGTGATCTTATAACCCACAGTTGTCCTCTCGTAACCTTGACACACACTTTCCTGTATTTCACTTCTCTTCCTGTGTCACAAACAGCTGGCTTTGAAAATACAATCACTTAATCGCTTAACACTCACTTAAACTGCTTCACTTCAAGACTAACTCTTCCCTTTTGTCTCCCAAACTGTCTCACTTACAGATTCACCGACTATCCGTGCAAACAAGCCTGACACAAACAAACCGGTAGCCAGAAGTTCTCGCGAACGTTCTGGAAACTCCTTTGTACTGCCACTATACGATCGGTTACTATTTACACGCAGTGCTGCGAGGTAACTTGACCTTAAGCGCCTTTGAGATGCGGCCGGCTTCACATTTTTATTATTCACTTTATTTTTTGTTAGTTGTGCTTTGTCATTAGGCAACCCTTGACTGTGAAAGCAGAGGGAGTTAAATGTATAATATTTTACATACCTTCTCCTATATACTTCTCGTATATACTATTGCTATTCCTACAGAAGCTAATATTTCTATCCACTTTATGTTAATGGATAAACCTTTGCGGAAATAGTTCAATTACAGTTTTGTAGTAGGACAAGGGGATCTGAATCGAAAGCCATATGCATAAAAGTGAAACAATATATGCTAAGCTTAAAATTCCAAAAATCTTTCCAGCTCATCGCGACAAACAACTAAATATAACGACAGCAGCTTAAAAGATGACCACGTGTTGACGAATTCGAATCAACAATAACGGATATCGAGGAAATGGTTGATGCCACCAAAAGGTTAGTTGAAGTAAATAATTGTGTTTTACAGGGATCTGCGTTTTTGTCAAGTAAGGTTTTCTCTGTATGTTATGGTTTATCAGTTATACACAAAGACACAACATTCCTTTCCACCAAAGATGATTTTACAAGCTATTTCAAGAAAATTAAAGCTATATGTTTTATTTTTTTGTAAACATCTTAAATGTATGCCTTCCAATAAAAATCATTAGTTTGTTTTTTAGAAAATAAAAAAGAATCGAAACACTTTCCATATGAGGGATATTTATTATTCATCAAAGAGCTCGTTTTAGAGTTTTTCTGTTCACACAAACACACACGGTTAGACACTGGCCTACTGATCCGAAGATCCAGGGTTCAAACCCGGCCCAGAACGACGGTTTTTAAGTGTTCTTAAATGCGATGGTCCCATGTCAGTAGACTTACTGGCATGTAAAAGAACTCCTTGGGGACGAAATTCTGGCACACTGGCGGCGGTGATAAGATCCCTTGACATCTTTAAATAAAAAAATTGTAACATACACAAATGGCACTTTTTCTATAAACGAGTTTTATACAGGGACTTCAAAGTATGTATTTCAGGTAACATTTAATATCCCATTTTTGGTTGATGGGCCCATCCTCAACTACGCTATTAGGGCTGGTGTAATTAGTAGGGAAAGTATTTACGCTCTCCAAATGTGTTTGCAATAAAAGAACGGAAGAAACAAACTAGGAAGTAGTGATTGACAAACGCTTTCAACGTTTACGTTCGTTCTGAACAGGTTTTAGTGGACTACTTTTATATTAAAATTTCGTAAGGTTGTTATTTTAACAACGTCCAGACCACACTATTTTTTAGTATTATTTCCCAAATGGCGGGACAGTAATCAGTGTATAAAATGCATGATGTCCCTAATGGCAGCTCGGTTTTGCATGGTTTTATTTCAGTGCAACAACACGCAGAAACCGAGTAGGAGTATAGCGATAAAACTAAACACCAGAGGGTGTTAGTTTTGCGTTGCTACTCCCACCATCCTTCATCACATTCTTTTTCTAGCTTACGGGGTAGTAAACAAAACTGCTAGTGTTGATAAACTCGCCCACAGCGACGATGCATAAAACGCAAACAAAAAAGCGCCTGAACACTTTTAGGTTAGGCAACTTCTCTGGCAGGAAAGTTTGGCGGTGCATCAGCAAGCGCCAGGCGTTTCCGTTAACTTGAAATTAAACGTTTGTTGGCTGCGCCAAAAGTCAAGCGGTTCTTTTTTGTCGCCTAGTCTGACGAGGAAATATGAAACTAACTTTTCGACACCGGCTTTCTTCACAAACGATAAATACTTGGAGTTTTAAACGCCATGAATATGCATCTTCCTTAATAATGTTTAAGTGTAGGGGACATTTTTCATACACAACATCTAAAACATAATTCCTGAACGCTGAGAAAACAAAACGAGCAAGACTTACAAAATGTGTTTTCCTATTTTAAGGGATGCTGTGGGGAAATTTCCATCTCTGAATCTAATGCATATAAAGTGAGCGGGATTCGCTCAGACGTAAGCGTTTGAGGCTCGCATTCGAAATATCCCAGGTTTGATTCTAGTCAAACTGGTCTGTGGTGAATGCAGGGATGAATTATTTACTACCATTATTTTCCTCTCCCTCGTTTCCATTCATTTGTTTTCCTTTATCTTACAGGGCAGTAGGGTTTGGCGCGATAAACGGTAGTGTGCAGTGTCTTAGGCAGATGTTTTACAATTACAATGATTATATATCTGCCAAAACTAATACAGGCTTTATCTTACAGGGCAGTAGGGTTTGGCGCGATACACGGTAGTGTGCAGTGTCTCAGGCAGATTTTTTACAATTACAATGATTATATATCTGCCAAAACTAATACAGGTATAGTATTAGCAATAGTCAAAGCATTGACATTTAAAATACATTTAACAGATTACCTCGTGATATCCACTTAGTTTCGCTAGATTCAAGACTATATAAAAGGGTTATTGATGAGCCAGAGTTTTAAAAGTTAAAGGAGTTGTTTCAATTGACGAAATAAGCAAATAACACAAGAAATCTTGATACGTGGTATATCAATGTGATTGCCCCCACGGGAAAGACTATGACTATGACCACTTGCGGACTTTGGCACAAAAGATTGCCTTTCGGTCAAGCTGCTATGTCCCTGGCGAGGCACCCCCAGGAGGATGGACGAGGCGAATGGATCCTAATAGCGGCCGGGACATTGCTATGGCAGAGCAGAAGTCAGGGTCCCTACGTTTTCCCAGTTAGAAGCACCCCGACGAAGGCTGGCCGATTCCTCTCCCATCCCTTCGGTTCGTACTCCCAAAGGGGGCGCGGGAATCGGAAACCGGCTCCTTTTCCTTCTCGGGCTTGTCCCATCCCATGGGGGGCCCGTAAACCAGTGACTCAGCTTCCAATCCGGGGACGAGATTTCCAGAGTGCATCCTTTCCCCCTACCGTGCTGCTGCCGCGACGCTCGCCGACACTTCCAACCCTGAAAGAAACCTAACGGGATGAAGGATGAAATGAAATTATTAATGCAACAAAATGGAGGAACAAGAATTTCGGAGGATATATAAATATTTTCCAACAGTCATCTGGTGACACGGAGAAACCTCCGAAAGAACCCATGAGTCAGGAAAGTCAGTAATGGGGATCGAACTCGCGACATCCTGAATGCGGGCCACAGACGTAACCGCCTGAACCATCCCGCTCGGCATGATTAAAACTATCATTAGACAATTATTGTTTTAGTGTAAACAAAATTAACTGTGCCGTATCATTGTTCAACTTAGGTCATTTGGTTCAAACCATTTTGTAGCAGGTGCTGGAATCCATAAACAAGGATAGGTCATGCAATTTATTTCTTCTCGACATAAAGGATATGCCATCAGTAAAAAAGGTGGAGTTTCAATTAATATTGTAGAATAAATCAGGTATCATCATATCATCATCAAAAATAAAAACGGACCAAAGCACAGCCATGTTGGACACCAATTACATTACCAACAGTAGAGTTATCTCCATTTACCAGTTATTTGTTTACGATCAGCAAGATAACATGCCATTAATTTTCATCCATAAACTCTAACATCATAACTGAATTTTGAAGCAAGTGGCCATATGGGATACCCAATCAAAAGCACTTGATAAATCACAGAATACAGCTAAAGTACTCTCACAATTTTCAAACCCTGTAACTCCCGACTGTGTCAAATATGATTTGAAGACAGAACTGTTTCATTCCTGGAATACAAATTTCTATCCGAGTATGACCATGACAAAAACATTCTCGATCTTTAAAGACCATTCACGTTGACACCCTTCATATACCGCCTGCGGTGCCGTAGTAGTAAAAGCGGGCGTTAAACACAACAACAACCCTTCATATTATTTCGCCTCACCTCTCATCGCCGGGGTGTAGTAATAGCTGTGAGACTAGCCTTGGTCGCAAGTAGGCTCCATACGGCCTGCTACGAAATAGGGTCAACCACTTCCATAAGCGAAGACTTGATCTATTTATTAGGTAGTGGTATCTTAAGGAAGCTGAAGGTTAACTCCAATGGTTGAATAACGATGAGAATGTTTATGAAATGAGGCGACCAATGACTTCACCGTGGACTAGGACCGCGTTGGCTCTTGGGGGTATTTCAAGTGAGCTAGCCTGCATAGGACCGTCTTAAAATCATCATTCTATGGAACTACAAATCGTGAGCTACCCGATGCCACAATAATTGCAGTATCTTTGTTATCGGTAATAGCATCATAAGCCTATTTCTGCTTAAATTACTTTCTCTTGCATGTATGTAAAACTAAACTAAACCTCCAGCGCAACAGCCCATGAAGGGCCAAGGTTTGCCACCCAGCCGCTGCGTCCTCCACCTCTGTCCACTACAGGCTTCATGAGTGGGGTGCAGGTAGGGTGAAACGTGGTCAGTGCCAGGAGCCCTCACGGCCGGCTATGCGGCCTTCACGACCTGTTATCACTAATCCTTTACCAAGTAGCTCCTCAACTGGCCCCTCTGGGACCTATCGAGGCTAAGTGCACCCCGTGCCAGATCTCGCAGCGGGGGAAAATCCCCACGCCGGTACCGGGGATCAAACACGGTTCCTCGACGCCATAGGCAGTCGCGCTACCACTGCGCCACGGAGGCGGTCCTTCCACGTATGTACCTAGTAGAAAAATGAAATTATGTACTGTCCCCCAAAAATTCGATGGCATTTCACCGGAAATTAATGTTTGTTTTGAGGCTCCCTGAATTAAAACACTCTTAGAAAAAGGTAAATTTGTGTGTGTGTGTGTGTGTGAGTGTGTGTGTGTGCATGCGTCCGTGCGTGTGTGTGTGTGTGTGTGTGTGTGTGTGTGTGTGTGTGTGTGTGTGTGTGTGTGTGTGTGTGTGTGTGTGTGTGTGTGTGTGTGTGTGTGTGTGTGTGTGTGTGTGTGTGTGTGTGTGAATAGTATCACTCAGGAATGAAAAGTTGCATAAATATCAAACTTGGCCATTTATGTTCAGTATCTTCCAAGAATGCGAAGCGAACATTTTCAAGAGAATCACCCATCCCAAATTATCCGTTACATGGAAAACTAGATCTCTCTCTCGGTTTTTTTTTCCCTCAAATTCATTAATAATTTTAAGAGGTGGAATCAGAACTGAAAAATTCAATACTATAATACTATAGCAGGGATCTGAACCACGGATCTTCCACTTATCGAGCGGCTGCTCTAACCACTAAGCTACCATGGCCAACTTGCCAGTACGACATTAAATTCCCCAACCGATTCGTACTTTTCCCTGTTAGACCACAAGGGAATCCCACATCAAAGATAAATATCCCAAGGGCGACTTACAATGGTAAGTACTTTATGTCCTGGGCTTAAGATAGATCCGTGGTTCAAATCCTGGCTATGGCATTGAATTTCTCAGTCCTGATTCCACCTCTTAAACATTGCCCACAGACGGCTTGTGTGTTTAAAAACACCAGTAGTAAGTTTGTTGGCATAAATAAATAATAATATTTTAACGATTTTTATTAAAATACAAGTTATGTTTAACTTATTTGCATGATAAATTAATAAGTATAAGTATAATTAGAATTTTTATTAACAACCTGTGGAGTCCTTTTTATTCTCAATGGTTTTTACGTAACTGGTAAACCGTAAGAAATAGGCAAAACTGTACTATACAAAAAAATTACATTTTTTATTGCTTTAAAATTTTAAACCACATTATAACGATCCACTTTTAAAGAAGATCCCAAGGTCACGGATTCAGTAGATTTACTGGCATGTAAAACAACTCCTGCGGGGCAAAATTTTAGCACACCGGCAACTCGGATATGATCCTGGCAATTGGCAGCGTCTTTAACAAACAAATTATTTACAAATAGGTAATTAAGTTTGCACTGTAATAAAATAATTTATGCAAATGTTTATCACGAAGCAGATAGGAAATTAAACTTTTGTAACAATAACTCGTGGAAGAGTGGATAGAGAAATTATTGTGAATGTAATGTATACACTTCTTTGTAATAGTCTGATCTGCCACGTTATTTCGAAACGAACGTATTTTTCATATACTTACCATATGTAAGGTCGGAAAGTAAACATATTGACATCGCTATATCTCTGTTCGCTGCAGAAAGTGTATCGCTATATCTTTGTGATTTATAACAGTCCTGTGGTAAGTTGCCTTGCATAATAAATGAGCTACTGGCACTGAATAAAAATTCTGCAATCTCATCAGAATATACAATGAGGGACTACCAATCAAACTTGTGCTCTGTCGTACTTACCATTCTGTTTTTCGATCTCGGTGACAAATGGACACTTCAACTTTCATTTATCGGAGTATCCACCGAATGCCTTTTGTAAAAATGGTGCATGTCATGTCATGTTAGCTAAGAAAACACTCATTGCCAGTTTTACAAGTTTTTGAAGTTACTAGATTTCAATTCTTTGATACTCGTATTATTAACAGTTTATCTCGTATGATTTATATTTTCAGTTATTTACATATTTAGATATTTTTACTAGGCAATTCATGCCAACAACAATTAAAATAAGGACCACGAGTATATCGGAAATGGATAGCTCCATAGAAAGGTCATGTGACATCAATTGTGATCTTTAACGAGATCTAAATTTTTGTGCAGTAATATTTAAAGTACTCGATATTGTGAGCTGATGTAGTTTTCACAGTCACTTCACTTTTCTAATGCGTGGTGGCGCAATTAACTTGTTCCTTCTGCTTCACTTGCTGGAGCATTGAAGACAAGACTTCTCTAATCTCTCCCAGTAGAAACACTCACTATACGTCGCAACTGCCGTCACGACCTCACTCGCAGAACGCACTGAGTTACCATCACTACATGTCGCATAAGAAAGGCACCTACTTACTCACTCCCTCACTCCCTCCCATAATCACTCTCTCACTTCCTCACTGTCTCACTCACTAACTCCCTCTCTCACTCACTAACTCCTTCACTACTGACATTAAGTAAGCATGCACTTATATTTAAATACAACTCGGAGGGAGTGTGAGAATGTCGGCTGGGGGGGGGGGGGGCGTTAAAAGGTTTCCAGAAAAATCCTCTTATCTCTCCATAGTGCTTCTGTCGTATACGAATATTGTATAACAACATTCTAATTATAACCGGTAAAGCCATTTGACAAATTAAAACAACTAAAGGATTTTCCATATGTTTTATTTAAGGTGGAGGAAATTCCATGCAAATCTGTGCCTTCAATGTATAAAATACCCAAAATGAAATAAAACTTTTGATATTTATGAGTTTTCCTTAATTTTAGCATTACTGTTCAAGAAGAACAAAACCCACACATATTTTCGTAAAACACTTGACATTCAGGTAAACTAAAAATGCAATATCTCGATATCGAATTTGTATTTTGCATGTAACATTTTCTTGCCATTCGTACACTATCAATAGGGAAATATTATTTAGTTCGCTTTTACTTCTTGGATTATACAGTGAGATGAGCTAATTTTTGTTTTCATGTAAACTTGGTTTCAAAACTTTGTATATAGTTATGATTTCCTTGACGCAAAAAATTACACGATATTCAATTAAATAAAGGGAAGTTCACTGTATATTCAATGAAAATTCAAAATACATATTTTGTTTCTCGTGATAATGCATAAAACATGTGGGAAATAAAATGTTATGATCTTTTTCTTTCTTAGTACATTTTACGGTCGTGGAATTCTGCAATGCAAATAGTTTCATATTTTGTAACTCGTGTGAAGCCTCACTACATGGAAACTTCAAAACTGTGCAAAATAAGTGGATTTTGGTTTCAAATGTTTTCAGTTCTTCAAATTGTGAAGAGAATGTTTCGTACAATTGCTTCAAAGGTTCGTGAAGTGAATACGGAACGTAAGCAAGGGAAATGGTATACATCCGCAACTACCAGTCTTACACATCAAGTACATAACTTTATCGTCTTCATCTCGAAAACAAAAACAGCCTCCCACTGAATTGTATGTACCAGGATACTCCGCACCATCCGCCTCTGCTTAGCAGGTTTGGTTCACCTTGCCTGAATCAGTGGTGTGGGTAACATAACATGTTTAGGGGAAGCGAGCGTGTGCTCACCTATTGAGCACCCTTGGGGTAGAGTGTCTGCCTGATATTCAAGAGGTCCCGAGTTCGAATCTCAGATAGGGTGAGTTATCCGAATAAGGTTTTTTTCCCGGGTTTTTCCCTTATCCTAAGGAGACAAATGTCGGGTAACTTTAAGCTCTATGAAACCCCAGCTCATATGAGCGCCATTTTACCCGCTTCACTCATTCATCGTCAGATATGACCCACCAGATTAAAGGGCGTTAATTTAAAAGATAAATACTACGTTTAAAAACGATTTGTTCTGTTTTTGGAACTACATGCCATCACTAGGAAGAGCTTCAATTCTTTAACACAGTTTAAGCCATTTGAGAGTTGTTTCATACAGAGTGGTTGGTTGCATAGCAACGGCACGCTCCTTGGATGTTTACCCTTTGCGTATATTAAAATGGAGAAGCACTCCCGCAATACCACTTCAACCTACAATTTTCACTCCCACATAGTGACTGAGATATTAAAACGTTTCAATTAAAAATACTTCAGGACATGAGCACTTTTTCTCTGTTCGCAAACAGCTAACAAATGAGAATAAAATTCTGGGCGGTTTGTTCCTAGCTGGTTTATTAAACAATGGCGCCGTATCGCTAGGAAACTGAATTGTGAAAATCTGACATGCAGTCACGTGCGTTTCCCTACCCACTATCGCTTATCTTTAATCAGCTTCTAAAAACTATAAAGTTATATTTTCTGATGTACTTAAAGATAATCAATGTAGAGGTTTACAGAAATATTTTCATCACACATTTTATTATGGGAACAAATGGGTTAGTGGAAACTGAATCGATAATCAAATATTTTAAGTGGATGAGTGAATGCTGGAATTCCACACTCTTTTCATGACATCCTGGGAAACAATGGAATAGTGACAGCACTTATAATGACAACCAATATGGCAACTTTTATGAATTCTTTGCATCATTCATTTGTTTTATTATCACCATAGACACACGAGAGTCATGATATGAAAAATAGGCTATGGGAGCTTAGATTTTACGTATCTGTCGTAAAAAGTAACTAAAGTTAATGCAACACTTAATTATTGCTGATATCAAGGATTAGTAAATAAAAATAGTTTTAATATTTTATTATGATTAACTCTTATTACAAAATAACATTTTTCTTTGAAATGGGCATGGATGAAATATTAGAGAAACTGATTTCCCATGTTAAATGCCTATTTCTATCCTATACTAGATGGAAGGTACTGCTTCGGCCACGTTAACCATGATAAGTGTGCCAAATATGTACAATACAGTTATTGTCAATAAAGAACAACTTCACCCAAAAAATGGAGCCATCTAGGTTCTTGACGAATAGATATAAATGGTTTATTATTTCACTGTCACACAAACACTGTGTGAATAATGCCGTAATGGCTTTTTATTTCAATTCAAATGAATGTAAATAAATCCCTGGCGCAACAGCCTATGAAGGACCAAGGCTTGCCGCCCAGCCGCTGCGTCCCCCACCTCCTCCCACTACAAGCGTCACTGGTGGGGTGCAGTATTATAGGGTGGGACGTGGTCAGCGCCCCGAGCCCTCCCGACCAGTTATACGGCCCTCTCGACCTGGGACCGCTACTTCTCCATCAAGTATCTCCTCAATTGGTCCCCCCGGGACCTAACGAGGCTGAGTGCACCCCGTGCCAGATCTCCCAGAGGGGATAACATCCCCATGCTGGTACCGGGGATCGAACCCGGATGCTCCGCGCCAGAGGCAAGCGCGCTACCAACTGCGCTACGGAGGCGGTCATTCGAATGAATTTAGTCACAATTTAATGTTAGCGTGACGTTACCAAATCTCTCTTGTAAACTAAACTTTGCGCGAGATTTTCACGTTACATTGTGACTAAATTCATTCGAATTAACGTAGAAATGCATTACAGCATTGTTCACACGCTTGCACGACAGTTAGTGAAATAACAAACCGTTTATATCCACTTGTCAAGAAGCTATATGGCTCCAAATATTTGCAAATATTTTTTTCGGCAAAACGGTTCTCTATTGACAATAGTTGTATTGTACATATTTGTTACAGTCATCATGTAGAATCCCTGGTTAACTTATGCTCGAAACAGTACCTTCCACCCTGTATATTTATAGTACCACGGTCTTCAATATGTAAATTCCATACAGATTTTGCATTTCAATGCAACGCTTTGAAGATATATAATTTATGAACATATTTCAGCCTTGTAGAGGAAGTATTGTACACCACCAAAACATTCTATATGAGATTTCACTTAAAATACACATTTAAAGGTCCCTGAATCATAATATGTTTGCGTTTGTGTCCGTGTCTGCAAACAGCATTACTCAAAAAGCAAAATAACATGGTATTTACGCTCAGCATCTTCCAAACGTGTAACATGAACATTTTCAACACAAACTCTCTCTCCCATTCCGAACTAACCCGTTAACGGGGAAAATATTTCGTTATTTTTGATTCTCTCAAAAATGACAATGCTTTTCATTAAAATACCAATAAAATAATGCACAACAAGTAATATGTATCTTGAATCCCCTGAGAACAATCAGCAAAGACCTCTTTATATACGTGGAAAACCATAAAAAATGGACAAATACGTACCAAATAAAAAGTTTATCTCGTTAAAGCGCACGGTGAATTCTGTGGCATTAGCCATTTCTGCGATATCCATTGGTTTGAATTTCTCAAGCGAAAAAATGCTATCCGTTTTCCTCGTGGTCTTACAAGGAGCCCGTCACTCACAGAGTCATTTGAGCCCGGAACCGCGTGCAGCTGTGTTCATACGAGAGTAGTAATAGTAGAACCCATGTACACTAAACTTGTGGCTTATTGCACAATCTTCTGTACTCTAGTCATCATATAGCAAATTGTGTATTTGAAAATATCACTTTACAATCACTAATGTATCCTTCTTATACCTATAACAAAATGTGCAAATCTATACTAATATTGTAAACAGACACGTGTGTGTATGTAGGGTAATCTCAAAAACCACTCAACAGATGTTAATAATTCGCTTAACGGCGACCTGCCCAACCCACTGGAGGCTGGCTCAGAGGCTCCCGTCTAGCTGCCCAAGAGATGTACACTTCATTGGAGGCATTCGAAGCCAATGTAAGCTTCTCAGTAACTTACGTAAAACTTCTAAGAAAATCAAAACAAAAGTAACAACACATTTGACTGAGTTATTGTCCCACGATCTATGTTAAAGAGATCAACAAATCTTGTATGAACTTTCTGTTCCTTTGTTATGTTGTGAGACCAGTGGAATTTATCTTTTGATGGCAATGTTCGAACTGCAGTTACTTTGACAAAGATATACATGTTCTTGCATGCTTTTCTAAGCATTGCGTAAAATTAAATAATTATTTGTATGAAATGAATTTTAGCCTTGTGTCTAAGGTTATTTGTGCCAAGTTTGGTGAAAAAGCAGTACAATGGTTTAAAAGCATTTAAGAACGCGCGCTCGCAGACACACATAAGCGTAAACATACACACACCATTTCGATCGAAGATTGTGCCACCATCAAACAGTTTTAGAATAACGGTACGAAAGAGATGTGAATGCAGCATAAGCTTTTAGTATTGTCTCAGAAAATGTTCACTATGGCTAACAACAATTTTAATGGCGGGTGGCAGTACAAGCTTGTCAACACAAAATCCAATCAGATCTTGCCACGCATTACGGTGTTTATATTTAAATAAATAAACAGTAACCTGCCATAGATACCATAATGCAAGAGAAACAAATTTTACGAAGCACCTGCAATATGACGCCGTGAAGGTATGTAAAATTTAAATTGATATATTGAACCCAAGATATTAGGCTGAATAGTTTTATTTGTTGAGTAATAAGGTAGGCGGCGCCGTGGCCGAGCGGTTAGAGCGTTCGTCCACCACCTAGGTGGCCCGAGTTCGATCCCAGGGACCCGCATGTGGTATTCGTGTTGGACGAAGCGGCGTCTGGGCGGGTTTTCTCCGGATTTTCTCGCCACTCCTTCCACCAATTGCTCCATTATCACCTTTCCAATCATCGATTTCGCCTGCATTTCATATCCTGTTCTTCACTCTCATACCTGGTGCTTGGCTGACCACCTGTTTCCAGGTCTTCACTCTGTCCGGTCCATATGTTTCTGTGTTCCCCTGCAGGTGTCTGACCCTAGGCACTGGCTTGTAGGTCCCAGGGGATGTAAGTCTTACATAAGGGGAGGGTAATCAGGACAAGAAAAAGTAGAGTAATGAGGTAATGCTATAGATCTTGGAAGACTGATATTTTTCGACCCTGTCATAAGCACTTTACGAACTTATCATTTTGTCTAAGTATTCCATTATTCTCCAGCTCAAACTCTACATAAATAATGAAGTACTAACTTTTGGCGACGACCTGAATACCATCTCTTCTTTATTAAAGTTGACTTCTTTCATTAACTTTAAATATTCACTGAGAGAGCTCGGAGAAAAATGTGAGGCAAATTATTTGCGGAGGTAAAGCTTGATGGACGCCATTATTCTGTGAACAGCGCCGGGTAACCGAGATATGTTATAATTTTGTTTGTCTTTTGTTAAACGTAGAAGAAAAAAGAAGTTAATAACTAGATCGTCCTCAAAGAGCTGTCCACAAAGGTTCTTTAAGTGGTGCGTCGCTCATTCATACCACCAAGGTATGCGCTTGTGAAAAGTTTCATCTCGCCTGTCTTTTGTTCGCAATTTCCACTTGTTTCCACCTAGCATGTTGAGCTCTTCCTTTTGGGGTTCGTTAACATGCGCTATACAACTTTTATGTAAGTTTACACATTTAATATGAATTAAGAGTGCCAAGACCCTAGTTCGAACCCCGTGGGCCACGTATTAGAATCAGATAACAGCACTGCGAAGTACGAAGGGCAGTCAGATCTGATGCGCCGTGGGGTTCCTAACGTTTCCAGATTGAATGTTGCAGGTCGATCATTCTAGGTAATCTTGGGCGTTGCGAAGGGGGGTAATTAATACAGTCAACTACTGGCTGTTAGGCTATTCTTTCAATTTTGATGCAAAGAACATTTTTTTCCTCAGGATACTCGTACAAGAGATATACTTGATTGTTTCATAGCGCCTGTGTTACAAATGAGTCTGCCAGTGATGATATTCACATTTTAATGTAAATAAGGAATGCATTATTTTCAGTTAGTGGCTACGTATCCTTATGAATTATTGCCCTCAACAATAGTGTCGTGCCGGCAGTTATAAATGTTTAATTCATTGTCGTCAACAGCAGTTCCGCGCAGCAACGATTGTAATAAGATTTTATTTTTACAAAAATGTTTACAGTTTAAGTCCATGAGAATTCTTGCCGAAAGAGATTGAAAACCTGCAATACAATTATGTAATCAAATCCACAATTTTTATTTAGCACAAATTGATACGATTATCCGCAACAAATACTGTAACTCATGTTTTACAGTTTTTGACAACGGAATAATGAATTAATATTGTTTGATCGCAAAGTTCCAACGTGCGCACCCCCCTGAAAAATGTCTGCTGACGCCCATGTTATCGTTAGGAAGAGGTTCGGACATAAGGATTCTAACAAAGGGTTCTCTCCTCGAAGCAGCGTAAACAGAGCGCGTCACCGTCCAACGCGCCTAACCCGGATATCCTTAATGATGAAATGGACAGAGAAATCCCGATAGTGTATAATCCACCCTGGCACTCGCCTGTGACCTAGAAATACCACGAAAAAAAAATATCCAAGATTCGTGTGATTGGTGAAATTGGCTGAATACAAGCTCCACATGCTATCGCCTGAGCCATCTCTTCCTATCCATCCGAGGGCTGGACGATTATGTGTGAGATAAGTAGACGAGCGCGAATGATGTCCAACAATGACGAAATCAACGAGGGGCAGCAGACGACAAAGAGAACAAAAAAAAGACACTTTTTTTTAAAAAAAAGCCTTTGTGTTACATGTTGCATTAAAAAAAAAGAAAGCTACAAAACACTTCGCTCTAGCACATAGATGGAGAGAACTGACTCAATGTGTCATTTCCTCTACACCGCAGTTTTAACCACTGCCACTACAGTCCATCTGGTCTAAGTTGGAACATGACCTACTTAGCGCTACCCCTCCCTGTGATAGGGGAGGGATAACAACACCTCGCCACGGCTATCCGCGACTGCCTAGTCTGCGTCCGTTGGTGATATGTGTTTCGACGAGTGTACGGGCTGCTTATGTACATATAGCCCTTAATATTGAGAGTGAAATATGGAAATGCTGGTGATGCGTTTAGTCCTGCTCATTGTGTTGACAATCGTATTGTTCCAAGCTGGTGTTGGAAGAAAGGGGAAACCTCTTCAATCTGATGCACGGGAAGTTGTATGTTTGGTACATAAGTGTTTTGCTGATGAACTAGAGGCGTTAACATCGGGTAAACCAACAATGTCCGTGACACAGGTCATGGAAAGAACCGCCGCAGCTACTGCTGTATCTCGCACTTCAATATACAGAGTTTTGCAAGAAAAGAAGAAAGCAGACGAAAATGAGACCACTGTTAGAACACCAGGAAGGAAACGACCAAACAGACAACCAACAAGCACAGCAGCCGATTCATTTACAAAGGCGACTATTCGTAGTACAATTTATAGGTCGTACACATCGCATTTCTTGCCCGAAAATTGGAAAGCTGTCTGTGAGCATGTGAAGCGCATAGAAGAAATGTACTGGGGAAAAAGACGAATTAATGGACGATATATTGGACAGTTTCAACATAAGTTTAGAAGACAGTTACTCTGAATCGGAAGATGCATGTGAAGACTGCGGATGTGATCCAGCATCCGATACCCATGAAGCCGAAGATCTTACCAGCTTACCGGTACCCTCCAAGGAACCCTTCTTGGACGGGATCTCTACATTGACGCTATCTAACAGCAGTTATTAAAGCGCTGCTCTCTGATAGCTGCGCTATAGTCAGGCAGTCAATCGCACCGTTGCATGTTGCATGGAACCGATGCGAAATGGGATTAGGCAGTCATAGAGTACCCACAAGAGCGCGGGCAGTAGTGCGTTCTCTCTCTAATTCCCATGTTTCAACATAAACCGAACGAACTGTACCTCACAGCTATTAGCTATCAGGCCACGCCTCCCGCTATTGTCCGTCTGCCTCAGAGAACCGGTCAGTCCTTCAAATTGTGACAATAAGTGGAGACGGTATATACTCGATTGCATTCCTGTCATCCCTCTTCCCTATGCCTGCTCCAACGTTGTGCTACAGCACAACGGTCTCCTACCCTGTCTCTTTGGAGACGCTTACGTAATTAGCCACTACTTCCCCACCTCCTCTTTCAGTCGGAGGGTGAATCAGCTCCTACCTGTGACGTGCAGAAACGTAATCGGTCAGTCAGTATCTTTTTGCATAAATGGTAAACAGTAAGAGACAAAGTCTTATTAAACAAAAAAATATGGATCTATTTAAAACACACAATTTATGTCAAATAATTTTTCTTTGTTTCTTTCGTTTTATTATTATTATTATTTTGTGAGTGAGCCGTTTCCGAGACGCTTATTTGTGTGAATTTGCCAATACTTACTTTTCTCAAATAGGCATATGTTATTCGTTTCTTTATCTCTTAGCTTTGCGAAGGGAACGAAATTTCAAGGGCATCGCATAGCAACCAGCTCTTAAAACATTTGACGATCACTTAAACTTTTAAGTCTACTGTACTCCTATATTCCCTTTGCACCTACAAGGAAATTAGCAATAAGATAATTTCTGAAAATGCTTATGTCGTTTAAAATGATGTATACAGAGAAACAGACATTTGCAAGAATATTGTGTATAAGAGTGAGTATAGCTCTACATATATTTGCGAACAGAGTTTCTCCAAATTGAACTATATTAAAAGTGTGTATCGCAATAATGTTACGCGATGATCTCTTGGTGTATGTCCTAACTTTGTCGCAAAATATTGATAGACTTCTTAAATGTAAGTAGAAGCAAAGAAGTCAGTAAGATTTTAAAGTGCTTTCGTAAATCAAATTCAACATATGTATAACCAAACCACCACTGCAACACTCTTGAGTGTTAAAAGAGTGGCACGTCCGCATGAAGTGCTAGGAGGCAAATCCAACCTCCCCTCCTTCGCAAACGTTGAAAATCGGTGCTCTAGCATTTCTTGGGCTTGGGGACTGTGGTATGTTGTCTAGGCTTGGCATGTGTGTGCGGGTGTATGTTTACTGTGGACAAACATGGTTCCCAACTCCTGTGAAAACAATGAAAATGGAGGGAAAAGAAAAACAGGAAAAAGGTGACAACAACTTCTTAACAAATGGAAATAATTTGGTTAAATGTGAACCTTAAAAAATACATCAACAAAGCACTTCATTCTAGCCTTTCGTTGACTGGGAAAAAGTGTGGGTGGCTGTCTAGCCTCGGGCATGTGGGCTTGTGTGAATCCAACTTTAAAAACATAAAGTAACAAGAGTCAAATATAAACATAAGAGAAAGAAGAAAACAAAAAAGGGGAGTAAGGACCCTGGAGATAAATCTTGAATTTTTTGCTCCTGTAGTACCTCCTTTTGCTTTTTCCTGTCGTGCTTCCGCCGTTTCTCCCCCTTTCCTTTCCCTAACCTCACTTCCTACCGTCCTTTCCAACTGAGCGAGATAGCTCCGCGTTAAAGTGTGAGGTTCGTATTCGGGAATCCCGGCTTCGATTCTCGTTGGGCCGGCCACTCTGATCTCGTTCTTTTTCAGGTTTTCCCTAGTTGCTAGGCGAATCTTGGCGTGGATTATACAGAATGCTCACAAATTCGATCCCCAGACTAGTATGTATGATGGAGACAATACAAATATATCTTGATAAATAAGCATCTATTAGAAACAGGTGGGACTGAGCGAGCACTGAACATGCAAGTAAGGAGAAAATCTGTTTTATTTTCTCTACTGTGTACTTACAGTAAGCAGAGGAAGTATTGCATTCCACCCAAAAGATCGACATCGAGAATTCACTGGAAATGCTTGTCTTGAGATTCCCTGAACCAAGAAAGAAATTAGCAGAAACTCTGTGTGTGTGTGTGTGTGTGTGTGTGTGTGTGTGTGTGTGTGTGTGTGTGTGTGTGTGTGTGTGTGTGTGTTTGTGTGTGCGCGCGCATTAACTCTAAAATGAAAAGTCGCTAAAGACTGGCTTGATATTTAAGCAGAGTATCATTTATGTATGGGACACTGCATTTTCAAAATCATCCCCATACCCCAAATTACGCTTTACACAACAAGGAATCCAACGTATTTGATTCAATGACCATTAACTTAAAATGTTTTCATCGCAAATGAAATGCATATCTTGATTTTTTTGGGTATAGTCTCTATTCTGGATGACTTGAATAACTGGTAAACCATAAGAAATAGACAAAAACTTACTGCACAAAAATCTGGATCTCGTTAAAACAAACCAATTATTTCAAATCTCGTATATTTTTGTGGAGATATCCATCTTCAAGATACTCCTTGTTACTGGTTTGAATTTTCAAAGTTCAGCGGCTGTTTTAGGAAATGTACTCTTGCACCGTGGACTTAAGCAGCCACTGAAGTGACTGCACCTTCGTACAACGATAAATAATATGACATGGACAGGAGGTGCAGAGAGATCTTCTTTGGCGGTCATTGTACAACTATCATAACTCACATATATGGATGAAAACCCGTGTAGGTATTACAATTGTGCTTGGTCAACAAACACGTTGTTCAACACACATGCGGGCCGATATCCTGGACGAAAACTTACTTGTTGCCTTCTCGACTCAGACCGCCAATGCTGTTCGAAGTTCACTTGCCGACATTATGGGAGGAGTTAGCTCTACTTATTAGATGGAGGATACGCTAGCCCAGGGGAAGACAACTTTAGGCCTGTGACGTATTTAAATGAAGAGCCAGCTTGTACGTTCGTGTGACGTCAGGCGAGAGCAGTGTATTGCTATACTGCCTAGATCAGCGGCGCATGTGTTCAGTACCCCGTGTTTCACACTAGTTTGAGACCAGGCTTCAAGATGTAGAAACATTGTCAACTACGTTTCAGATCTTTGCGACACCGTATTCATTGGATGTTAACAATGCTTTTAGCAGGTAGCAAATTGAATTGATAAATTTACAGTACGACGATTTGCTGAAGGACAAATATAAACACAAGGAAGACTTGGCTGATTTTTATAAGAATGTTTCTCAAACCAGATTTCTGAGGTTATATGCCCTTGTTGCACGGATATTATGTATGTTTGGTTCTACGTATGTGTGCAAACAATTCTTTTCTGTGATGAACCTTTCTAAGTCAAAATCCTGAAGCATATTGTCAGATCACAATCTAACATGCAGTCTTCGGTTACAAATGTGCCATACATTACGCCCTAACATTGGCAAACTAGTTAAAGAAAAGCGAAACGGCAAATGTCGGAAATGTCTACCTAATAGTTCTGTATAGCTCTCCTCTAGCTCAGGAAAAATAGTTATAATTTCTGCTCTATTTGCGTTATATGACTGTTCACATAAACTAGAATTTTATATATATGGCGTAAAGCCGAAATGTAATTATTTATAATCTGTGTCTATTCCGTAATTGAAACAGTCAGCATTAAAATTACGATGTACCCTATGCCATTTCCTCTTTCCCGCTGTGACGTCACACGTTCAACTGGCCATCGATGGGAGCATGCGAGCTCAGTGAGCTGACGTCACAGCAGCGATACCTGTCTTCCCCTGCGCTAACATGATTGAGGCCCCAACGCACTTTGCAGAAACAATACATGCAAAAATAGCAAGTACTGTCATCCCCGCACGTGGCTGCCGGCCAGCCCTCTCCATTGGCGTTGGCTACCTGGACCTAGTTTCAGCTATTGCACCTTCTCCCGCAAAACAATAGCCCGTGCTGAACAATAGCCAATGTGTGCCACCTCCCTGCTACCGAAGATTCGTTTCAGCACTTCGAGTAGGTTCCTTTTCTAGTATGTTCCTTTTGTATTCAGGGCCTATATAAGGAGTTGACCAGTGCTTGGCGGACATCAAGTCGAGTTGAGTCGAGTCGGAGTTGGCAGTAGAGTTGAGCTGAATACGGACAATTTTCAGTAGACAGTTGATAGTGGCAGTTGAGTTGAGCGGGAAATACTTAGTGAAGTTCAGTTGTGAGTTGTTGAAATAGCAAGCCAGTTATGGTTTTGTTCTGAATGTATGCAACAGTGTCTCAAGTGTAACCTTTACGCTATGCTAAGACTCCAAGTGATAGTCAGCGCCTCGGACATCGATGAGAGAAAGAATGATAACTTCAAGTTAACTGTGTAGCTGTAGTCTGTAGTGTTTATAATCCGAGTGGTTCCTGCCCCGTTACAGTTCTACATAAAAATCGTGTGTAGTCAAGAATCTGTTGAAGGGAAACAGTTCACCCAAGAATAATAAGGTACATGAATTGCACTTCAAGTATTTACGCAACCACGAGCGTACCTTCTCGTAATAACGCCTGTGTTTAAGTAAAAACTGCAGATTTACTTTTGAGACTTCTAGAAAGTATATTGTAGCGCACTGTGGTTTAATTCTACAAACATAGCAGCATACATACTATGAAGAAGAAACATACCAATAAAAAACTTAGGTCAACGAACACAATATATTTCAAAATGAACATATATTTGTATTATGAATACTATAGATATACAGGATGAGTTTTCTCATCCTGCGGATTGGTAGCTAGGCGGCCCTACATTTTACAGACGATGTGAAATGCAGGTGCTGACACCGCATTCACCAGTGCGCTGATCAGCGCTAGATGGTGTCCTAGTAATGCAATGGTTAACGTGCTGAAAAGTCATGGTCAAGGTCCGAAGTTCAAATCACGCCTGTGACTATTAGGTTCTTAATCGTATAAGTTTTCAGAAGGTTTTAACAAATTATGTGTTCTTTCCGAATGCACTAGAAAGTGAATTTGCCTATACATACGCAGTTTGTAAAGTTATAATTAAATGTTATTATACATTTATTTATGATGTCCATTAAAGCATATTCTAACAAGTAAAAATTTGTGTTTAAACAAATTAAGTGAAAGCACACTTCCATGCCGAACCATTAGTTCTCATCAAATTTACTAAGCATAAAAAGTACCTTCAACTAGCAGTATTTGAACCTCGGACTTAACCAGTGAAGAGCAACGCGCACACTGTTACGCTGCGAGAGCAAGTCACTTAACGCAAAGCAGTTATTTCGGCCGAAATTGATACGACACGATGCAGTGGACAATATTTACGGCATAGCTTGTAAGCTTCATGACTGCATAACTTCTCAATTCGCAGGATGAGAAGACCCACCCGGTATACATGTATAGTAAATGTGTCGCATAAAATGGAGGTATTTTGATTTGAAAATATACACATATAATATTATGGGTATACCAGAAAGTATATACTTATTCATTAATTCACTATGCAATATAAAGTTTTTCTGTGGGCAAATGGAAGTACAACCAAACTATTTGCACCACGAGGATTGTGGACTTTATTTTTCAAACATTCCTTAGCGTGAACAATGAAGTAGTACATCGAGTATTATACGGTATTCATATCGGTTTGTTTTGATTGCTGCTCGCTCCTTCTACACTGCTGACCCTAACAACCTGTTTCATCGGTGTCCAGGTTTCCCTGGATTTCTGGCGTTTTCATTTGTTACAGTACTTTGGACCATCTGAGGATCGGCCGAGGAAGACCTGTACATTAGTCTGCGGGATCCCCGAACCTAACCTTATTTGACTTCTTTCTAAGGCTCTACTTAAAATCCGAAATGGATTCTGCTCCTGTTAACTCGGAGGCGGAATTAGCTACCAGAATTCCTGCAGCGGCCACACACATGCAGAATATCGAGCATTTTCCAAAGAACATGGAACTCCCTGCTAGCGATCGTAGCGGCTCTGCGCTGGGGTTAAGGGGACAAGGTAGTTGATTCGTGCACGATTTCAGTATTTCAAAACATAACTTTAGTTGAAGATATCTAAGCTCCTACTGCTCAGATCAAAATTTAATTTGGGATGAATATTTAGTGATTCATTGTGATTACATTGATATAGAGAATATCAAAACAATTATTCAAAATTGGCATGTAATAAGGCAAAAACTGATAACATGTTTTTGAAAAAATATAATATATATAGTACTAACGGTACAAATTCCTTCTACAACATTCAAGCCTATGTGTTGAAACTTTTGTAGTGCACTAGGCAATGTGTATTCATAACTGTTAACCTAAATTTACTTAAATATCTCTGGCTATATTCAAAAGAAAAAAATATTTAACTTTTGTAAAAAAAAAAGTAAATTTCTTTTTTTGCACAAATATGTTTTTTTAAATTTTCTGTTTTGGATTTTTCCAATAACAGTGGGTTACATTTGTAGAGTACATGCTTCTGGAACTACTGTAAAATTTTCATTCAAATAGGTGCAGTGGTTTTGAAAAAAGTGTACCTGAGTTTGAAAAATGTCAAGTTACAGAAAACTACATTTAAAGAAAAGTGTGTCATCCCTGAAGCCCTCTTTACCCAGGGTGGCCCAGCACTCCACCATATTTAAATGGGGTAATTTAAAGCCCTAAATATGACGGTACCCTTACAATGTATATATCATTTTGAAGAGGGAGATTTCTACTTTTTTTAAAGATGAAAAACAAAAAATTGACTTTTTGAGCCCAAATCACTACCCTGTCCCCTTAACGAAGCTCATTTTGAACATTTATTATAAATATATCATTGATTGGAAGAATAAAGTATTAAAACGTTGAACATTACCATATTCTCAATCACATCCAGTAACCTCCAGCACACACAGGCCTCACACAATACGAGGTTATTTAACAAAATATATTTTTTATGTTCATCATAGCTTTCAATTTGGGCATTACAATTTGGAACATCCTGTATAACATCTAGTCGCCTTCTTTGTCCATTGCCTCATCCTTCCTCCTCGAGATTTCTATAACAACAAAACGACGTAGTGTGCGCTTGATTGCTCCTGCTCATCCTGATTATTGTAATTAAGGTTCGGATTTTTAGATAAACACATTTCGTTTGCTTCCTAATATGAGCTTGAAACTGAGTTTAATGTTCTGGATATTTACACCGGGCCAAATATTTTAAGTTTCATTGTACATAAAAATAAATATTTTCTTATTTTTATGTAAATAAATATTTTCACATATACACACCTGAAGCTATTAACAGTGAAGTAAATTTATCCACAAATAACACAAAGTAATTAGAGACTCACACTTCACTATAATAAATTGAGTTTACCGGGAGAAATACGAATCGGTTGGAGAATTCAATGTCATTCTGGCAGGTTGTCACAGTAGCTTAATGGTTAGAGCACCCGCCTGGTAAGCGGAGGATCTGTGGTTCAGATACCGACTGTACCACTGGGTTTCTCAGTTCCGACTCTACCTCTCAAACATTTCCCACACATGCTTGTGTGTTTAAAAGCACCAACAGTAAGTTTTGTGGCATAAATAAATAATAATTATTACCATGTCATTTCTGTAGCCATCCTACCTTTAGGAGTAATGTTTTTTCGCTGAAATATGACGGGTTTCAGGTGTTTTTACTTTCTCTACTGGTAAGTAGGGGAAGTATTGTATTCCACCCAAAAATTCGATGTCGAGATTTCACCGGAAATATATGTTTTGAGGCCCCCTGAATCCAAAAAAAGCATTTTTAGAAAAAGGTCCGTGTGTGTCTGTGTTTCTGTGTGTGTGTCTGTCAGTCTGTGAACAGCATAACTCAAAAACGAAAAGTCGGTTAAAAGCCAAACTTGGTATTTAAGTTTAATGTCTTTCAAGGATGCGGCACGAAGATTTTGAAGAAAATAGCCCCACCCTACACTACCCTTTTGACATGGAAGATTTTTCGAAAATTTTGATTTTCTTGAAAATGGCTCTAACGATTTTGATTAAAATGTCATATGTTTGAGATATTTTTATGACAAATGAAATGTATATCCTGAATTTTCTGGCTATAGCCCCTGTAGTCCTATTTGCTCTGGACGACTTTTGCATAACTGGTAAACCGTCATACTATACAAAAATGTATATCATGGTCAAATACACAATTTATGTTCCAGTAAATTTTCTTGTAGGGTGAACCATTTCGGAGATATTCCTTGTTATGTGTGTGAGTTTCGGAAAACTTAGAACTTCAGCGAAATGCAACAACGTTGTTCATTTTTTTTATATGTTAATCGTGCAAAGAGAACGGAATCTCAAAGGTCAAAAATATTTGACTGTCGCACAAAGCCTTCTGTATTCTAATATCTCCCTTGCACCTACAAGGACATATGCAATAAGATAATTTGTACGAATGTTTATCTTAACATGGAGATATAGGAATAAGAGTTTGTTACAATGGTTAGTACAAGAGTAAAGAAAGTCGTGTGAGTGCAACACATCAGGTTTTTTTTCTTTTCCACCGTGTCCTAAGTCCTATGATCTTCATGACATTTTACTTTTTTGAAAATCATCCATTTTTTCAAGGTAAATATTGAATTGGATGAACCCTACCGCACACCTTAAGCTTTTCAGCGGTGCATTCTCTCAGAAAATAAATTATTTAAGGAGACAGTATGAAGTACACTCCTTTGTATTTACAAATTAGGGTTTTAGGGGAGCTCAAAATACATATACACTGTGAAAGCTGAATGTGGAACAAATGTTTTTGATAGAGAAAGCAGAATAATTTAACATGCGAATAAAGCGAGCATGAAGTTTTGATACTGTTTGTAATTTTCTCATTATTCAAAACAAACAGTATCTGGTGTTACAAATCAAGCCGTGACTTCATTAACCGTGCTCTAGTAGTTGTATGTAACAGTGCAATGTCAGCAACAGGAGTATCGTTTAACAATTTATCACTCGCCATATTTGAACCAGTAAATTGATTCGGCCGTGCGTCGTGCTGCCTTTAAAAGGCAAAACATTTTACCCAAAGTTTGAGCTGTTATCTCTCTAGTTGAATGGGTCTCACGCCCAAACGTTAACTTCAAGATTATGTCACAGACACGCACACCATGTTGACAGAGTTTTAACAGCCAAAACTTCCTCAAACTGACGTCTACATGACAGGAAACCTAGCACCACGCAGTGTTTAGGTGCATTCACAAGGAAATTAAGTTACTATGGCAATAACAGGGACAAAATAACTAAATCAATAACTAGATAAACAGCTAAATAAATAAATAAAATCTTAATATTTTATCCTAGTATCTAGGTTACCACACCGCGACATATATTCAAACTTTAACATTTACTTCACAATAACAAAAAACTTTTGCATTTAATTTACACTTAATTTTTCACATAAAAGCTACGAACTACCGAAATAGCTAATAAAATAGAAAGTTTAAAAGAAAAGTTTAGACGTTAGATGAGAGTCAGAAATGTAGCAGCAAAGGTGTAACAGAATATATATATAAATTACAAATTGCTACTTAAATCACTGTTACTGGAAACCAGCAACCAAAGCAATTAGTAGCTGCTACTTTACATCTACGAACTACAACTATATTCACTGGTAGCCAGCATACATATTCAGCTTCTATCACCATAATGTATACCTTTCTATTTATTTAATTAATAATACATCAACTATTCAATTAATATTAATCTGTTTTTATATTCCCTTTCGGTAAGCATTAATTATGTATCTTATCTATTATCCCTATTTATAATTTTAACTCAGTAAATTTTAAAACAATTTTCATCTTTAACTTTAAATTATATTAAAATTAAACCCCAGCGCAACAGCCAATGAAGGGCCGAGTCTTACCGCCCAGCCGCTGCGTCTCCCACCTCTGCCCACTACAGGCGTTATTGGTGGGGTGCAGTACTAGAGGATGGTACGTGATCAGCGTCCCGAGCCCTCCCGGCCAGTTATGTGGCCAGATTACGAACTGGGGTCGCTACTTCTACATCAAGTAGCTCCACAATTGGCCCCCCGACACCTAACGAGGCTGAGTGCTCCCCGTGTCAGGCCTCCCAACGAGGGAAAAATCCCCATGTCAGTACCGGAGATCGAAGCCCGGTCCTCCACGCCAGAGGCAAACGCACTACGGAGGCGGTCTTATCTTTAACTATATTCAGTATATACTTTGTCCCTTTTTTTTTTTAATTACCTATTATTTTTTAATATGTACTATATATTTTACTTTTATATTGTAATTAAATTAAAATTTAGCTACATAATTGCATTAATTAATCCCCACTTCCTGCACATAATATAAAAATAACAGCAATATAATTTCTTGCATCCATAACCAACGGAAATGAATGAGGCATTAGCGTCTAAGGTTTGTATTTGGGAGCTGGTAAGTACACAGCGGTCTTCCATTTTTTCGTAGTTTCCCAGACGGTAGGTCAATGCTGGATTATATACGCAGGTTGCCGAAAAATACTATGCACAAAATTGTAGATCAGTGATGCCTTACCTTGTCCCGTTGTAGACGCTTACGCAATTAGCTGCTATCCTCTTTCAGACAGAGGGTAAATTATCTCTCAGTTAGACAGTCAGTATCCAGTGACGGACACAAACAGGCGATTCTATGACAGTTTCTAAGTCATACCTCGAATTTTCTAAGAATGTCCTTAGATCTCTTCATTTCTATGGCATGGAACCAACCTTCTGCCCAAGTTTGTCCCTGAAGAAAGGCGGTGGAAATGTTCAATATGGAAACGTTAGAAACCCGCAACGCTGTGCCTGCCGCTCTTCGTGCTACCTCACTTTGTGCTTTCCTCTCAGAGGTTAAATAGACCAAGTCATGAGTGCAATGAAGAAATCCTCCGCTATTTCTGGTTTCTACCCTATTCCTGCTTCGATTTCACTGTATGGTATGCCCATTAACGTTTTCGTAAAGGTTTTTGAACCCTAAGATTCTCCCCGTAGGTTACGTAGTATACCATTGTACCACTGGATTTTATCAATTCATTCAGAGAACCGTATCTAACATTTTACTCATAATTACTACAAAAGATCTGATGTGCTGCACTCACATGACTTTCTCTACTCTTGTACTGTTCTTACAAACTTTTATTTCTCTATCTTCATGTTACTCGAGGTAAACATCTGCAAAAATTATCTTATTGCTAATGTTTTTGTAGGTACAAGGGGAATGTGGGAATACAGTAGGCTTTGAGCAATACTGAAATCGTTTAAAGCTGGTCGCTATATACTTTGAAATTCCGTTTCCACGGCCAAGAAATAAAAAAAGTGAATAACGACGTTCCATTTGAGAAAAGTATAAGTATTGCAAAACTCACACAAATAACAAGGAATATCTCCACAACAAAATGCATTTGGACATAAATTGTGTGTTTTAACGAGATCTGGGTACATTTTTGTATAGTAAGACTTG
Organism: Tenodera sinensis; assembly: GCA_030765045.1. NCBI lineage: Eukaryota > Metazoa > Arthropoda > Insecta > Mantodea > Mantidae > Tenodera > Tenodera sinensis. The sequence continues at coordinate 332,352,667 of CM060964.1, forward strand.
GTCTATCTCTCATGGTTTACCAGTTATGCAAAAGTCATCAAGAGTTAAGAGGAATACATGAAGTATAGTCAGAAAATTCAAAGTATACGTTTTATTTGCCATAAAAATATTTTAAACATATGGCACTTTAATGAAAATCGTTAAGATCCATTTTTGGAAAAATTCTCCATGTAAAGGGTAGTTTAGGGAGAAAGAACTTTCTTCAAAATCTTCCTATCACGTCCTTGAAATATATTAAACTTAAATACCATCTTTGGTATTTAATGAACTTTTCGTTTTTAAGTTATGCTGTTCACAGACAGTCTCTCTCTCTCTCTCTCTCTCTCTCTCTCTCTCTCTCTCTCTCTCTCTCTCTCTCTCTCTCTCGTATAGCCAGCCACTATCTATAAAACGAACTATTCTTACAAACCCTTATTCCTATATCTTCTTCATGTCAGTTGGGATAAAACATTTGCAGAAATTATCTTGTCTTCTTGTAGGTACAAGGAAAATATGGGAATACAGGAGAGCGTGAGCGATAGTCAAATCTTTTAAAACTTTCAAATTCTCTTCTCTTTGCACAGTTAACATATAAAAAAACGAATAACGATGTTCCAACTGTGGAAAGTTTTAAGTTCTCCAAAACTCGCACAAATAACAAGGAATATCTCCGAAATGGTTCACTCTACAAAAAATTTATTCAGAAATAAATTGTGTTTTAGCGAGATCTACATTTTTTGTGCAGTAAGATTTTGTCTGTTTCTTACGGTTTACCAGTTATGCAAAAGTCAACCACAGTATACAGGATTATATGGACCATAGCCAGAAAATTCAAAATATACATTTAATTTGTCATAAAAATATCTCAAAATTTTGGCATTTTAACCAAAATTGTTAGTCATTTGCGAGAAAATCAAAATTTTCGAATTATTTTAAAAAGTAAAGTGTAGTTTAAGGTGGAGGAATTTTCTTCAAAAGCTTCGTGTTGCATCCTTGAAAGACATTAAACTGAAATACCAACTTTGGCTTTTAACCGACTTTTCGTTTTTGAGTTATGCTGTCCACGGACTGACACAAAGACACACACACGCGCGCGCGCGCGCGCGCACACACACAGAGATTTTTCTAAACATGCTTTTTTGGATTCAGGGGGGCCTCAAAACTTATATTTCCGGTGAAATCTCGGCATTGAATTTGTGGGTAGAATACAATACTCCCTCTACTTTACGTAGTAGAGAAAGTAAAAATAGTTTTGCATTCACTCTTCCGACATGTTTCTGCTTTGTTTCGTTTTCTATTCTCTTGCATGAAGTCCTTACTAGCATATACCCCTATCACATGTTGTTGCAATTATTTACGACGAATAACACATTGGGAATGTGACCTCGTTTTAAACGAATACTGCTAATATATGTGGGTTTGTAAAGGTAGAGAATGTTGTATGAGTGTAGCATACCTAATTTTTTTCTGTTTTAACACCCTCTATAGAGAACTAAATTTAGATGTAAATGCGTTCCTTATTATCTGTCTGGTTATCGGCTATTTCTGCAGAGACAGACGAGTGTGGACAAATGAACCAAAGTTATTTTGAAGTGGAGATTAATTGCATATAATGGCCTGGGAGCTAGTTATCTGGTTATTCTACTTAGAGACGAAAATAGCAAAGCCGCTGTGCCGCCTACAAAGGGGGGGGGGGGGGGGGGAGGTGTCTCTGTTGGGGCTTCATATCCTACAGCCTCTGTCGTAATTTAGCTCGGCACGGAAACCATATATAGAGGGGACGAGGAGGAACAGAGTATGAAGGAATAATAAAAAGCTGCAAGGAAGGGATAAAAATATTAAAATGAAGTAGTGAGTAATAGCGGAAAGGCGGAAACAAAACGGCGAAATGGAGTCGATTGGAATTCTTGAGAAAATGGTTTTTCAAAAATCTTATATGTTGCACTCACATGAATATCTCTACTCTTGTACTAACCATTCTTACAAACTCTTATTCTTATATCTTCTTCGTGTTAGTTAAGATAAACACTTGTACAAATTATCTTATTGTTCATTTCCTTGTAGCTGCAAGGGGAATAAAGAAGGCTTTGAGCGATAGTCAAATCTTTTAAAGTTTTGAGATACCGTTCCCTTTGCACGGTTAAGATATAAAAAATGAATAAAGGTGTTCCATTTACAAAAGTTGAAGTATTACAAAACTCACACAAATAACAAGGAATATCTCCGAAATGGTTCACTCCACGAAAAATTGATATATAAATTGTGAGTTTTACCGAGATCTACATTTTTTTTTTTTTTTTCGTAAAGTAAGATTTGCTCTATCTCTTACGGTTTATCAGCTATGCAAAAGTCGTTTAGAGCAAACAGGACTACGTGGGCTATAGCCAGAAAATTCAAAATATACATTTGTCATAAAAATATCTTAAACATATGGGATTTTAATCAAAATCGGTAGGGTCATTTTCGAGAAAATCAAAATTTTTCTTGTAAAGGGTGTTTTAGGGGGAGGAATTTTCTTCAAAATCTTCGTGTTGCATCCTTGAAAGTTATTAAATTTAAATACCAACTTTGGTTTTTAACCGAGCTTTCGTTTTTGAGTTACACACTTCAAAGGAACACACACACACACACACACACACACACACACACACACACACACACACACACATACACACACACACACACACACACACACACACACGCACGCGCGCACGCACGTACGCTCCTACGCACACACACACACTACACACATGGACCTTTTTCTAAAAATCTGATGTGTTGCACTTACATGACTTTCTCTACTCTTGTACTAACCATTCTTACAAACTCTTATTCCTATATCTTCGAGTTAGTTAAGATAAACATTTGCAGAAATTATCGTATTGCTTATTTCCTTGTAGGTGTAATGGGAATGTTAGTATACAGTAGGCCTTGTGCGATAGTCAAATGTTTTAAAACTTTGAGATTCTATTTTCTTTGCTCATTTAGCATATAAGTGAGGCTATTTTCTTCAAAATCTTCGTGTCTCATCCTTGAAAGACATTAAACTTGAATACCAACTTGGTTTTTAAACTACTTTTCGTTTTTCAGTTATGCTGTCGACAGACTGACATACAGACACAGACACACACACACACACACACACACACACACACACACACACACACACACACACACACACACACACACACACACACACACACACTGACCTTTTTCTAAAAATGCTTTTTTTTTATTCAGGGGCCTCAAAACATGTATTTCCGGTGAAATCTCGACATCGAATTTTTGGGTGGAATACAATACGTCCTCTACTTACTATGCGTAGTAGAGAAAGTAAAAGCAGAGTGCTGAAACCATGTTCGTGAAGTATATTCGGTATTATAAATTTTTTGTTATAAAATAGTGTCCGGTTTTGAAGTTTAATCAGGAGGTGTTTATATAACAAGCTGTGCGTATTTATTTACCCTTTCGTGCATGCAGTGGCATCGTGTTTAACGCGCACAGTTCTAGATTATTCATATATGAATATACAACTTTGGGCAGTGTCTTCAAATGACAAATTGACTTCCCACAAACCCACAATTCTTCACGCAATATCTACATACATTGCGTCAGCTATAATTGTCGGACACAGGGATTGATTTCTTTAATTTTTTCTATCTTACATCTATTCACTCGAAAATTGGCACATTTAATATGAATAAAGAAAGAATGTGCAAAAGCTCAATGTTCTAGTTCAGTTTCTCAAATAGGTAATAGAATTAAATAGCATTAATTGGCAAAAAAAAAAAAAAAAAAAAAAAAAAAACATGTTTTAAACTACCTCCACATTTTCCGGATAAGTAAACTGAAAATAAACTGAAGTATTTGATTGAAGTTGATATTATTTGCGGAGAAATATATTTTTGTTTTTATGAAAATGTTGGTGTTAAAATTCCTTTTATTTTCAGCATAAATTATTTTTTGAGTCAATAAATAAGGCAATTATCAAATGCATATTAGAATCTTTAGATAACAGAGATTATGTATGCAAATTTACATACAAATAAAATCAAAACTGAAACATAACGGATGGTAAAAAGTGTTTTGCAAAATAATTCACAGGTGCATAGAGAATATTTATATACCTATAGTTTGAAAAGCAAAAACGTCATTTTCGCCTAAATATTAAGCCCATGAGTTCCTAACATACACCACTGCTTGGTCGAATAAGAAAGGCAGAACAGACACACACACGCACACACACCTCTCTCTGTCATGTACGCGCCGGCTGAGAAGGTTGGTAAAATGCCCGTAAAGCAGTAGAGACGACATATGTGGAGCCAAGGGTCTATACGCTTAGTAGCAAACGCATAGTAATCCAAGAAATATTTCATATCTATATTTGGGCGGAAATGAAATTCAAAATAGGGTTTATTTTTCAAAACATGTGCCAGCGTGCGTGAAGTTGCACAAATACCAATTTATAATACAGCATTTTATGATTTGTCCAGTCTGCCATTTTATCAGCGAAAATGATTTAAGAGAGATGAGAATAAAATTAGAAGAAACTAATTTGGAATATAAGGTAGGTAAAGCAAGATTTTAAAACTATCATGGATATTGCATCAAAGATTATTATTATCGCAAAGAAACTTGATAAGAGAAATAGTCGAGTTACCAGGAAAGGACCAACATAGAATGGAAACGAGAATAACCAGATTGAGTAATAGATAAGAATAAGTGCTAGCTCAATGATGTGCAAAGTTTGCGAAAGAGGGAAGGTTGGAATTACCACATTCCACTCTACGCGTACTTTACCAATCTTCAACAGTCAGACGTGCATTATGTTACAGTAGTGGTTTGGTTATATGTATATACGTTGCGTTTGATTTAAGAAAGCACTTTCAAATATTACGCGATAAACATCTGTTCATTAGTGACTTGTTTGTTAGTGCTTATGTTTCTATCGATTATTTTTACTGACATAGTCGAAGATACACCAAGTGATCGTGGCGTAACATATTGTGATACAGACTTAACATAGCTCAATTTGGAGAAACTCTGTTCACAAATATATCTAGGGTTATACTCACTCTTATACACACTATTCTTGCAGCTGGTTATTTCTATGTCCACTACATTGTAATCGAGATAAGCATTTTCAGAAAGCATCTTATTGCTAATTTTCCTGTAACTGCAAGGGGAATACAGTAGGCTTTAAGTGGAACGGACAGTATAACAAAGATATAGCAGAAAAAACAGTTAAAAGTGTTACAAATAGGAAAAAAATGCCTATCTCCATTATCATGGACACCGGGAATAAAAGGATTAAAGAAAAAAGAAGTATTTGACGTAAATTGTGTGTTTTAACGAAATCCACAATTTTACTTTGTAAGCTTTTGTCTGTCTCTTGCTGTTTACCATTTATGCAAAAATCATCCAGAATGAAGAGATCTTCTGAGGATATTCCCAGGAAATTCAAGGTATGACTTAGAAACTGCAATGGAATCGCCTGTTTGTGTCCGTCACTGTACACTGACTCTCTGGTTGTATTTGTACACTTCACAAGCAAGAGCTGAGTCACTCTCCGACTGAAGGAGTGGAGTGGGGAACAGCCTCTAATTACGTATGCGTCTCCAAATACAAGGTTGGAGATCGCTGGGATAGATGAACACTTTGAAGTTGATAAATGAGCTGAATGGAGAGAAACGTTAGTGATGATAGGAAGTATAGGAATAGAAGAATATATTACTTGATACCTGTGGTAGAATTGGGGCAGTGGAGTGAAGAAAAACAAGAAAAACACAGGAAGGAAGGCACGAAGGCGAGGCGAGGCGAGGCGATGTGAACTTGGGGCCTGAGAGTAAAATATGGTAGGGGGACGAAGTGAAAGGAAGAAGTGAAGAAGAATGATTTGAGGCGGAAGCAAGAAGATTTAAAACCAGTGAAGAAACGCAGTGTGGAGTTCATTCTGCAGGGCCAGGATGGTGTTATTGGATTCCGGAGGTGGAGAAGTAAAGTTTTGTGAAGTTATTAAATTGTTAATTTTAGGTTTTCAATATTGATTTTGTAATTAGGAGTTATTTGTAAATGTAATTAAAGTTTAATTCTGAATATTTTGATTTTGAACGAAGAAATTGCAAAATGTTAATTATGGAAACTGAATGCAGGAATGAAATGTTGATTGTGTAAAATTTTAAAAGTTTAACGTTTTTTAATTTTGAATATTAATTAGTTGAAAATATTTACTATGGATTTAGAAATTATAAAACGAATGAGAGCGATTTTAATAGTTTGAATGTATGAAGTAGTTTCTGGACACCAGAAGCTGTAGCTGTGGAGTGTAGTTCAGAATTAACCAGTAGTTCAATAAGTTAATTTAGCTTTGGATTTTACTTAATTGTATTGTGAATGTATGAAGTTTTTGGAATTAAATTAGTTTGGCAGCTATGTCCTGACTTAGGAAACTAGTGTCAGGACAAAGACGTGTGTGTACAGGTCGGCGTCAAAAGTTTTCCGACTCCAATGCTCCTTGCCGCAGGGGGAAGCCAGGATGGATTATCTATTAGTTATGTCAGGTAGTCTCAAAGGTCGAGTTGTCAGCTCATACCTGCCTACAAGGGTGCGGGGCGTAAGGTGTTTGTAAGGGAAAAGACAATGTCATTCCAACATGTCTGTTACACTTGTTCGTAAGATAATAATCTCATTGTAAAGAATACAACATTAACGTTATAAATCCAGAACGAACTTGCAGCGAGGATGGAAACTAAATATTCGGCATTAGAAGCGACATATCACTCTGTAATGAAATTAAATTTAAAATTTTTAAATAATTTTAATATACCATGTCTTTTTAAGCTATTAATGGAGACACACACATGCGAGCTATAAAATTTTACTCAGTGGACATGAAATCCTGTATTTGGCGTGAAATTTCACATCGAAGTTTAAAACATTGAATGGCTGTTTGTCAGAAATAGCAGGAAAACAGAACTTCAAAGAAAAATGAAAATTTAGCGTAATACAAGTAATAGAACTACTACAAATAGCAAAAGAATATGTCTCAAAAAACTATGAGGCATCAACCTCTATAGGTTACGGCGTAGCTTCTCTCCCTTAACTTTCTGGTCTATCACCCTTTAAATCTGAACCGATTTATCTATTATCACTATCATCGTCATCGTCATTATTATTATTATTATTATTATTATTATTATTATTATTATTATTATTATTATTATTATTATTATTATTATTATTATTATTATTATTATTATTATTATTATTATTATTATTATTATTATTATTATTATTATTATTATTATTATTATTATTATTATTATTATTATTATTATTATTATTATTATTATTATTATTATTATTATTATTATTATTATTATTATTATTATTATTATTATTAGCATCATCATTATTATCATCATCATCATTATCATCATTATCTATCATTATTATTATTATTATTATTATTATTATTATTATTATTATTATTATTATTATTATTATTATTATTATTATTATTATTATTATTATTATTATTATTATTATTAACGAGGAATACGTCATATGCGTTATCTTTCTTTAAGGAATTGTTTAAACATATTTCTTAAACGCCGTTAATGCTACAACAAAAAGCAATGTTACTTGTTTAAATACGTACAGAAAAGAATGTTTTTTATAGAATAACATTTATTATTTAGCTTTTTGTTGGCCCCCCGCTGACCACACATCAGAGGAACACACACAAAAGAAAATATCTCTGGTGAAACCATCGTTGCACCGGACGGACCAGGCGCAAGTAATTGATAAGAATCTTTTTCGTCTCTTTCCCCTACACCCTCTCCTCCATTGGAAAACATTTGCAGCCGGCTGTACATACAGTGTGTTCTTTATATTGTGGGTCCGCGGATCGCTCATATGTGTGCTTCGCTTACTGTATATTACACTGTGCGGATTTCCGTTCTAAATCTCCCACGTTACATACTTAGGAGTGACAGTAACGTGCTATGAGTACTAACTTGTTATAAGTTGTCTTGAAAGTGGTGTTCATCTACATTGAGACATCCCTGGCTACTTATATTCAGACGTATAAGTTCTTTTTGCGTGATTTTCATAATTTCTGTTCGTATATTGCTCTTAAGTTCGTCTATACTCTATGGTGTGGGCATGGTTCCTATAGAGTTTACGTGTTACATTCTTTAGGTATATATCGTAAATAAAATGTTTTGTTTAACAAAATTCGTGAATTATTCGGTAATGATTTCAGTGGACTGATAAGAAGAGAAGAAAAGGAACAACAATAAGATTACTCTAAACCAATTCACACACAAGTATTTAACGAACTTTCACATTTGAGATACACAATGATACGCAATGAACAAACTAGCCTTCACAGCTCGAGATGAATGTGCACTATTGTAACACATGATAAACGTGGCCTTCAGCGGATCATTCATCATATACCGTCCAGTCCTTTTGTCCATCACTATTTCCTTTGTATCTATAACGAAATGAGTAACGTAGCCATTTCTGCAAAGCTTTATCGTGATTACAATGAAGTAGATGGGGAAAAAAGCTTATGTGTTGCACTCATATGACTTTCTCTACTCTTTTACAAATTATTCTAACAAACTATTATTCCTCTAACTTAATGTTAATCGAGATAAACGTTTGCAGATATAACATCATTGCTAATTTTCTTGAGCCAATTTTTAAAGAGCTGATTCTATGTGATGACTTTAAAATTCCGTATTATTTGCAACCTCCCATTTGATAAAAATATTGGAAAATGCAAACTCATAACAACGAATATCTCGGAAATGGTTATCCCACAAAAAGTGTTTGCCATAAACTGTGTGCTTTAACACGACAGTCCAACCTGCAATCACCCAACTGCTTTGACGTACTTGTAGTGTCTTCATTACTCCAAAACTGGGAACTTCTTTCACCGTTCCCATCTCCTCGCAACTATCATTGGACAGAGCCACGTAGGTACCTCCCCGACCAAACCAAAAACATCGACAGTTACGAACCCAAGTGACCAGCAAAACTAACCGAAACAAGACAGCCGCATGGAGCTCAGAATTCAGATAGTGCCATCTCTTGCGGAAACAATTGTCCCAAAATCCCTGATGGTAATTTATACTAATTACTTGACAGATGGGAAGAAAAACAAATGCGCCACCCACGCAGGGGGGTAAACATTCTACAAAAACAGTTCCCAACGGCAACAGGGAAAACAGGATAAGGAAAAATCCCAGGGGGAGAAAAACTTATTTGGGTAACTCACCTTAGCCAAGATTTCAATTCAGGAATCTTGAATTTCAGGCAAACACGCTAGTCCACTAGTCACTATAAACCTCTGTAAGAATGTTGCACAGAAGAGGTATAAAATGATGACTATATTAAATAGTTTCTGAGAAAGGAGTTCATTTATACCAGAAAATGTTATTCACAGAAAAAGCCGTTGAAAGCAATAATTAGTAAAATAAGTTCGCAAAGAAGAAAACTTCGTGGTTTCAGCATACAGAAGCTACCGTACTTTACAGAGCTAATTTTTACGGGAAAATACTTCCCCTAAAGAATGGGCTAAAGGTCAACAGTCCACTCCATAGAGTGTAAGAGTTTGGATTTTTGTCTATTAAATGGTGGAGAATTCACAGTACAAAATGGTCAATACAGTACAATTTTAAAACATGTTTAAAACGTGGTTATTGTGCTAATTGATAAAATAGATATCAAACTAAAGAGGAAATTAAAAAAGTAAATATATCATTTTTTGTAACCTTCCTCAATTAGACTCCCCTTAAACCAGCTGACACTTTCTCCTAGGAGCCACCTCCCCTACATGGCTGTGTGCCAGTAGACTACACGGTGCAGTTCAAACTAGTAAATAGTGTTGCACAGACGTTCAGAATGACTACACACGCGTTTCATAAAAAATGGAAAGGGAGTTGTTTTTGTATTTTGTATAATAAATACAATTTTGTTTAATTTGTGATTATTCATTATGCCATGCATCTCGTTTTAATATTAAGATACCATTTTAACAAAAAGCATATCAATGAATATGGCAAGATGGTTATACCAGTATGTACCATTTCAAACAAAAAAGTCCATGGCATTTTGTTCTTTGATCAGCCGATTTCGAAAAAAAAAATTGTTTTTGTTCCAAATTGGATGCGCAATTCCGCAAGAATGTACGAACATAACAGTTTGTTACTTGTAAGATGAATAGAGTAACTTATTTCTGGCATACCTTCGGTAGTAATTATGGGACATCACATAGGGTTTCAAAGTAACTAATCACTTAAAAGACATGAAGGAATACTCCGAGCTCCTTTTTCAGACGCAAGGTATGTCGACAACGTTGCATTGAGGTTGGTCAGGGAACTAACCTGATTTCCGGATATAAACAGGTCGAGCACGTTCCCTTTGGTCTCCTGTTTTGGCAGATAAGGATTATGTTTGGCCTACACAGGGAAGGAGACGTTCACGAGGCGCTTGGTAGCAGTAGTGACGCCTGTTTGTTTATGCACTGAACCAGTGAAAGTGACAGACACAATGTGCAGTGTAGCCAGCTTGCTTTCGACAAAACGATCTCCGTAGGAAATGGCCAAAGACAAAAACGTAAGATACAAAATGTATAAACGTGTTTAAACATTGCCCACACACGGCTTGTGTGTTTAAAAACACCAGCAGTAAGCTTGTTGGCATAAATAAATAATAATTACCATCTAAAGGTTGCTTAAACCCGGGACATAAAGTACTTACAATTTATTGTAAGTCGCCCTTGGGGTATTTATCTCTGATGTGAGATTTCCTTGTGGTCTAACCGGGAAAAAGTACGAATCTGTTGGGGAATTTAATGTCGTACTGGCAAGTTGGCCATGGTAGCTTAGTGGTTAGAGCACCCACTCGATAAGCGGATATGGCATTGAATTTTTCAGTTTCTGATTCAACCTCTAACTATAAAAGTTTATGTCTTACAGCTCGTCCCATCTATATGTTTGAAATACAAATACAACGTATTACATTTTAGGGTTGAAATGATGGTGCTTATGAAATATTTATGTGTATCTCTATATCTCTTGTATCTCCAAAATGACTTAACAATTATGACACAAATTTGTATTTACTTAACATTTTGCTTTTCAAGTTTATCTCAATAAGTATCTTCTCCCCAAAAAAAAAAGATTTCACAAAAAGAGGGGAAAAACGCCGAGCGAAGCTCGGTCACCCAGGTACTTTTGATTAAAATGCCAAATGTTTAAGATATTTTTATGACTAAATGAAGGGTATATTTTGAAATTTCTGGCTATAGCCTATGTAGTCCTGTTTACTCTGAATAACTTTTGAATAACTCCTAAACCGTAAGAGATAAACCAAATCTTACTGCACAAAAAGGTAGATCTCGTTAAAACTCACAATTTATGTAAAAATGTACTTTTTTGTGGAGCGAACCATTTCGGAGATATTCCTTGTTATTTGTGCCTACCGTATTCTCATATTCCCCTTGTACCTACAAGCAAGTAGGCAATGAAATAATTTGTACAAATGTTTATCTCAACTAACACGAAGAAGATATAGGAACATGAGCTTTTAAGAATGGTTAGTACAAGAGTAGAGAAAGTCATGTGAGTGCAACACATCAGACTTTTACTATTACAATGTGCCATGTATTTGTACGGGAAACAAGAGTGTAATGTAAAGTTTGGACTTGAACATCCTGTGTCGTTCGGTAATGTGGTGTGGGAGCAGTTGCTACCATCCGTCTCTTTTCCTTACTGACATGCCTGTCCTAATATAATATAAAACTCCGCCTATCAGCTGCCTTGACCTCATTGGTTTATCTTTTACTGATTCACCTACCCAACATATCCAAAGCAACACACAAGATAAGGTGACGAATAAAGACGTTTTAACGCTTCATTTCCAATATAAGCCACTTATATTCGTTTCCATACTTTCAAATGATGTTTCTTGTTAACTCCCCCTAAATTCTACTGTCAGTAACAGTAACACAATGCTGAAGAATGATTGCACAAGCACAAAGAAACGGTTGCTATTTCCCAGCATCGTTAAGCCTTACAAAAAGCATATCCCTAACGCTTGGAAGATGCCCATTTTTTGAGCTGTCCAATGCCACTGCATATCAAATGTTACCCGGCAACAGACTATTCCTCTGAGTTTGCCAGCTTCTCTATAGCTAATGGCATTTCTTCATTTCAGGATTTCCTGCTCTTCTTCCTTCCACTTCTGTCCGTACACAAATTTCGCCCATCTATCATCCTTAAAATATGTCCGGGTCATTTTAAACTACCCCACCCTTTGTCCTCATTTTCTTCCTACAATCTCTTACCGGAGCAATACAGAACAAATCAATTTCAACAGCTCTTAATCTTCGCGTCTGCTATTCAGCTATTCTCGACAAATTCATTACTTTCGTGTAAGCTTTTCTTCCCTAGAGGCCATTAACATCACTTTTCGTGTTCTTTTTTAAGTTTAACAAACCTTGCTCAAATAAAATAAGCACGAATTGGTAAAATCATTAAGTGAAGTATTTAGCAGTGCAGTGTGAAGGATGTTTAAGGATGGTTTCCTAATGTACGAATTTTTTCCATAAAAATCCTATATACCAGCAGCCAGTACTAGCAGCTCTATGTATAATAATGCACAAGCAATTTCCTTTCCAAGTTGGGTAAGGTGCAATTAATTTATCATATCCAAGCACTAAATTTTAACCTTATCCGGTTTATCTTCCGCAGCACATGTGCAATTCTGAGGCTGCTTCGGTGGGGTAACACACCATTTCTGTTCTGGTGAAATTCGGTGCGCGACCATTCTTAAGCTTTAATAAACTACAAAATCTTTGATATTTAAAAGAACTCAGGTGTGTGCATTCAGATGTCTTTCTTTAATCACTCTTGTAAACATATTCTTACAAAAGCTTATTCTTTCATCTGCTTCATGTTAGAGATGAACTTTTTTAGAACTGGCTGTATTGCATGTTTCCTATGAGATACAATAGAAATAAAAGAATACAGTAGGCTTAAGCGATAGCCAAATCTTTTAAGGGCTGGTGGTTATGCGATGGCTTTGAAAGTCCGTTCTCTTTGCATGGCAGTGAGTGAGTGAATGTGAGGAAATGCGTGAGTGTGAGAGAATGAGTGTGAATGTGAGAGTGAGTGTGAGAAAGTGAGTGTGTGAGAGTGTGAGAGAGTGAGTGTGAGTGAGTGAGAGATTGAGTGTGAGACAGTGAGAGTGAGTGTGAGTGAGTGAATGAGTGAGTGAGTGTGTGAGTCAGTGTGTGAGTGAGTGAGTGAGTGTGTGAGTGAGTGTGAGTGAGTGTGAGAGAGTGAGTGAGTGTGAGAGAGAGTGAGTGTGAGAGAGAGTGAGTGTGAGAGAGAGTGAGTGTGAGGAGTGAGTGTGAGGAGTGAGTGTGAGAGAGTGAGTGAGCGTGAGAGAGTGAGTGTGAGTGAACGAGTGAGAGTGAGTGTGAGTGAATGAGTGTGAGTGAGAGAGCGAGTGTGAGAGAGTGAGAGTGAGTGAGAGAGTGTGAGTCAGTGAGTGAGTGAGTGAGTGTGAGTGACTGAGTGAGTGAGTTAGTGAGTGAGTGTGAGAGAGAGTGAGTGAGAGAGAGTGTGTGAGTGAGAGAGTGAGTGAGTGAGAGAGTGAGTGAGTGAGAGAGTGAGTGAGAGAGTGAGTGAGAGAGTGAGTGAGTGAGTGAGTGAGTGAGTGAGTGAGGGTGAGAGAGTGAGTGAGTGAGTTAGTGAGTGAGTGAGTTAGTGAGTGAGTGTGAGTGAGTTAGTGAGTGAGTGAGTTAGTGAGTGAGTGTGAGAGAGTGAGTGAGAGAGTGAGTGAGTGAGTGAGTGAGTGAGTGAGTGAGAGAGTGAGTGAGTGAGGGTGAGAGAGTGAGTGAGTGAGTTAGTGAGTGAGTTAGTGAGTGAGTGTGAGAGAGTGAGTGAGTGTGAGAGAGTGAGTGAGTGAGAGAGTGAGAGAGTGCGTGAGAGAGTGAGAGAGTGCGTGAGAGAGTGAGTGAGTGAGGGTGAGAGAGTGAGTGAGATAGTGCGAAGTTTAAGGGATTTCCTCTAAGGAAATGCTGTTGGTTTCAGAAGGCATGGACTCAGAATCATCTCGCTCCAATTACATTCTCGGGGTTCAGTAGCTTCAATGGTTCCGTAGTCCTTAATATGCAGGAAAGTTTGATGCAATGTCTTATTATTTTAAATTATTTTACCAGGTAAGTTCAAAGTGGCAACTTGATTTAGATAGTACACTTGTTACAGTACTTCCAAAAATTATCATATGAAGAATAATTTAGACGTTCTGAGGTTACTGTATAAAGACAAGGATAAGAATGTTATAGTGTCATCTTCAGTGAAACCGAAGTATTTAACTTCATCCCTACTCACAAGCAGAATACTTCGTTCTTCATCGTTGTTGTTTCTAACTTACGTTGGAATGGCGAGAGTTTGGTGCATATCCGAGAAATCCTGTCTTAAAATCTGTTGTGTGTGCAAGATTTCTTTGAGTTCTGCTATTTTCCACAGGAATCCATTTAGGATCAAATCTTCAGGCATAGAATATATTGAGTCCTGGTATTCTTGAATGGAGAATCAAGCCATACTATAAATGTAAACGTTATCGTTTTTAACTGTAAATTTCAAGTCCTAATGTTCGTAGAAAAACGATTCATGCTGTTAGCATCTGAGTAGTGTTGGAACAATTGCAATAAATAATAAGTCTCATTTGTTTGGCAAAGTGTCCTTTTTATGAAGAAGGCTATGGAAGTTCGCTGATATCTGGACGGCATAGTGCTAAAATGGGTGCTGATTATATAAATATGGATGTGTATACCTATAATTTTTGTGCAGCTCTTACAGTTTGGTTTACCAGTTATACAATATTGTACAAAATTCATTCAGATTGAAGAAGACTTCACAGCCCATGCAGAAACTCGAAGCTAAATATTTAATTTGTGATGCAATTATCCTAAAAATGTTGTATTTTAATCAACATTTTTGGCGTTATTTATTGAAAAAAATCTGAAATTTTGGAACTCCTTCCATGTAAAGGAAAATTGCGAATTTCAATACTAACGTTGGTGTTATACTCACGGGCGTTATTCGATGGATATCTGAATGAAGGGGAGAACAAGTGGTACTACAGCCTTGCTGTGCAACCCAAAATCGTTTGCGATGACAAGGCGTTGAGAACGGAGCAGCTGGAGGACCAAGACATAGGGCCATCATGACTGATAAAAAGAATCTGGTGAACGACCTGAATGAGCGGAACTCTCTGCTAGTCAGGTAGAGTGTTTGAGGACAGTGTGGGAGTCTACGGATGGGAAACCCATGGTGGAAAAGGTAGTTCTTGGCACTGGAGTTTTCGAAGCCACACTATTTGCATAGCAACAGTTTCAGCAAAGAAATGTAACCTCGAGTTAAGGTGTGAAATAAAATCAAATGTTTAGTTATAAAATTACTACATCACATATATACTTCATAATACCATGGCAGGAACCCCTATAAGCAGCTTTTAACGACCCCCTCGACCCCCTCCTCTGAACTTGGGTTACTAATTTTCTCTTGTCAGGAGGATGTCAACTATGCCGATCTCCTTTTCCTGATTTCCCTGTTTATTTTGTTTCCTTCTCACATTTCACGCGTGTTTCTAAGCTTCATGTGGTGAGGTGGTGCCAGACAGATGGCAGGGAAGCTTGCTCCAAGAAAAGAATACCGGCCGTGAACACTAGTGAGCTGCCTGGTTAAACGGGTCGTTACAACCCTCTCTGGGCATTTCCAGTATTGAGACGGGTCTTTCGTGGTATTTTTGTCTGTCTGTCCGCAACCTATGGTGCCTTCACCTCATCCCTTCCTGCTAGGGTAGCCACAACAGATCTCATATAGGTTACAGTGTCCAAGGTGTCTCCCTTCCTTTTATTTCCTATACCTATACCCTTCCATTACAAAAGAAGATAAATACAAACATCCTAATCCTATTCTTTGGGGAGGGGGGTTCGGTCAAAGACCAATCATCAGTCATTAGTACGCTTTGGTCGGCATTTCAGTTATGTTTGCAAGGAGATTTTGTGACTTAGCACAGTTTGGATAAGGGTGGTACAGTCGCGTCGCCTTACAAACAAGTTACTGTAGCGGTGTGTCAACCCTCCCCTTCCGTAAACAAACATGAAGGGTGTACAGTAAAGTAGCTCTCAACCTGACATCGCTTGCAACCCAGACCGGAGCCTATTCATTAGTCATAACAGCAGCTGTCAGAAGAATTGTAGAGAAAGAGAGCAATCAGAGCAGAGGAGACTTCAACTGTAATTGCATGTATTGGAGGAATTGAATCAAAGCATAACAAGATGGTTTATCGAGGAGTATGTAATAAAGTGCTGACTCTAAAGGAAAGAAGAACCAATAGGCGTAATATCTACCTCACACTAAGTACAAAAATATATGTTAGAGAAAATAATAAGTATACAAGAAACATGTCAAACTAGAAGGTAATGATAGAATAAACCAGACCAAGTAAGAAATAAATGATACGACACATAACAATAAATAATTAATATAATAATGTCATATATACATGCAGAACTGAATATTATGCATATATATATATATATATATATATATATATATATATATATATATATATATATATATATATATATTGTCTAGGAAGCTGACTTACAGAGAACATTGGTCAACAATCGAATCACCCAGGGTAGCTGGGAAAAAGCCCGTCTAAGGAATTATAGTAATTAAGTGATCGAGGAACACACAGACTGGGATAAATATCTACTGACTGGAGCAAATGGGGTAGGTACGAGTAATATTTTGAAGAAACAGAAATATCTTGGAATTTTCAAAGTAGTCAGTTTTCCAAAGAATGATTCCAATCGCGAATGATTCCATTTTCTCTACTCGCCAAAAATAACATGCAAAGGGAAAACACATTCTTTAATACCGAGGTAAAGATAGCGTCTAGAAAGCGTAAAATAGGTACATTTGCGTGAAACGTTTTTGCAATTTTGATCTTCAGGGAATTGACTTCACATCGATTTGTGTGGGTGCGAAGTGTGCGAACTCAGAACCTCAGAAGTAGTGGGGAGTTAAAGGAGAATATGTAATTCAAGGAATTGTATAGTGCTCCAGACAAGTATATGTAACTTGCTAGCATATAAGAATAGCTAGGCAAATCTATACAATTTAAAGCAGCAGTGCCCGACATTTGCGAAACAGGGGAGTTTGGGTTTGTCTCCTTTCATTATACGCGGATTTTGCCTCTCTTTAACCCCCAGCCGTGCATTATGTTGCAGTGGCGGTTTGGTTACATATATGTTGCATTTGATTTACGAAAGCACTTTCAAATCTTATGCACTACAAATCTATTCATTAGTGACTTCTTTGCTACTGCTTACGTTTTATCAATATTTGGGGATAAAGTCGAAGTGTATAGTCTTAGAAGATACACCAAGTGATCGTCGTGTAACATACTGCAATACAGACTTTTAATATAGTGTAATTTGGAAAAACACTATTCCCAAATGTATGTAGAGCTATACTCACTCTTATACACACTATTCTTGTAAATGCTTATTTCTCTATTTACTTAATTTTAATTGACATAAGCATCTTCAGAAATTATCTTACTGCAAATTTTCTTGTACGTACAAGGAGAATATGGGAATACAGTAGGCTTTAAGCGATAGTGAAATTTTTTAAGAGCTGTTTGCTATGTGATGCCTTTGAAGTCCCGTTGCTTTGCAAGGCCAGGAGACAAACGCATAACTTATTCCTATTTGAAAAAGTAAGTATTGCAAATTCAAACAAATAAGGAAGAATATCTCGGATATAGTTCACTCAAAAGAAAAACGAAGTATTTGACATAAATTGAGTATTTTAGCGATATCCACATTTTGTATTCAGTAAGCTTTTGTCTGTCGCTTACTGTTCACCATTTATGCAAAAATCATCCAGAATGGTCTTCTGAGGACGTACTCAAAAACTTCAAGGTATTACCTAGAAACAGCCATGAAAGCGCCTGGTTGTCTCCGTCACTGGATAGTGACTGTCCCTCCAACTGAAGGAGTGGAGTGGGGTATATCCGCTAATTGCGTAAGGTACTGCAAAGAGAGAAGGTTGGACATCCCTGATTTAAAGCAACCAAACAGGGATGAGAAGAATAGAAGCAACGGAACTCGGACCAGCATCCCACACTTAAAATCGCGGAGAGTTAAGTAGACACTTGAGAGCTGCGTGATTCACTTATCTGTGAACGAGGCTAGCCACATCTCGTCCAATCGTATTATCGTTGCGAGATGTGTTTGTAATAGATTGGACAAGATAAGGGTTGGTTGGTTGGTTTGTTCGTTCGTTCGTTCGCAGGTAAGTGAATCCCGTTGTTGTCAACTGGCTAGTCTGCACTCGCCAACTTTAGCAGCACACGCTATAGTCGACATTACCCGATACAGCTACAAAGGGCACTGAAGATGTAGAACGTTGAAGCATATACCTGTATGATTAAGGTCAATATGTTTGGAGGCCATAGAGATTGGAGAGTCGCTGTAAGGAATGTGTTGAGAATACGTAACAGCCATGTCCAAGCCACATTGTGATAGTGGTCAATGTCAGTGCGCAAGGTGATGAAAATCAAACCATGGCATGGTCACTATGTATTTCCGAATGGCCACATAATCTTTGCCTTTTGAAGCTCTCGTAAAATACCATTCACTAGTTCAGTACTACATAAATCTGGTAAAAACTACTTATAGGAGAGGTCTTGGAATTCTACGAATGTCAATGGACTCCTAGTCAACATCCACATTGAAGTTTATTCCGACATGTCCTTCAATCCATAAAAAGTGAACTTGGTGGCCCTCAACTGAAGCAACAATCATAAGAACAATATCTTGAAAATACTGGTCCAAGTCAGCGGTACATAACACTATAACCTCTGCAACAAAGTCTCAGCACTTAGTTTGTAGTGACCCTCGTTCGACAGTTCATATCATAAAGTTGTTGTCAGACGTAACGCTTCAGTGTGAAGACAAATGAAGACAATAGCATATATCACGTAATAGTGCTTTCGACTTTACCTACTGTTGGCGTCAAAACTACGTATTTTTGCTACACAGAAAAATTTCACTTTGTCGCGTTCTCTGCTGTCACTATCCCTAAGCAAAGCATATATTAGAATTTATTCCAAAGTAAATATCACTGATGTTTTATATACAATTTCATTCGAAATATGCATAAAAACAACTGAGTCATGAGTATAATTATTTAGTTAAATATCATAATTTATATAATACTAATATAAGTATCAACGATTATTCATTAAACTCAAGAAATTCCACAAATGCTATGAAAGTAATTTATGTTACCGCCAACCTTTAACGAAAATTAAGGTAATTTACACAAAAGTTAATGGTTTCCATTAATGCTATATAAAATTAGGTCCACTACTGAACAAATACTTCTTGTATTTAAATCTGCATCTTGTTTTAACGATATATAATTTAATATACCTCAGTAATGATCTCAAATACTATAAAAATAAAACGGAAGTAAGCTTTCTTAAAATATAAATCTAAGGACATTTCAACAATTTATTATTATTTATTATTATTGTTATTATTGTTATTATTGTTATTATTGTTATTATTGTTATTATTGCTATTATTGTTATTATTGCTATTATTGTTATTATTGCTATTTATTGTTATTATTGCTATTTATTGTTATTGCTATTTATTGTTATTATTGCTATTAATTATTATTATTATTATTATTATTATTATTATTATTATTATTATTATTATTATTATTATTATTATTATTATTATTATTATTATTATTATTATTATTATTATTATTATTATTATTATTATTATTATTATTATTATTATTATTATTATTATTATTATTATTATATTGTTAGTATTAGTATTATTGTTGTTATTATTGTTATTCTTGTTATTGTTATTAATGTCTGATAAAACTCCATTGAATTTTAACAAAACATTTTCTCTTGAATCACTTGAGTATGTAGCTGAATACCACGCTAACTTAGCCTGCGCATAAGACATCGCAAAAGCGCGAGTCAGAGGTATTAAGGCGACAGTAATGGAGGCTGCCCAGGAAGTAGTATACGGAAAGCTACAAAAAGTGCAGTACATAGCTGCTCTGAAAACCAGTAAAGGAGCAGCTTTTCAGAAAAAAGCGCAAGAAGTGGAATCTAAGCAGGAGCAAGGGCGCTCCAAAAACTCTCATGGAAAGAAAACGTTTCGTACCAAGTCTACAATATCTCAATCGCGAGGTGCGTCTTTACAGACAAGATGTGCAGTAAATACTTGTGCAACAGCTGACGTGCAAGAAACGCGTATATGTGCAAACACCCTATGTCAACAACAGCTATGGGTCTCGCAATGGATAACGGACAATTACTGATCTACACAGTAGTTAGATCTAGCCTTATCTCTGTACGTTCAGCGAACCAATCAACCGTGTAACTTGAGGCGATGCCCGTTGTAAATCGTCTGAACTCGAGTACAATTAACAATCAAGTATTATCTGACTGCTGTGTTCTCTCACGAGAATGTGGCTGTAAGGAATGTGTTGCACATCAACAACTTTAGCGGATCGCGCAACGCTTAATATCCCAACATTGTGCACAAGAGTGTATGGCTTTAAGAGGTCTAAGTCTTGTTGATATGTTAAAACACTACCTGCAATCTTTCTCAGAAAACGCTCGAGTTGAAGTTAAACACATTCCTTACAGCCATATTCTCGTGGGAGGAACACAGTAGCTAATGTAGACGGTGCATCTGTATACAGTCATTGAAAAATGGATTCATACACCGTTATCTATGTAGAATAACTTTATTTATTGGAACTAAAACTTAGAAATGTTATTTGGTAAACTAACAGTATGGGGTTTCCTCCCAATTCAGTGTGTATAACAGGATTAACGAAATTAATCTTCTACAGAAGTGAATAAAAATGTTGTACCAGCTGGCTTCGCGCAAAGGGAGGAAAAGTTCATTCAAAGAAAATGACAATTTACATAAATATAACAACAATGTCAATACTTTGTAGGAATTTCGCCTATATGTATCACTTCTGTTCATCTCTTTGGCATCGAATGAACCAGCTTTTTAGAGTCTCTGACACTCTGATGTAATATTTTGCCATTTTAGTTGTAGATATTTTTCAGAGCCGTCTTACTTTGTATTTCATATTATCTGCCCGTTCTTTCAAGTGTAATAAACAGATATTCAATTGCATTAAGGCATGTGTTCTGTAATGGGAGCATGAGAACATGGAGAGTTTGATATAACAGCCACATGATGATGATGATGACGACGACGACGATGATGATAATTTGCGCTGTACGCTTAGGGTCATGTCTTGATGATAGTACCCTGAGCTTAAATGAAAGATATCAACAATTTTTGCACACTTTCCTTTAGGATATTTAACTACTGAAATCTATGCATGCTATCTACAACAAAAAGATTTTGCCCAACACCAAATGTAGCCCTGCATTCCCATACCAGAATTCCTCCACAACCGTGCTTCTGTGTGGCTTGGATGGTTCGGGTTGAAGCTCAGTATTTGATCTTATCCACATCAAAATTCTGCTATCATTTATAAATATGTCACATTTATTTCATCTGTGAACATACTTTGTCGCAGAAACTTGCGTTCTTGCTTATATGCCTCGAGCAAATTCAAGTCTCAATTTCTTGTCCTTCTTGCTGATGTGTGTTCTTCTAGGTAGTCCAACTTCATAATCTGCACTGCTTAGAATACAGCGAACAGCTCTTGGTGTGTTTTTCTTCTCGAACTGATCATTGACATGCGCAGACAATTCAGAAGTTGTCAATAACAACTCTTTTGAGCATCCTTATAAAGATATTTTCTTTCTCTTCGCATTAGCCTCCGTGGTCACTTTTAATAACAGTATTCTTTCTCTATATCAAATTTTGGGCTGCACAGATGCCTAGGTTATTTCAACATCAACAGTTTCTGAAAATGATTTTCCCTTTTGATACTAGGAGATAACCACATACTTCCCTTTCCATTATGTTGTTTCTTTATTTTTGTGACCCATTTTTCTGTTGCACGACATTCAACACGTATCAGAACCAACACGAAAGAGGTACAGCTTGTCACTGAAGGAGTTCCTTGATGCAAGCGGTTCCTTAGTGGTTTCTATGTTTACATATTTTCTAGTGCTGTATGGATACATTTTTCACTGTCAAACAGCGCCAGAATTGGGGTATTACTAATTTTCTTGAAGCACGTTTATTGACTACTCAAGACTATGTTACCATTATACTGCCTATTTAATGGTGTAGCCTTCTAGTCACAATCATAGCAATTTTATTTAACTTAATATGGAAATAACAGTGAGTGAGTGAGTGGTGTTTAAGGGCCCGTCGACAGCTAGGTCATTTGGGCTGGAAATAACAGTAATCAGTTTAATTATAGCACTGTATGAATACCTGACTGCCCCTATAGCGCAGTGCTAGCGCGCCTGCCCCTGGCACGGGGGACCCGGGTTCGATTCCTGTTACTGGCATGGGATTTTGTACCACTAAGAGACCTGGTCCGGAGTGTACTCAACCTCGTTAGGTCCCTGGAGGACCAATTGAGGAGCTACTTGATTGAAAGGTAGCTTCCCTGGTTGAGAAGACCGTATAACCAGCCGGGAGGAACCGGGGTGATGGCCACGTCCCACCTCCAGTACTGCACCCACCCCATTCATGACGTGTAGTGGGCAGAGGTGGGGAACACAGTAGTCGGCTGGTAGGCTTTGGCCCGGATGGCCTGTTGTGCCAGTTTTATTTATGAATACTTACTTCCTATCATCTTGAGCTGCCATGTGCTACTGCCTCCCCTTTCCCCTCCAGATAGCACAACACCCCTCAGATACTTCTGAACGTTAGGTGCTGTTAGGGGCGCTGAATTATCATTCTGGTCATACGTTCTGTAATTTTAAACTGCCTACATTGTTAAAATCTTGAGGTAATGCCTATATTTTAAGAATGGTTGAGGCCAAGCTTAAGGATCCATACTCCATTAAGTGTTTAAAGAACTTCAGAAATTCAAGGAAGATATGCTGCAGCCACTGGCGAGTCGTACAGCTATAATTTTGCAAGTGAAGGAAAGAACACGAAGAGGAAGGGGTATATTTTGTGAAAACGGTACAACATCCGGAAGCAAAACTGATGTGATAGCGTAAAATAGGAGAGAATTTAACTTTTTCAATGTAAGGTTTCTGCGTTCCCCAATTAGCTTCATCAAACCTTTTTCTTAGTTATACAAAAACTACGAGATGGCTCCACAGTAACGTATAGGACTCGCAGTCCGTAGGACCACTTTTTAATTCCTGACATGACTGAGCGTTTCTCCGGGTTTTCTCAACCCTCACAACTGGTAGATGGCAGGGAGGTATCCTAAACTTAACCTGGAACATTTCTTTCCCAATTTCATTTTCAAATATAATTTTATTCCATATATTACTCTAAGCACCACCTGTGCCTAGACTTGGTTCCAGGCATGGGAGGTGCCGGTATAGTTACTGCTGGGTCATGAAGATCCGTTCAGGGTCGATGCTTTACCTGGGAATATTTTACCCTATTTCCTTTTGCCTGTTTCCTTCTGTTCTCTCGTTTTTAGCACTTCGATGTGTAAACGGGCGCTCAGTGCTTTCTTTCCAGTCTGCATCAGAAATGTTTGCGATAACTAGCCCCGTTCAATAATTGCCAATTCCACAGTAGATTCCAATGTTTCCAACATTTTGCAGTACCTTCATATCTCTTACTACCAAATGGTGCATTCATATAAATTCGTTACTTGTATCTATCTGCATAATATTATAAAGTAAGAAACCTTATGTTTAGGTAAGCTCAAAACCTGTAACTCAGTCGGTAGAGTACCTGCCAGCAGTTCAAGGGGTCCCGGTTTTGATTCCCGGCTGGAAGGATGGAAATTTTTCTTTAGTTTTTATTTTATACAGGTTTTCCACTTTTCAGTGGTTGCCTTTCAGTCCTGTACCAGTTGTCCAACGTATTCTATCCTTCCAATGTCCCTCTTCCAACCCTCTTTTCTTCATGGCTTTATTTATACTAACCTTCCAATAAGAGGTGCCCTTCCACGTTTGTTTCGACCGGAAGCCGACTAGCTAATAATCCTCGTTGGCAATCTTCTGTCATTCTCTGAACGTGGCCATACCATTTGAGAGTCCTTGTTTCTAATCTGTCAACAAGCATAGGCCTTGGCTACGAAAAAGGACTGAGTATGGCTACTTGCAATATTCAAGGGTTAAATACTAAATATGAAGTACCGTGGAGGTTACAGCAATGAATATAGACGTAATAACATTAATAGAAACAAAAAAGAAAGGGAAAGCACATGGTGACTATTTACATATTTAGGTTGGAGTCGATAAACCAGAAAGAGTGGGGGTAGGTGTTTCAGTACTAATAAAGATAAAATGGAGAAGTTCAATTAAAACTTGGGGAGAATTAAATGAACCATTTATAAAGTTAGAATTACAAATATGTGGTAAATAAATAATACTTGTTGGTTCATATGATCCAAATAATTATGCTTCAGCAACCACAAAGGACGTCTACTTTGAACAACTCGGTGAAACTATTGAAGGAATATCTAGTAGGAAAGAACTAATAATTTTAGTAGAGTGAGGAGATGTTTGAATCAAGAAGTAATTGGACTGTATGGAGTGGAGTGGAGTGGAGTGTGGAGTTTAAGGGCCCGTCGACAGCTGGGTCATTTGGGCCCCAGGTCAATTTTTACGGTCTGAAACAAATTAATACGGTTAAAAAGGGGAAACTAAAAAAGCAGTAAACTTGTAAGAAGGTAAAACGTGAAAATCTAAAACAGTTAAAACGTTAAAAATCTTACGGACAAATATTAAAATAAAACAGCTAAAAAGTAAAAACAAACGGTGCTACAATAAAACCGGGATTCATTGTCTAAAAACCGTAGAATAAAACACCAAAAATAAAACACAAGTTAAACTTGTTTCCCAAACCCAATTTGGGTGACGAACCGCAGAACCTTATCTACCGATACCGGGTCGTCGCCCAGAATTGACCGCATAGTAAAACCCAGGCCAAGGGACTGGCGCTCTCTAGTATATCGTGGACAATCAAGCAAAACGTGTGGGACGGACAGTTGTACGCCGCACGTCTGACACACAGGGGCCGGGTCGCCACGCAGTAGATGACCGTGTGTGGCGCGAGTGTGACCGATTCTCAACCGGGTGAGAATGACCTCCGACCGCCGCGCATCCCTGACGGATGTCGGCCAGGGTGTTACTGTGTCTTTGATTGTCCGTAATTGGGTGCCAGATATTTCTTCCCACGACTTCTGCCAGAACGAAAAAATATGGCGCCGGAAATATCGTTGCGCATCACTAAAAGGCAGAGTTCGTGTGGATAATCCCGGCAGACGACATGCAGACTTTGCAGCCGCATCCGCCTCCTCGTTACCAGGAATACCCACATGGCCTGGGATCCATATAAAAACAAACTGGTATCCGTGAGTCAGTAACTGTGAAATGAGTGTCTGTATTTTAATTATGAATGCTGAAGTGCCGAGAAATTGCTGTAAGGCCTGGAGAGCACTCAGAGAGTCACAGCAAATCATAAAATTTCCAGGACCTGAGCTGGAGATAAAGAGTAAAAAATAAAATATGGCGAACAGCTCGGCGGTAAAAACAGAACTGGCGTCCGGAAGACGGTACTTGTGAGTCTCATTGTTATAAACAAAACTACAGCCTGTAGCACCACCCACCTGGGAACCATCGGTAAAAACCGGAAAGTAAATCGGGTAACGTCCCAGGAGCTCGGTGAAGAGTTGACGAAACACCGAGTGAGGGGTAGTTACTTTAGCATGGGCTGCAAGCTCGAGGTCGAATTGGGCACGGTGGAGTTGCCAAGGAGGAAAGCGACCATGGCAATACCGCTCTACAGCAGGCATTCGCAAAGAATGTGTGGCGAGCAGTTCACGAAACCGAATACCGCTGGGGCGGGATATTGAGCTATTTCGCATATAACGGTGGGCTAGGTCTGGACGCAATACAGAGTAAAATGACGGGTGACCAAGGTGAGCTGCTAACCGTGCCACGTATGAAGAAAGCAATACCGAGCGTCGCACAGACAATGGAGGTTCGCCAGATTCAGCATACAGACACGGAATTCGACTAGTACGGAAAGCTCCAGTAGCAAGGCGGATACCAGTATGATGAATCGTATCTAAAAGGCGGAGTTTAGAGGCAGATGCCGCGCCATAAATAAAACAGCCGTAATCTAATTTGGACCGGACCAGTGAGCCATACAACCTCAACATGACGGTTCGATCGCCGCCCCAAGATGCCCCAGATAACACCCGGAGCATCCGAAGTGAACGATTGCAGGAAGCACGAAGATGGCGAATATGGTGCTCCCATGTGAGTTTGCTGTCGAGGTGTAGGCCCAAGAACTTCAGGTGCGGAACAAAAGGAATACGCGTGTCACGCAAATAAAGAACAGGAGGAGGATGCACACCACGAAGTCGATGAAAGTGTAGACACTGTGTTTTCGTAGGGGAGAACTGAAAGCCGGTGCGATGAGCCCATTCGGCGATAGAGGATATGGTCAGCTGCAGTTGGCGTTCGATGTGTTCAAGATTAAAAGAGCGGTAGTAGATGGCAAAGTCGTCAACATACAGCGATATCGGGATTCCCCCACGAACAACACTGGCGATACCGTCAATCGCCACGGCGAAAAGCGTTACACTAAGAATCGACCCCTGGGGTACACCGTTCTCCTGGATCCTGTCGTGGGATAGTGTATTCCCAATGCGGACACGAAACCGGCGTAGTTTTAAAAAATTTAAAACGAAAATGGCTAAATGACCGCGTAAACCGTAACCGTGTAAAGTACGTAGGACACCATAGCGCCAGGTAGTATCGTAGGCCTTCTGCAGATCGAAGAAGACGCCCACGACATGCTGCTTCAAGAGAAAGGCATTTTGTATATATGCTTCCATGCGTGCCAGATTGTCGACACTGGAGCGATGACGACGAAAACCACACTGAGCATTGCTCAGCAGGTTATTCTTCTCCAGCCACCACACTAAGCGAGTGTTAACCATACGTTCGAAGGTCTTACAAACAACACTCGTCAGGCAAATAGGGCGGTAGCTAGAGGGAAGTGTCCGGTCCTTTCCGGGCCGAGGGATGGGGATGACAATACCCTCGCGCCAGGAAGACGGGAAAACCTGCTGAAGCCATATGCGGTTGTAAATGCTCAGCAGGAAGGAGAGAGCCGCAGGTGGAAGGTGAAGCAGCATTTGTCGGTGGATGTCATCAGGGCCAGGAGAGGAGTCCTTTGCGAGAGACAAAGCACGTTCTAGCTCCTCTTCGGTGAAAGGCGCGTTGTACGGTTCACTGCAGTCACTGTTAAAATTGAGGATTATCCGCTCCGCAGATTCCTTGATTCCTAGAAAGGCATTACTGTAACTTCGGGTTTGGCTGTCAGCAGCGAAAGAATCGGCAAGGGTGTCGGCGATGTCCTGCTCGGAGGTGTAGGTGGAGCCTTGTACGGCAAGAGCGGGAATAATGGTCCGGCGACACTTGCCGTACATACGCCGAACAGCAGTCCACACCCTTTGTGCCGAAGTGCGACGTGAAAGCGAAGAGACGTAGCTTTCCCAGGATCTGCGCTTTGCACTCCGAAGAACAAAACGTGCTCTGGCACGAGAACGTTTAAAAGCTATAAAATTGTCTTCGGTCGGATGTAAACTAAAAAGACGCAGAGCACGTTTACGCGCTTTGATAGCCAAACGGCATTCCTCAGACCACCAAGGCACAGGAAAGTGTCGTGGTGTAGATGATCCACGAGGAATGCTGGAATCTGCTGCGAGCAACACAGAACATGTAAAATATTCCACCTTGTCGTCAATGGTGGTAAAGCCATCGTCGGTGAGATGAATAAGCGAGTGAAATTTCCCCCAATCAGCTCTGGAAATAATCCAGTGAGGATGCCGTGTTGGCACAGTATGATTATGGTAGAGGTGAATATTAATGGGGTAATGATCGCTGCCAAATAGGTCGGAAAGCACCGACCAATCAAGCAGTGGAACTAATGCCGGGCTACAAAAGGTAACGTCTAGTGCTGAATGTGTGCCGTGAGTGGAGGATAAGAATGTGGGGACACCAGTGTTCAGCAGAAGTAAGCCAGACATGTCACAAACGTCTGCTATAAGGCACCCACGAGCATCGTCAATGTCGGAGCCCCATAAAGTGTTTTTGGCATTCAGATCGCCGAGGAATAGAAGCGGTGGCGGAATCTGAACCAGAAGAGCCCGAAGATCGTGTTCTTGTACGACATTGACCGGTGGCAGATAGACATTGCAAATAGAAAAGCACAGGCCCCGCAGCTGTACACGAACCGCTACAGCTTGCAGCGGCGTGTTAAGCGGTATGCTGGCAGCAGAGATGGTATGTGCCACCAGCGTAGCCACACCACCGCTAGCCCGCCGACCAGCTGCAGAGTCATGTCTAAATGCGGAAAAATTACGTAGATGTAAACCATGATTAGGCTGCAAATGGGTTTCTTGTAAGCAGACGACGGAAGGCGATCGCTGAGAAACTAAATGTTGTATGTCTGGAGCCCTGGCCCGGAACCCATTAATATTCCACTGGATTATTTTCATGCTAAAATCGAATTAGTAGTTGGTCTTTATTTTCTTTTTCACCTTCGCACTCTTTGGACCGATAATGTGAGGTCCACCATCCTCCGGTGACTCCTCCGATGTGCGGGAGTCTGAAGAACCCCTGCGGCTCGCAGAGCGGGAGCGGGACTTCACAGAGGACGTGCAACTACTGGCCCGGAGTTTATGCCTGGAACGATGGCGTTCAACAGGCAACGAAGCAGTCTCAGAGCTAGTCGACTGCGGCGGAACTGGCGTCTGGACGGCAGAAGAGGTAGTCTGTGGTCGAACTGTAGGTGGAGTAGAACTATGCTCGTCAGGTGAGCCAGTTTGTACTCCCACGGAAACCCGAGAGGGCGAACTGGGGCACGTCTGTACGACGGCGTCCTGTTTCGGAACAGCCTGGCGGACAGCTGCAGAAAACTTCAAGGTGGTGGTTGGATGAAGTTCCTGATACCGCTTTCGTGCGTCTACAAAAGTCAGGTGTTCCTTAACCCGAAGCTCCTGGATTGCCTTCTCCTCTAAAAAGCGGGGGCAATCGCGCGAGTTCGACGGGTGTGCACCTCCACAGTTGACACAGGTGGAGTCCTGATCGCACAGGGAGCCGTCGTGAGCATTTCGACCACAGCGAGGACAAACTGGTGTACCGGTACATCGCTGCTGCGTATGCCCGAACTTCTGGCAGCGGAAACAACGCATAGGGTTCGGCACATACGGTCGTACGGTTGCGCGTTCATACCCGCAGAAAATGAATTGCGGCAGAGTCGTACGTTCAAACGTAAGGAAAACCGTACGTAAGGGGGAGGGCTTGTCATCCTTCTTACCAATTAAACGGTATGCAGCAATAACACCTTGGTCAGAGAGGCAGTTAACTATGTCCTCGTTAGAGAGGTTGTCCAGACTTGATGTTGAAACTACGCCGCGACAACTATTCAAAGTCTTATACTTCTCTACCTTTACGGGATAAGAACCTAGGAGAGTGGCTTTAAGTAGTTTTGCGGTTTGGGAGTCTTGAGCCACCTCTATCAGCAAGTTGCCGTCCCTACATCGAGTGACATTTTTTACAGCGCCACATAAGCGATCTACTTCCTTTTTAATATAAAACGGACTCAGAGTAGCCAGGGTCTTCTTCTCGCTTACCATACTCATAACCAAAAATCGTGGAGTTGAAGGGGGGGAGCGCAGAGGAGACATTATGAAAGGGTCCCCCTTCCGGACCGTCGGCGTCAGCCTGCCATCCGGGGGATAAAGGAAAAAGACACCTAAATCTTCCGGTCTGTGCCGGCCCGAAGCACCCGCTTCAGACCCGATCTCAAGGAGTACGTCAGAAAAAGTTACCCTCCGCCTATCACTACTTACCGGTATGCGACATTTCCACCAAAGGCAGGCCCGACTTTATGCCCCTACCACAGGAATAACCGCCTGTGGCTCCCCACTCTAGCCCACGCTGCCTCAACGGAGTCAGCGTGGATTCAGGGGACTTGTGGTTGATTACATCGGACCCCAGACAGCGGTAACACGTCGGGTCCCCCTGTACACCCCAGCGGCAGCACGGCCGCCGAGATACCCATGGGGACCCGGCCCCTAAGGAGCTACGGGGGTGTACTTGACAATGGAACGGCTCCGCACCTAGTGTCGCACAAAAGGGGTAGTGAGGAGGGTCCACTCAACCTTCACGCCTGAGCCTCCGAAGAGCACACAAGTTGGAAGCTGCGCCGAAACCGTGGGACAGGAACCACGGAGACAGGATAGATCCCTGTTGGTGAGACAGGAGTTATAATTCTAAAACTTAACCTACATAAAACCATAAGACCTAGAAGAGGAAGAGACTAAATCTAAGTGGATGATAACGTGGCTAGACCTGATGGAGGCGAGGGGATGATAATGGGGATGAGCGGCTCGGGGCCCCGGGTGCGCCAAGCCCGGACCTACCATGGTAGGTCCCCCTGGGGGAGACTGTATGGAGATGATGTAGAAAACGATAATGGGCAACGATTGAAGAAAGTATGCAAATTATACGATCTTATTATGAATACTACATAAACAGAAAATATATACCTAAGTATACGTGGTAACAACCTACAAAAGGCCTCCGCTCAATTATCGATTATACAGGGTGGACCATTTAAGTTGAGATAGTACAATATCTCCGAAACTTAGCGCTGTATAAAATGTCTTGAATAAAAGTCGCTTGATATTATGGGGAAAGTGAATGCCATTAGTCGTCTTTTATTTGGAGGACGTTGCGATGGTCATTTTAGGGTCAATTCAATTTTTACTTTCTCTACTGGTAAGTAGAAGTATTGTAATCCACCCAAAAGTTCGATGTCGAGATTTCACCGTAAATGTATGTTTTGAGACCCCCTGAATCCAAAAAAAAGCATTTTTAGAAAAAGGTCTCTGTGTGTGTGTCTGTGTGTGAGTGTGTCTGTGGACAGCATAACTCAAAAACGAAAAGTCGGTTAAAAACCAAAGTTGGTATTTAAGTTTATAAAGTCTTTCAAGGATGCGACACGAACGTTTTGAAGAAAATAGCCACACCCTAAACTACCCTTTACATGGAAAATTTTTCGAAAATTTTGATTTTATTGAAAATGGCTCTAACGATTTTTATTAAAATGTCATATGTTTGAGATATTTTGATGGCAAATGAAATTTATATCTTGAATTTTCTGGCTATAGCCCCTGTAGTCGTATTTACTCTGACTTTTGCATAACTGGTAAACCGTTAGAGATAGACCAAATTATACTGTACAAAAAATGTAGATCTTGCTAAAATACACAATTTATGTCCCAATAAATTTTCTTGTAGGGTGAACCATTTCGGAGATATTCCTTGTTATGTGTGTGAGT
This sequence comes from Tenodera sinensis, assembly GCA_030765045.1. Lineage (NCBI taxonomy): Eukaryota > Metazoa > Arthropoda > Insecta > Mantodea > Mantidae > Tenodera > Tenodera sinensis. Next base: position 332,384,241 of record CM060964.1, read on the forward strand.
TTCGGAAAACTTATAACTTTCGTGAAATGGATCATCGTTGTTAATTTTTTTATATGTTACGTGTGCAAAGAGAACGGAATCTCAAAGCTTTAAAAGATTTGACTATCGCACAAAGCCTTCTGTATTCCAATATTCCCCTTGCACCTACAAGGAAATAAGCAATAAGATAATTTGTACAAATGTTTATTTTAACTAACACGAATAAGATATAGGAATAAGAGTTTATAAGAATGGTTAGTACAAGAGTAGAGAAAGTCATGTGAGTGCAACACATCAGATTTTTTAAAATTGGGAACCTACCTTTTTATTTTGTATTTTCACTCCTCATAAAAAACTAAACAAATTTTGTACAAAGCACTTTGCAATGGTTCTTAAACTAACGTAAATAATGATGAAAATGCTGAATGGCCGTGTACGAAGAGTGCGATTGGTTGGACCCTCCGTGGATGGCCATTTGACGGTCAAGTTACTTATCGTAAATTGGGAACCAATATTTTTATTTGGTTTCCTTATTCCTCATTACAAAATTCATCCGCAGCTGTTCTTCTGCACCTCCTTTTCTTTGGTTGGACATTCCTTCTTCAGAGAATTACTTTATCACACAGTAAAAAGAAGCTCTTGATGGAGTTCTTAAATCAGGAAACCTCTCCGCGTATAGAAGAGTAGCCTGTTCCACATATCTCCTAGACTCCCTGTAAATGACATCCATTTCCACCTTCTCTGGTTGAGAAAATTGGTCCATTTTAACCCGCAGTCAACTGAGTATGCTTCCAAACGCTCAACAAGTTGAATGGAAGTGATGTTTGTTACTCGGCGATCGCTAATTGTGGTACTATCAATGGATCCAACTGGACTCGAATGCGGCTGCAGGTACACTGATTAGTCACCTAACCATGTGCATGCCCCAGTTCAGTACTGATGCCTGGTCTCTCGGTCTGGGCGAACACACTCACGGCGTAACTGACCCTCCTACACACGATACGGTACTAAAAATTGTGGCTTTACTAATGATAGATACAAGGGGACTGTCCTGCCGTGGAAAGTAAACAAAACGGACACAGTGTCTCATTGTCTCCTATAATGCTGCACTATGTTGAATGGGGCAACCGTTCAGAATTTTCGTCGTTGTTTACGTTGCTGTAAGAAAAATTGCAAAATGCTTTATACAAAAGTTGTTTAGTTTTGTATGAGGAGTAAGAAAACAAAATAAAAAAGGTAGGTTCCCATTTAAAAAAATCTGATGTGTTGCACTCACATAACTTTCTCTACTCTTGTACTAACCATTCTTATAAACTCTTATTCCTATATCTTATTCGTGTTAGTTAAAATAAACATTTGTACAAATTATCTTATTGCTTATTTCCTTGTAGGTGCAAGGGGAATATTGGAATACAGAAGGCTTTGTGCGATAGTCAAATCTTTTAAAGCTTTGAGATTCCGTTCTCTTTGCACACGTAACATATAAAAAAATTAACAACGATGATCCATTTCACGAAAGTTATAAGTTTTCCGAAACTCACACACATAACAAGGAATATCTCCGAAATGGTTCACCCTACAAGAAAATTTATTGGGACATAAATTGTGTATTTTAGCAAGATCTACATTTTTTGTACAGTATAATTTGGTCTATCTCTAACGGTTTACCAGTTATGCAAAAGTCAGAGTAAATACGACTACAGGGGCTATAGCCAGAAAATTCAAGATATAAATTTCATTTGCCATCAAAATATCTCAAACATATGACATTTTAATAAAAATCGTTAGAGCCATTTTCAATAAAATCAAAATTTTCGAAAATTTTTCAATGTAAAGGGTAGTTTAGGGTGTGGCTATTTTCTTCAAAACGTTCGTGTCGCATCCTTGAAAGACTTTATAAACTTAAATACCAACTTTGGTTTTTAACCGACTTTTCGTTTTTGAGTTATGCTGTCCACAGACACACTCACACACAGACACACACACAGACCTTTTTCTAAAAATGCTTTTTTTTTGGATTCAGGGGGTCTCAAAACATACATTTACGGTGAAATCTCGACATCGAACTTTTGGGTGGATTACAATACTTCTACTTACCAGTAGAGAAAGTAAAAATTGAATTGACCCTAAAATGACCATCGCAACGTCCTCCAAATAAAAGACGACTAATGGCATTCACTTTCCCCATAATATCAAGCGACTTTTATTCGAGACATTTCTTTCTACAGCGCTTAGTTTCGGAGATATTATACTGTGTCAAGTTAAATGGTCCACCCTGTATAATATCCATAACACAAATAAAAATAATTATATAAGACGTAAAAGTCAAACGTGGACCTAAATGTGGAACAGCTCGCTGCATGGTGTTAACAAAAATTGCCTCTCCCTTAACAAATATACAAAGAAAGAAGATCTAGAAACAGGAGAGATTATAAATGAACCTTGGTATAACTTACACCTATTGCAAGATGAAAGCATCAAGAGATTGTATGAGAGAAGACTAAAAGAGAAATTAATCCGGAAGAAGCTTGGGACGCTGAAAATGTATTTTTTCTTTAACTAGGATTATTTCCCATCCTCCCTAGAGTGTGAAAGACTGTGTGTATGTGTTTAATGCAATAAGTTAATCTAAAGTGATAGAAACTCAAAAGATCAAAACCTCCATTAAACGAGTGAACACTATTGCAGTTGAGCAATTGATCTAAAACAGGGATGTCAAACAGCACTCACCAGGCGTGAAAAATTTTCCCCTATTTTCCCTCCCTCCGTGATGATCAAATCGGAAAACGGGAAAAACAAAGCGAAAACCGGTTCTACTAGTGCGTGCTACTGCAGTTATGGAGGGGTAGACCCCTCTCTTCACACCCTCGGAGTGACGTTTGACATGCCTGATATAAATGAAGCATTAAAAATACACTCAACCGGTTTCGATAATTCTTTGAACATTGTGGGTTCTGACGCACATGGGAGTATAGAGCATTGATTTCTAAATTACTAAAATATTCAAAACTATTTACAAAGCCCATTGGAGTTGTAAAAGAACATACTTGCGAAGAAGGCCTTGACTGTTGGTTCAGAGTGCCATGGAGTAGGAGTTAATTGTAACTCCACAGAACACAAATAGTTGCTTGCACTACAAAATCCGATTACAGTTTATGCAATGTAACAACACAACAAACAGCAAATACAGTTTTTTAAAGCGATAAGTGATCCTGTGTTACATTTGTTTTAATTACCTTTATCTAATAACGCAGATGTGTATATACCTACCTCTAAAAAACTTTCATATTTTGTAGATGTATACACTGAAATTTGGGCATGTCAAAACCGTTTAATGGCCCTCATTAAGTAGGTTTTGCTTTGTTTTGTATTTATGTTGCAATTAAGTTCGTTACCAGTGCAGGCTAAATAATTGTATAAAGAGAAAAGACTACTAACATCAGAAATCAGTAAGCACGTAATTTATATTAACTCGGAAAGTAATTTTTCTTGATGGTCGCATGCCATGTGTGTTCTCCAAAACGATTAATTTGATGCCCAGGGAGTGCAGAGTCTCCTTTCGTTGTATGTTTTAAGGGTTTCTGCATCACGTGAAAATAATGTACCGGTTACAACTTTGAATAACTAAACCAAATCTCGATATCTAATTTTGGTGGAACACAATACCTTCTATACCTCCTGTCTGCCCAAGACAAGAAGGCAAGTCTTAGGAATGTGTAGTATAATCATTTTGTGCATCCCGCACGGTGTTTATGCCTAGTTTCCGAGTATGACAAGGATGCTAGGCTCGTTTAAAATATACAATGTTGTCACATAACACACCGATAGCTAGAAATATGCACTCCCATACACTCATTTCGTAGTAAACAGATCTGCTACCGGAGTAGATTCACAGTTCAAGCCCCCTCTGCCCTTCATTCCCCTCTAGCCTTCTTGTCGTGGGCATATAGTACTATGTACGTACATGGTAAAGAAAACAACAGGCAGATATAATAATCTCTAGTGTTAAAGCCTTGACGGATGGAAATAAGTTTGAACTTTAACTAGACTAGGGACTATCACAGGTAACCAACCACACTTCAATCCCCGCACAGTCTTTTGGTGTTTGCAGACAGCACTAAAACCGGTTTTTATCTGTCTTTGCTGCTGTTTTCCTCGTTTCTGGTGGACATATGGCTTGAATATTGAAAACATAAATCCAACTGCTTAAGAATTTCTATGGCTGGTAATAAGTTGTAAAAATACTTGTAGTTTATACAACAGATTCTTTTGGAAAGAAAAATTCATGTGAATATAAAACATTAGATTTGTCCCCCTATTGAGGAATGTTAGCTTCATTTTATTGCATTTTCTATTTAATTAAGTTATAAACGATCCTCCCATATTAACTAAACAGTCCAAGAATAATATCAGGACATGTAATTGCCATGTTCATAAAACGTTGCTTCATATTAGGGTTGGACAGAGAATAACCTGACGATTTTCTTAATATAACGGTTATTGTAGTGGTGTAACGGATACAAAAGTAATTAGTATGCCATTAAGGGTTGCAGAAGTAACGAATATAAAGTAACCATTTGCCCAGTAACGGTTACCAGACAATGAAGACACTAATTATTCCGTTAATGGTTATCGAGTCTGGGTGACATCATTGGCATCGCTTATCACCAACTGGTTACCTCAACTCTTACGCAGTATAAATCTCTTCCGCAAGAGATCCTGAGTGGCTTGTCAATCTAATATACCATCTGGCGAGAAAAATGCCTACTAATTTTCCGCTTTCTATATATACATAATATGTAACCAACTGAGACTATCTGCATATCCTGCAATGATAGACCATAACATGTGTTTGGTCGTTAATGTTTCTCTTCTCTAGCAACATCATCTTTCAAAATGTCATCACAGGCAATGAAACTTGAACACCGAGGGAAGAGGGACGGATAACTAACCTTGGGTTGTTTACAATACGAGAGTTGGTCCTACCCCGTTGCATTTCTACATAAACATCTTGGATGTGCCAAATTGTGTTTCATCAAAGATCTGTTTAAGGAAAACAGTCCACTACAAAATAAAAAAGTAGATGAATTGCACAACAATTTACGCTTTGCGCCATCACATCATGTGACTTCGAGCGCAACTTCTCGTAATACAGAAATTAAGTGAAAACTGCAAGAGATTTACTTTTGAGACTTTTAGAAAATATATTATAGTACAGTGTAATGTTAATTCTGCAACCACAAAGTAGCATGAAGAAGTATCATAAAGAAACGGACCAATAAAATAACTCAAGTCAATGAACACGTATTTTACAATGAACATACTATGAATACATTAGGATGATATTTGTATTGTGAATATTATAGATATGCACGTTGTAAATCTGTCACATTAAAAGGAAGTTTTTATATATTTATAAGTTTCAGGGTAAAAAGTGTATGTTTTTCATTTATCAATTAACTGTGCATATAAAGTATTTCTGGGCATGAACGAACTATCCAACCAAGATATGGGGGCCATGAAAATTACCGATTTTATTGTTGAAACACTTCGAGGGTGAACAGTGAGGTAGTCAGTCGAGGTTGCGTCGCCTTCGGTTTGATTTGACTTGCGGCTCGCTGCCTAGCGACTCATGCACAGTAAACAAATCTGTATCTGTGGTATAGTTACACCTAACCTGTTTCCTCGGTGTCCAAGTTTCGCTGCCTGTTTACCATCATGTTTTATCTGACGTCCTATGACAATATTTAAGTTATTAAATTATTAACCCCCATCATGTTTGTGTTGACAACAATTGTGTATTTTTCTTTGCTATATTTGCATCGCGTGATATTTATATTTAGGCTGTTATACGGTTCAGTTCACGTGTACAATCTATGTACACCTTTGTGCAGGAATATAGAAGCAAGTGCGAGTACATTTTGTGGTTATAAACCACCGTAGTAAGCAAAGTATTGACACAACCAGAAAAGTTTAGTTTTATATTGCACTAGCTGAAATATCCGTGGTATTGACGATTTATCCCGAAAACTTTTTGATTTAGGTTGCACTAGCCCAATAGCCTTCTGTGCCTTTGGATACATTTAAAAATATTCACTTAACACATTTAAACAAATATTTACCTAATTAAAACTCTTAGGATGCTACAAGGAATGAAAAAGAACTAAATAAATAAGTAAAAACACCGGGATGACACTATGCAAAAGCACTATTGAACAACCACAAATACCGCAGGAAGAAAAGCGAGTAGAAGAACCCGTGTGAATGTAATACGTTGCATTTCTATTTCGATAACATAGAAATGTGTATGAATTGTTTGTAGAAGAGTAAGAAGAGAAATGCATGTGAATGTGTTACGTAAAAGAAAGATGAGTAGAGAAAACCGTGTAAATGCAATAGGTTGCATTTCTATTTCAAACATATAGAAAATTATGTGAGTTGTGTGTAGAAGTGGGAATAGAGAAAGAAATGTGGTGGTGTTTCGTAAAAGAAAAGTGAGTAGAGGAAAGCGTGTGAATGTAATACGTTGTCGTTCTATTTGAATGATATAAAATTGTATTGATTGTATGTTGAAGGGCAAGTAGAGGGCAGTGAATGGGTTACGTAAAAGAAAAGGGAGTAGAGAAAACCGTGTGAACGTAATACTTCGCATAGTAAAATGGATAATACACAAACTTCTCTACGAAAAAACATTTAGATTTCCCAATGTTCGTCGCATTTGGAGAGAGAGGAGAAATAACAAAGTAACTCTGTATCAACATCGATCATACTCTAACGTATTTACAGCTAATCCTTGTTAGAAATTACTAGTGTAATGTAACTGCGAAAGTGATAACCATGAAAACAACTTAATCGTTATTGGTAACCGCTACATATAATCGTTAATGTGCTGTAGGTGTGGCAGTTAGAACGATTAGTTGAAAATAACAGTTTGCCACATCCCTGCGGCATATACCTAGATCGAAAGTTTAATTATGAAGTTGCCTTTGGCACGGGAGACCTAAATAAGGGTAAATGTCTCAGAAGTTGCATAATTCACAGAAGTGTTTCCCAATAATTCTTCCACGTGAGCTGGAGCGCCATCTTGCATAAACATATGAGTCTCAATTTCACGATCCAGCAGACCCGGTGTGTGCTATCTCACAATGTTCTTCACTGATAGCCCTGTTAACTCCTTGCGTGTATTATGGAGCTGTGATGTAGAGCTCCATTCTAGGACAGCCTACTCACATTTGCCAAGCTTCGTCTAGCTTCGCCTCGTGTGCCCTCTTATTTCGTATCACTCCTGAGGTTCTTGTTGGAGGTTAATACCAGTATTTGGGTTCTATATCGACCATATCCTTGTGATTGAACCATTCCATTTGTAATGGATATTACATGTATAGGTACACATAGATGTGATAACGCAAGGAATCATCTCGGGAACTGCGACCTACTTAAATCCACCCAAAAGAGGAAAGGCTGAAGTGAAGCTACAGGGTTCAGACAGACAGCCCAGAGAAACGCACGGAAGTTCCAGGCCCGTATATCCCTACCACTGCTGGAGATGGCTAGAGTGGACTGTGAACAACCCTTCTACCACGCAGCCTTCTAATGTCTACTGGAAGTATTCTTTCGTTTGAGTAAGCAACCGCGTCATGTGCTCGGCACACTAAGCTAGGCTGGGCTCGAATGGGCTGGGGCTGGGGCTGGGGCTGGGGCTGGGGCTGGGGCTGGGGCTGGGGCTGGGGCTGGGGCTGGGGCTGGGGCTGGGGCTGGGGCTGGGGCTGGGGCTGGGGCTGGGGCTGGGGCTGGGGCTGGGGCTGGGGCTGGGGCTGGGGCTGGGGCTGGGGCTGGGGCTGGGGCTGGGGCTGGGGCTGGGGCTGGGGCTGGGGCTGGGGCTGGGGCTGGGGCTGGGGCTGGGGCTGGGGCTGGGGCTGGGGCTGGGGCTGGGGCTGGGGCTGGGGCTGGGGCTGGGGTTGGGGCTGGGGCTGGGGCTGGGGCTGGGGCTCGGGCTGGCGCTGCGGCTGGGGCTGTGGCTGCGGCTGGGGCTGGACTGGCCTGCGGGCTAGGGACTAGGAGTTGGGGTATAAATATATAAATATATTTGTCTAACATATGTAAAACAATTTCTGCTTTCGAATGAAAGGTTTTCTTCTAGTACCTATGCAATAAGCCGTCTTTCTTGGGTGGCATTAAAATGTAATTACATTTATGTAAATTTGCACAGTTTCTGAAATTTGTCGAACTATGTTGCCAGCTTGCCATACGGCCATAATCTGGCCACGTGTAGTTTCTGATGTATACGGCATGCTGTGAATCAAGCTAAAGTTGTAGCTTAATGGGTAACGATTTACTGAGCGATCAGAAAAAGCAATACCTTCCCTTTATGCCGACGTGTCGTTGGTTATAACCAGGGAGCGGGGTTTTAGTGCGAAATCCATCGAGTTAACCGCGCATCTAAAACGGGAAGTGAAAGCGCCGGTGACCTTGCTGTGCTCTTGTAAACAAATAGAGTGGAAGGCAGTACAGCCCTCATGCTACCTGCCGACTCTATACTTCATGCTGTTAATCTCATTCCTATGTTTACTTACTAAAACCCCGCTCCCTGGTTATAACTAAAGCTACAATTCTTAGTCACCTTACCGTGTGCATGGGGCTGTCTCGTTCAGTGCTGATGCCTTGTCTCTCGGTCTGGGCGAACACACTCACGGCATAACTGACACTCCTACACACGATGCGGTACTAAAATTGTGGCTCTAGTTATAATCATGTCTAGCCATTAGCATAAACAGTGCTGTCATTAGAGAGGGGTAAATAGATGGAAAGAAGGGGAAGCTACGAAGGCTTCGTTAAACAGTTTTTATATCCTTGCATTCTACTAAATCCGTTTTCAGTATGTGATAGAGAAAGTAAACCTGGGCTTGTAAATGAATAATTTGTAGAATGACTATGTAAACAAAATGAGCGGAATGTCTCAAATAAGATGTTCTTTCACCTCAAAGTTAGCTAAACATACGACGACCAACCTATCGAGACTTTAACAAGAGGTTATTTGTATTTCGCGCATGCTCTCCCGCAATCACGGTATCGTACGGAAGGAATCAACAAACAGTTGAAGTTTACGCAACTCTCACACACCTCGAAGCTAATCTAGTTCCGACACTTTCGGGTTTCCGTAGCCAAATTCCGGCCAAAGAAAGTTTCACTACGCACAAATCCCTGCACTGCGTTTCCGGCAGCATGAATATCTACGGTTGGTGGAGCACTAACATGGTTAAGCTTATCAAAGGGCAAATATCAGCTCCGGAATTCACAAGTGCAGCTGGAAATAAACTTAATAATAAACCAAGCTCCTCCAATTTTCTCACAAGTATCACTTACAAAATAATACGAAATCAGAAATAAACACAGGTTTATGCGAGAAGCTTTATGACCAACAAAAAGTATAGGATTTTTTCAATGGTAGTACTTTTTTACTTGTTTCCATTCTTGCTGTTACAGTGGAAATTTGAATTTCTTACGCTCATTGCTGGTAACCTAACGTACCTGAGTGTTTCCTCTATTTTACTGCACGTAACTGCATGGAGATATTAAATGCATTTCCTTTTGACAGGCTTGTTATCACAGACACGCAATAAAATCACATTTGATAGTTCAATTTTACCATTTAAGGGAACACAAGTGCTTTTTTACTGTTTCTACCATATATCGTAAGTAGGGGAAGTATAGCATTTCTTCCAAAAATTCTATATCCAGATTTTACCGGAAATATATGTTTTGAGAACCCTGAATGCTAACAGAAAAACATTCTAGAAAACGGCCTGTGTGAGTGTAAGTATATGTTGAACAAAATAAGTCAAAAACGAAACAGTCGGTTAAATACCAGACTTGGTATTTATGTTCAGCATCTTCCAAAGGTGTGACATAAAGAAGTCCCCCACCCCAAATTACCCTTTAAATAGAGCATTTTTGGGAAATTCTGATTTTATCAAAAATGCCCAACGATATTGATTTAAATTCCACATACTTGAGATATTTTCATGCCATATCAAATGCATACCTTGAATTTCCTGGGAATATTCTCAGAAATCCTCTTTTGGAGTGTCCTTTGCATAACTGGTAAACCGTAAGAGATGGATAACTTGTCACTACACAAATAATGTAGACCTCGTTAGCGCAAGCAATTTATAGCAAATACAATTTTTGTGGAGTGACCATTTCCGAGCTATCCCTTGTTATTTAAATTTTCCAGTACTTTATAGCAGTCATCGCAAAATCTGATCTCGCGAGACAGCGCCTGAATTGTGACGCAACTTCTACGACACAACATCCCTCTCCTCGCTGAAACCCCTCCCCTAGCTTGGCCAGCAATATCAGCGGTGGCTTAGTCCATTATATGAGCACCGCGCGTTCTACTGACTATTGGTTTCAAAACCATGAAAACTTCATTTAGGGTTGAATGAGAGGAGAAATACTTTCCTGTAGTAAAAACGATAATGTGAGAGGTTTATTGTTCTCCAAAATATTAATGCATGTCATGCTACGATATCAGTCAAATTTATTGCTGACTGGTGTGTACTTTAAAGGTAAGTCATATTGAATTGTATAATAGATAAGGAACTTCCTATACGAATGTAAAAGTCATAATTTGATTTCCAGTATAACTGTAGTTTACATAAATCTATGGAGTCGATTATTATGGTGATTTCATTTTAGAGCAGGAACGGATAACTTAAAGGAAGCGCACCCTAGCAAATGTGGTGCACATGACGAGACGATCGTTTCGACACACCTTCATGCCATTCTCAAGGCAAACTGACCATGGCCACCCAAAGTACAAAAAAGTTATTACCACCTAGCGCTGACGTCACATTTGCGTCACACGCCATTACATGTGATGACGTCATTATACACCCCTGCTCTCGAAACGAATTTCGAAATAGAAACAGTGGAAGGTAACTCAAAATTCATAGCATGGTCCCTATTTTTCAAAATGAATAATTTTTCCCAAACCTTAATTCAATGGGTCCGTTTATATGCTTTAATAAATTAACCTCGGGATTTATTTCATGATTAAGTGACCAAAATGATCTGCTACAGCTGATTTCTCTCTTTGTTCTTTTTTCTGGTTTCCAAATGACGTTTTGTCTTACCAATGTAACCCTTGTCGCAGTTTAGACAGTCAACTTGATAAATGTCAAACTTCTTGCAATTTGGAATTTTGTCCTTTTTAGAAAAATTCAGAAAGTTCTTTATCTTATATTTATTTTGAGGAGCCAAAATTATGCCATGTTCTTTAAAAAAAATTAGTTTTTTATTAGCCCAAGAGTGGCAAGTAAACTTTTTATATTTGCAGTCATATTTTATTTTTTTGAGAGTGGAAGCTTCATTTAAGTCCTTTTGATATTTAAATTTCTCTATCCTTTTATGTATAAATTCTGTACTAAAACCATTAATAATGTGCTCATATTCTCTGTTAAGAGGTATATTTATCATCCTATAAATTAAATGTTTAAAACGGCGAATTTATGTGCAGGAGAGTTAAAGCTTTATATATATGTGTGTGTGTGTGTGTGTGTGTGTGTGTGTGTGTGTGTGTGTGTGTGTGTGTGTGTGTGTGTGTGTGTGTGTGTGTGTGTGTGTGTGTGTGTGTGTGTGTGTGTGTGTGTGTGTGTGTGTGTGTGTGTGTGTGTGTGTGTGTGTGTGTGTGTGTGTGTGTGTGTGTGTGTGTGTGTGTGTGTGTGTGTGTGTGTGTGTGTGTGTGTGTGTGTGTGTGTGTGTGTGTGTGTGTGTGTGTGTGTGTGTGTGTGTGTGTGTGTGTGTGTGTGTGTGTGTGTGTGTGTGTGTGTGTGTGTGTGTGTGTGTGTGTGTGTGTGTGTGTGTGTGTGTGTGTGTGTGTGTGTGTGTGTGTGTGTGTGTGTGTGTGTGTGTGTGTGTGTGTGTGTGTGTGTGTGTGTGTGTGTGTGTGTGTGTGTGTGTGTGTGTGTGTGTGTGTGTGTGTGTGTGTGTGTGTGTGTGTGTGTGTGTGTGTGTGTGTGTGTGTGTGTGTGTGTGTGTGTGTGTGTGTGTGTGTGTGTGTGTGTGTGTGTGTGTGTGTGTGTGTGTGTGTGTGTGTGTGTGTGTGTGTGTGTGTGTGTGTGTGTGTGTGTGTGTGTGTGTGTGTGTGTGTGTGTGTGTGTGTGTGTGTGTGTGTGTGTGTGTGTGTGTGTGTGTGTGTGTGTGTGTGTGTGTGTGTGTGTGTGTGTGTGTGTGTGTGTGTGTGTGTGTGTGTGTGTGTGTGTGTGTGTGTGTGTGTGTGTGTGTGTGTGTGTGTGTGTGTGTGTGTGTGTGTGTGTGTGTGTGTGTGTGTGTGTGTGTGTGTGTGTGTGTGTGTGTGTGTGTGTGTGTGTGTGTGTGTGTGTGTGTGTGTGTGTGTGTGTGTGTGTGTGTGTGTGTGTGTGTGTGTGTGTGTGTGTGTGTGTGTGTGTGTGTGTGTGTGTGTGTGTGTGTGTGTGTGTGTGTGTGTGTGTGTGTGTGTGTGTGTGTGTGTGTGTGTGTGTGTGTGTGTGTTAACTTTCTATGAATGCCAAAATTCAGTTCATTATTTTTTCTCAAGATCTTCAAATCCAGGAATGGAAGACAAGCTTTGTTTTGAATTTTTAAAGTGGATTTTACGTCATCTTGTGAATCCAAAAGATGTAAAGCATCATTGATCAATTCCTCAGGCACAATAGCAAAAATGTCATCTACATATCTATACCAAGTTTTGAAAAGAAAAGGGAATGCTTTAGTAATCTGTACTTCGAAAAAACTCATGAAAAGATTGGCAAGAAATGAGGAAAAGTGACTACCCATAGCTGAGCCAGAAGTTTGTTGAAAAAAATTGTCATTAAACCTAAAAATATTTTGATCTAAACAAAGATTTGTAAGCTTAAACAAATAATTTATTAATTCCTCGTTTAGTTCAATGGATACATGTCAAAAGTTTTTCTCTAGGAATGCTAGGGAATAGAGCAGTTAATCATAGGAATCGAAATTGTTCAAGTTTCTGAATTGCAGTATGAGAAACAAAATTACGAAATTAAAACATAAACTAAGTAACTTATGCCAAAAACAGAATAAACGGAAGACAATGAAAGCTTCAATCACACGGACAACGTAATCAATCTCTGTAATATTGACTTTAGCGAAATAATTTTAATAGCTTTAAATTTAATAGCTTTGGGCAACACTGCAAAATTGTTGGATATCAACTGAAGATTTTCAGATAGTTCTTGCGATATCAGACTTTGCAGTTACAATAGCAACAGCCGCGTTATAGCGACCAGCTCTTAAAAGACTTGACTAAAGCTTAAAGCCTACTGTACTCCCAAATTCCCTTTGTACTGCAGCAAAATTAGCAATAACATAATTTCTGCAAATGGTTATCTCAAATAATATAAAGTAGCGCTTGTAAGAAAGTTTGTACAAGAGTAGAGAAAGTCATGTGAGTTGCATCACATCAGGGTTTTAGAAATTTGGGTAAAACAATCGATCTTTGTATCTTTATGCAAAAAAGTAGTCTACTTTAAACTAACTACATACATATCTGCAAAGTTTGTTTAGGGTAGATGTAGCATGTTTGGTTACATTTTTCTCAAAGCACTTAAAATGTACAATTGGAATTTTGATAGCTGTCATAGTTTAGTTTAGAAAATAATTATCATAATCATGCGCTCTTTTTAGGCCTTTTAACATTTTGTTCTGTAACATATATTTTAAAGAATAACTATCAACTAAATGAAAATTTCCATCGCACAATTTGTTACAAAGGTATTATGGAGTGTGACTGTAAAAAAAAATATCTTAAAGACAATATTTGTACAAGGAAACAGATTTTTACCATAGCTAATATCATTGATATAAAGTAATATTTCAAGAATGCAATTTACATACTGATTCGAGGTTTTGTGCAGACTTGTTTAAATGCTAGTGATGCCTGAGCAAAAAATTACATCTTATACTTTAAATAACATCGCTTTTATACAGATCTTTACTTTCCTTTTATTTGAATTAATTCATGTAGCAGCTAAAGAACGATCCTGAAGTCAGTGATTTTAAGGTCAACAATTAGGCAAGAATAATGGATCGCCACCTACCACCAAGATCAATATTGGTGATCTCACAAGTGTAACCAGCACGTTCAACACAAATATCTTAAATATATGGCATTTTAATCAAAATCGGTAGAGCCATTTTCAAGAAAATGAAAATTTTCGTACAATTTTCCACGTAAAGGGTAGTTTAGGGTGAGGCTATTTTCTTCAAAATCTTCGCGTCGCATCCATGAAAGACATTAAACTTAAATACCTACTTTGGTTTTTAACCGACTGTTCGTTTTTGAGCTATACTGTGCACAGACTGGCACACACTCGCACGCACGCACACACACTGACAGACACGCGCGCGGAGCTTTTTCTAAAAATGTTTCTTTTGGATTCAAGGGGCCTCAAAACATATATTTCCGATGAAATCTCCACATCCAGCCTTTGGGTGGAATACAATACTTCCTCTACTTACCAATAGAGAAAGTAAAAATGGAAAAGAGAGCGAAACACCATTTGCTATTTTAGGGCAAGTGGATAATTTTGTCAAAAGTGTAATTCGCTTTATAGTGGTTAGTTTCTTTTTAAACTATAAATTGCAGGACTCAAGTGATGTAACCTGATTTGGGTGTCAGCCTCTATCTGACGACTCGGATTAACGTTAGTTTTCACTCACAAGATTACATTTCAGAAATGCTTTCACCCATTTTCTGAATTAGTTGATTTAGTTTATTTTGTATGTGCCGAGTGCAGCTGCAGTCAAAGATAGCAGGGTTTACAATAAGCTTGAGCCTGACGTAAAACAACTTAGGGCAGTAAACGGAAAATCGTGTTCGAAGGCGGAGTAATACAACCAGAAATGTTTATGTGAGGACTAAAGACCGGAGGAGTGAGCGTTTTTCCATAGGTATACTGCACATGGACTTTACTGTTATCGCTCGCGCATGTAAACAACTGCAGGTAGGTACAGCCTGACCATGAAAACCGCCTCGCTGCAGCACAACCTACAAGCATCATAAACCACGCATTCTGGAATTGCACTTAAACGCTTATACATACTGCTATTTATTAACTATAATATCCTCACAAAGTGCATTACACTGGTTTACAATGTACCTACATTCGTAAATTATTAAATGTGAAATTTCGACGTCTATTACTGAAGCAGTTTTTAAACAGTGAAAAACGTGCTTTCCTTCTTACTGATTTTCAAAATTTCACACATAGCTTCATAACC
Source organism: Tenodera sinensis (assembly GCA_030765045.1). NCBI lineage: Eukaryota > Metazoa > Arthropoda > Insecta > Mantodea > Mantidae > Tenodera > Tenodera sinensis. The sequence goes on from CM060964.1 coordinate 332,399,502, forward strand.
AATATTTGTGTTTAGAACTTCTATTATGCTTATGCTCTTGGACATTTCCAAACCCGATATTTACTTTCTCTACTACGTAAAGTAGAGTAAGTATTGTATTCCACCCAAAAATTCGATGTCGAGATTTCACCGTAAATATATGTTTTGACCCCCTGAATCCAAAAAAGAACTTTTAGAAAAAGGCCCGTGTGTGTGTGTGTGTGTGTGTGTGTGCGTGTGCGTGCGTGTGTGCGTACGTGTGTGTGTGTGTGCGGATAGTATCTATAACTAAAAAACGAAAAGTCGGTTAAAAACCAAAGTTAGTGTTTAAGGTTAATGTCTTTCAAGGATGCGTCACGAAGATTTTGAAGAAAACTGCTCCACCCTAAACTACCCTTTATATGGAAAAGTTTTCGACAATTTTGATTTTCATGAAAATGACTGGCGATTTTGTTTAAAATGCTATATGCTTAAGATCTTTTTATGACGAATGAAATATATATTTTGAATCTTCTGGTTATTGCCCATGTAGTTCTGTTTACTCTGGATGACTTTTGCATAACTGGTAAACCGTAAGAGATAGACAAAATCTTATTATATACAAATGTAGATCTTGCTAAAACACACAGTTTATGTCCAAATAAACTTTTTTTTTCTAGAATGAACCATTTCGGAAATATTTCTTGTTATATTTGTTAGTTTTACAAATAGTTATACTTTCCACAAATGGAAGATCGTTATTCATTTTTTTATATTAACCGTGCAAAAAGCATGGAATTTGAAAGCTTTAAAATATTTGACTATCGCTCAAAGCCTACTGTATTCTAATATTCCCCTTGCACCTACAAGGAAATAAGCAATATGATAATTTGTACAAATGTTTATCTCAACTAACACGAAGAAGATATAGGAATAAGAGTTTGTAAGAATGGTTAGTACAAGAGTAAAGATAGTCATGTGTCAGATTTTTTCTTTAAATGCTTGTAAACAAGGAACTTCCTTGTTGCAATAATATAACATTAATATCTGTTCAAGCCAAACTGAGTTATCTACCACCTGATTGTCAAGCTATTCCATTGTGGCTGAGACAAGGTGACAGAGAAAGTGAAACATGCAGTATATTTTTGTTACAGTTATATTAATTGCATGCCCTAGGAGCCAGTGTGGAGTATTTTAAGCCGCGAGGAACTTACTGTTTTGAAATATATAGCTCGTGCAGTCATTCATGATTTAGAAAACAGAGAGCCGGGATCTGCCCTTCTCTCTCCTGTATTGTGAACTGATGCCCCATGTTACTCGATGCAATACGCAGGTCAACCGTCTGCCTCTGAACACAGTTTGAGTGTAAAACATCTGACGACTGTGTATTTTTGTTAACTTTGTGCTAATGCTGCCTTTAATTTCAAAATTAGAGGGAAAACAGGACACTTCATATTAAACCCGTGAGGTGATCGCTAATGTTTAGGGACTTCGATGACTTAGTATCTCTTTTCTTGTTATGCTAAGGCGATTGTATGTGGAAGATATAAATACGCGTCTGATAACTAAAGGCCGGAGGGATGTGCGCTCGCATGCAATACAGGTTAGCTGGACGCAGAGTATGACTGACGTCAGAAGTACAGCATGGCCATCAAATGTGCAAACAACTGACACTAGAAGCAAGAGCCGAAAACAACGTAACGTAGTACTCTGCGAACTAATGAATCATTGCCTTGCAAGTGTATGCAGGCGTCAATAATTACAAGATGGGGAACTTGGATAGAGGCCGTCACGTATTATGTGGTGTATCACAATGAAATCGTGAATGTTATTAGCACTCTATGTAATGCATATTCATTTGTTATTGCAACTGCAAAGTATCTTATATTGCATAAACCATCTGAAAATATTCATTTCCTATCCAACAATTTTGCAATGTTGCCAAAAGCTATTAAACAATTAGAATTCAATTAATAGGATACCTCTTGTGCCAGGTATCGAAAAGGTGAAAGCAAAATTCCATAAAGTTCTACTGAGTGAGTGAGTGAGTGGTGGTGTTTAAGGGTGAAAGTTCTAAACAAAAGTATTGGTTATCAAGCAATTTTGAAAATGAGTAAGAAGGAAAACACGCCGGACAACAGAGTGTAATTCTTTACATCTGCACCTCTGACATCGTGTGACGTAGAAAGAAGCTGTTCACTGTTTAAAAACTGCTTCAGTGATAGACGTTGAAATTTTACATTTAATCATTTACGAATGTAGGTACATTGTAACACAGTGTAATGCACTCTGTGACAATATTATAGTTAATAAATAGCAGTATGTATAAGTGTTTAAGTGCAATTCCAGAATGCATAGTTCATGGTGCTTGTAGGTTGTGCTGCAGTGAGGCGGTTTTCATGCTCAGGCTGTGCCTACCTGCAGTTGTTTACATGCGCGAGCGATAACAGTAAAGTACATGTGCAGTATAGGTGAACCTAGAAAGGAGTACTACCTTGTACTTCTGACAAAATAAGTGGATTAGTTTTTCAAAATTCTAAGTTTATGGTGAAAATTGTTATTTATATACAACTAGGCTTCGAACCTATATACAACTATCTCGAAATGGGGTGATCGCAAGTTAGCTCCACATGGGCAGAGCGTGACGTCATTGTGCGGGTACAGTGACAGCACAAAGCACACTCTACAGTGCATAGTGTCTCTCGAATATGTTCACTAGTTACACACAGTAAAATTCCCGCAGCACGAAAATAGAAATAATCACGTATTGCTGAACTTGTACAAGAGTTTGGGAGTGAATATTTTACTGCAAATGGGGACAGCATTGAATGTAAGTTATGCAAAAACTTTATATACAACGTTCCTACGTCGACTGTACCTGGCCTCCTCTGTGTTGTGATCATGTGACAGACTGACCCCTCTCACTTCCTATAGCCCAAACTCTGCAACTTTTGTTTCCTGTAGAAGAGTTCGGTCCCCATATATCACCTTAAAAATGAGCTCAATTTGTGTAATACTTAATATTATAATTTCCAAGTTGTATGCAAAATACGACAAAACTGCTCCGCTCATTTTGAAGTTCATATGACGTTTTAGCAGCTCATTGAATCTGAGCTTCCTAGATGCAATAGATGTTGAGAAAGTGGTACCTACATGTAGAAAATTATAAGTTACGAGAAAATACAAAAATGTCAAAAGTCAGAAAATGGCGTGGTAGGTGTGGCATGTTATTTAAATGTGATTTTGACAACTATAAACTGTGCAACAAATAATATATTATATATCAATGGATGCAGAAGAAAATGGGGGTTTGAACAGTAAAAAGAAAGCTTTTCAAACAAATCCAAAATCTGAAGGAAAGAGTTACTGCTGTTACCAGCGTCGCACACAGTTCCATTCAATGAATTTTGCAACAAAAGCAAAAATATGAAGAGGAAAGAACATCCTCTGGATTGTCTAGAAAAAATAATTACTTCTCGACAAGAGAAACAGAAACTGACCTATGATGGGAGAAAGATGGGTTAATAGAAAAAATAATTGAAAGAATTATAAGTGAAGACAGTGGGATGGAAAATAGTGACGATGATGACATGGGTAGTGAATCCACAGAAGGTGTCAGAAGTAGAAGAATTAAAATGTAATAAAACATTTAACTATTGTTTTATTCAGTGCGAATTGTTGTTGTAAGGAACTTACATCATTAATGAAACTACGTTATTTAACTTAGTAGTGACTGTAGGAATTCTCTGTATAGGCATGTGAAATAAACATTCCAGTGATATTTGAGTGGATGACTCCATCACAATGAGATATCACTGTTACTGAAGGCAGCTAAAAGACTCGCATCCAACCTTTCATGTAAGTACTTCAGTGCACAAGAACGACAGTTATAAAATAGCTGCAGCTATTATGGACCCCCTGTAGATATTCATTAATATAAATTTGATAGGTAAATGTGCTTTTACTTGAACAGTTTGTATAAACACTGTGAAATGAGAGTTAGTAGACAAAGTTGGAGATAACTGTTGCTCTGAGATGTATGCATATTTAACAGCAGCCCGGCCACCTTTAACACTTTCCCCTCGGAGCGGTGATGAGCCCGTGCATGTCTGGTAGCTTCGCTCGCCAGCCAGGAAAACATGCCTTGCCTCGGTGTCATACGAGCATATTGGGCGCAAAACTTGTGGAATTCTGATCCTGGCGGCCAGCTTAGGAATCCATTAATGTTTAGCTTACACGGAGTAAGCAACGAAATAACTGCACATGTCTTATAGTTCATGAAACAAGACGCAGTGAAGGAATTAATGAAGGTGTGGTGCAGTGTATAACCGTTGTATGGATATTTGTCATCTAATGTCTCATGCACTCTCCATCATAACAGTCTACTGGATATCTGGTAACTTAAAACTCACTTCGTCGCTGTCATAAAAATGCTCACATATCTGGACTTGTAGCGCCAATTATAGGACAAAAACTGAGCAACTATTTAGAAACAGACGTGCAACTTCTATCACATATTGTAGATAAGCAGAATACTACAATCAGAAAAACATGAGTAGTACATAAATCATATTATACTGTGTGCAATATGTACCTACATTGTCATTCTAATATTAAAATGTTAAGTCTATATTAATACTATAAAGACACACTGTGTGTGAGCAAGTTACATGCTAGTCCAGGGATGTCCAACTTTCTCTCTTTGGAGAACCTTACGTAATGAGCAACCACTTTACCATTGTACTCCCTAAGTCGGAGGGACAGTCAGTCAGTATCCATTGACGAACACAAACAGGTTCGTTTCTAGGTCATACCTTGAATTTTCTGGGAATGTCCTCAGAAGGCCTCTTCATTCTGGATTATTTTTGTATAAATGCTGAACAGTAAGAGCCAGATAAAAGCTTACTAAATAATGTGGATATCGTTAAACGCAATTGATGTCGAATACTTCGTTTTTTTTTTTTTTGTTTTTTTTTTTTTTTTTAACCATTTCCGAGATATTCTTTATTATTTTTCTTGAATTTGCCAAAACTTATACTTTATTAAAATAGGAATATGTTATTTGTTTCTTTTTATCCCTTGGCCTTGCAAAGAAACTGGATTTCAAAGCCATCGCACAGCAACCAGCCCTTAAAACATTTCACTGTCACTTAAAGCCTACTTAACTCCCATATTCCACTTGCGCCTACAAGAAAATTAGCAATAAGTTGCTTTCTGAAAATGTTTATGTCGATTAAAATGTAGCAAATAGAGAAATAAGCACTTAAAGAATAGTGTGTGTAAGAGTGAGTATAGTTCTACATATACTTGTGAACAGAGTTTCTCCAAATTGAACTATATTAAAAGTCTGTATCGCAATATGTTACGCGACGATCACTTGGTGTATCTTCTAAGGCTATACACTTCGACTTTGTCGCCAAATATTGATACACTTCTTAAACGTAAGGAGACATATGCAAAGGTCTATCGCATAAGATTTGAAAGTTTTTTCGTAAATCAAACGCAATGTACATGTAACCAAAATGTCATTGCAACTGAATAAATCTGAAGATCTGAGATATATACCGGGTGGGAGGGAACTTATTACAGTCCTTCTAATATATGCTTCATAGAAGCATTACAAACAAAAATGTCTAATGGCATTTTGTTCTTTGATAAACCGATTTCGAAAAAATTAATGGTTTTTGTTCCACATCGAATGCGTAATTCCACAAGAATATACGAAGATAATAATTTGTTACTTGTAAGATGCGTAGAGTTAACTTATTTCTGACATAGCTTCGGTAGAAGTTATGGGACAGCACACAAGGTTTCGAAATAATTAATTACTTGAAAAAATTGAAGGAATACTCCGAGCACCTTTTTCAGACGTGAAGTAACTCGACAACGTTGCGTTAATCATGGAATTGAACCTGTTTCTGGATGTAAGCAGGTCGGTCGCTTGCAGGGTGGTATAATGTTTTGGCAGCTAACGATTTTGATTGGTCTATACTCGCACAGTAAACATGAAAGGACACGTCGTGGTTTACGTTCACGAGACACCACGCTGCGATGGTTGTTTATGTACTGACTTAGTGGAAGTGACACCCACATAATCTGCAGTGTTGCCAGCTTATTTTCGACAAAACTAAAATATCTCCCAGGAAAATGGTCAGAGACAAAAACGTAAGATACGAAATGTGTTCCTAATACCGAGATCTATTACTGGTTAAAGTTAATGTAATCACTTCTCCTCCACCCTGCATATATACAGGTGTTAATGAACTACACCGAAATAGCTTCTAGATGTGACTAATGTAAGTAATTTGAGATAGACAATGTATGGTGCGCGGCAAAACATAACGTAGCTATTGGTGTTGAACGTATTGGCATCATATGCTAACAAGTCGGTGTTAAAGCAAAGCAGGGTGATAATTTGTCTTTGGATGTCTTTAAAAATGCTGTGCGAGTATAGAAATATTGATTTTCATCAGCTCGTCATTAGTGTTCTCAGGATTTAATGCCGCAAAAATATCTCAAATCTCGAACTAATCAATTGACAATATAACACTGAGCAACGATTAGCTGTCTTTTTGCATTATGTAGCCCACTCTACGTGCGTTTGTTTAACTACTCTTGTGACTTAGTAATAGCAGGGAGGGGTGTATGTGGAGTGTTCTGCCTTTGTTGTTCGACCAAGAATTGGTATATGTTACGAACCCTAGGAGTAAATTTTAGGTGAAATTTACATTTATGGTTTTTGGATTATATCATATAAATATTCTATAGACACCTGTGAAACAATTTAGCCAAACATTTTGCCCCACGGGCCATTTTTAAAAGTCCAGCGATATGTTTACGTCACCCATGGGCTTCATTTTAGCCACACTGGAGTGCACCAATTTTCTTTCTTTCTTTTTTTTTTTTTTTTTTTTTTCTCAGCTTTGCATTTTTTATGGAATTTATTCCTTACATTCCTTTCTGGCATTGTTCTGATTTGTATTTAAATTTGCATACATAATCTGAAATGTGTTATCTAAAGACTCAAAGATACATTTGATAATTGCTTTATTAATTTGCTCACAAAAAATAATTTCCGCTGAAAATAAAAGGAATTTTAACACCAACGATGTCATAAAAACAAAATTGAATTTCTCTGCAAGTAGTAACAACTTGAATCAAATGTGATCCAGTGGTCCAGTGGTTGACCGCTTAAGGAAACTTTTTAAATGTATCTCTACAAGCCACATTCAACAATATTATGAGCATTTTCCTTTCCCCCCCCCCTTTTTTTTCTTCTTCTTTCTTTTTATTTATTTTTGTTTATGCTTAGCAAACATCATAGTAAAAATCTTACTGTAATTTTAGCCAGGGAACTTCCTCAATTTGATGGAAAAAATTGGAAACCAGTTTTTAAAATATGCCCAGTAACTGGCCACCATGTTCCAGAAGTTGACCACCGACTTACCAGTAGATGACCGGATTAAAGTTATACCAGAAATAAATAAAGATGAGAAAATTAAACACATTAAGTAATTATTTTTGGGAAATGTAGTATTTTATTCATTTAAACTAAAATACTGTAACATTGAAGAGAGAAACAAAATATAAGGCTAGTCTACAAAATAAAGCATGAAGAAAATGAAACTTTACAGAGGAGTGCCTTTTGTCTATGTTTTTAGCACATCCAAATATAACATTCTGGTGACAAAAGAGAAAACAAAATATCTACATCATGAAGTTCATAAAAGACAAGACTTAAAATCCAACTTATTCTACTTGAAGGTTAGAAAAGTTTAATCAGGGAACTGAAGGCTAACCAAATAGTCATTTTTGACATTTTTGTTAGCTCTGGAAGGATAGCTATCATGTATCTGAGGATACCCAACATCTTTTGTTGGCCACCTAAAAACCATTAGCTTTTCTTCCACTTGACAAGCAAAGTGTATATCAGGTTGTTTATCTGTTACATCCAAAACAAAACCAATATAGTAATGGGGAACTATTGTTACGGCCAAAATGCCTCCGTATTTCACAACTGCTTACATATTCTTCTGAATATTTCTGTGATATTGGCTTCATAATTCCTCAGTGTTATTCTGAATGTAGCCATGGTCAAAATTTTCATTCCTCGTGTCACACGAGTCATTGTATTTTACCTCATCTTCATTTCCACCTTTCGAACTGGAACTGCTGTTGAATCTAACCACTTTTCTGTTTGTTTCACTATTAGCTTTCTTCTCTGCGGCGTAGGTTTCACTGGATATAGCATCTCTTGCAGTTTTCCGAAGGAGTTTATGTTCTTCCTGGCCTTTATTTTTGTTCTGAATGTTATTCTAATAATCCAACCACCTTTTCGCACTGCTTAAAGAAGCAAACGAGACTCGAAATCGAAAACGATGATGACCTATGCTCGAACGCCAAAGTCAAAATCATTGCTCCAGAGAGGTACAGTATAAAACGTTCCTTCGTTTCCATGTGTTGTGCTCTCGAATGGTTGATATTAGTCAGTGGCGTACGGGCACTAGACACTTATAGCTGCTAGCTGCGTCGCTCTGGGTTGCTCAGATGCTGGCTTACTGATCCCGAGGTCGCGGGTTCAAATCCGGCCCAGACCGATGGTTTTTAAGTGTGCTTAAAAACGACAGCTCCATGTCAATAGATTTACTGATATGTAAAAGAACTCCTGCGGGACGAAATTCCGGCACACCGGTGACGTTGATGTGATCCTGGCAATTGACAGCGTCGTTAAACAACAAAATAATCACTTATAGCTGCAGCTTCGAAATTAGATCCAACAGGTCATAAGTATCCTATCTCAAATTACTTGTTTAAAACATCTCCATATGCTCTGAAAATATTTCGGTGTAGTGCGTTAATACCTGTATACATGCATTACAAACAAAAAAGTCGAATGGCATTTTGTTCTTTGATCAGCGGATTCCGATAAAATAAATGGTTTTTGATCCAAATTGGATGCATAATTTTACAAAAATGTACAAAGACAACAGTTTGTTACTTGTAAGATGCATAGAGTAACTCATCTCTGACATAACTTCGGTAGTAATTATGTGACATCACACATGGTTTCGAAATAATTAATCACTTAAAAGACGTGAAGGATACTCTGAGCTGCTCTCTCAGACGTGAGGTAAGTCGACAACGCTGCGTTGAGGTTGGTCAGGGAATTGACGTGGTTTGTGGATGTAAAAAGGTCAGGCACTTTTGCTTTCGTTTAATGTTTTGGGAGCTAACGCTTGTGATTGGCCTACACTCGCACAGCTAACATGGAAGGACAAGGCAGGGTACGAGTTTGTTTTCAAGACGTACCGCTACGGTGTTTATTTATGTACTGAGCTAGGGGAAGTGACTACCCATACAATCTGCAGTGTTGCCAGTTTGTTTTCGACAAAACTAAAATATTTCCGTAGGAAATGGTCAGAGACAAAAACGTAAGATAAAAAAAGTGTTCAAAATACCGAGACCTAACTCTGGTTTAAATTAATGTAATGACTTCCCTTCCACCCGGTATATATAATTTGTTCATGTTATGAAAGTCCAGGCGATATCGGTTAACGAAGAAGGTTGGTCTATAGTAATACCACGAGACGGTTTAATATGACGAATAATTTTGCGAGCACGAAATAATTAACAATCCACTTATTTAATACTATTTAATATTAATAGCGATTTAACAGTGAACAACTTATAACTTACAATAACATCCATACATTTTATTTAAGATTTATTTTCACAGTTGGCACTACAACTAAAAGAGTAGACTGTGATAGCAATAACAATTATAGCATTTAATCCAGGGAAAGGCGGAATTACACATATGATGAATATAAATGAAGGAATTTACGTTAATAGTCCACACATTAAAGGTAGGTCTGCTCTATTTAAAATTACAGTTGTGTGCCTTCACCTCTTCTATTAAAATACCAATATTCTCATTAGAATGTTCGTCAAATCTTTTGTCTGCCATTTTTAAATGGCACGCTAATTTTTTTTACTGCGCATGGACACTTCAGATGTTCAGAAATGTAAGAAAATGTTTAGTTGGGGGAGCCACAAGAATAAGGTGATATAACCAAACCACGACCAAGAGATGATAATCCGACCTGAGTGGAATAGTGAGATAAAGTCGATTATTCATTAACTTCAAACTTGCTTTCCTCCATCAGTTCTAAATATACTTCGATTAGACTTCACGATAATCAATCTTCGAAATATTGCATCCTGGAAAATTTGCTGCAATTTTCAAAAAAGTATAAATCTGATACAGGAAACTCTTCTGAAAGTTTCCAGAATAGCAACTGTATTATTGTTTATTCCTTGGACGGAATCTAGTGCTAGAAGGTTTTAAAACGATCTCCAAATACTTCCTCTAAATTCAATTTACAATTGGATGGAACCACAGATTTTCTATAAAGTTTGTGCTACCTACCTGCATTAAGCTTGGATTGGTGAAAGTTCCTTGCCATGGGTTCCAGAAGCATGCCACCGCCTCCAAGCTGGAGTCCATGGTTCAGTATATGCACTAACACACTCACTACCACCACAACCCATCCCCAACCTCCCTCCGGATAATAATGCCTGGACAACGTGGCCGTCTTCCTTGGGTCCATCACTGTACCCCCTGATCCCGCCCCCTCCAAGTTAGGGGTGCGGACCACCATCGGCGAAGACTGGGCCCTCTGTGTGCGGCCGTTTGGTGCCGACAACAGGGGTACTCGGGGACCGTTCTCCTCGATCCCATCATCGTGCTGCTTCTTCTGCTCCTGGGTTTCCTTCACCGGGGTAACCGAAGTGAACGTGCGACCCGCGGGGTCGAGGCGCACCACGACCGGCCACGATTTGCTTCGTCCCAGCATCGCCTCCTCACATTCCGGGCATTCACGGCGTGGTCGCGAGGTGCAACACGTTAGGTTCCAGCGTCGCCCCACATTCTCTAACGGGCACCTTTTGTCTCCACTGGAGGACGATGATCCCACCAGTTTGCCTGGATAAGGAAAACAACATATCCATTACTATTGCTCATAAAATGTGGGACAATTATTGTGTGTGGAAAGCTCAAAGTGATAAGTGCGTGAAGGAAAAGCAGCGCTGAAACTGGCAAAAAACGAAAAGAAATTGACTGGGACGCTGGGACCCAGGAACGGTGAGCACGAAAAAGGTTCCCGGCAGAGGAAAATACGATATGACGGGAATACAAAGTGGAACGCAGAAAAGGTGAAAGAAAGGAAGGAAAGAAAGGAAAGAAAGGAAAGAAAGGAAAGAAAGAAAGGAAAGAAAGAAAGGAAAGAAAGAAAGAAAGGAAAGAAAGAAAGGAAAGAAAGGAAAGAAAGAAAGGAAAGAAAGGAAAGAAAGAAAGGAAAGAAAGAAAGGAAAGAAAGAAAGGAAAGAAAGGAAGGAAAGGAAGGAAAGGAAGGAAAGGAAGGAAAGGAACGAAAGGAACGAAAGGAAGGAAAGGAAGGAAGGAAGGAAGGAAGGAAGAAAGAGATTTCATCGGAAATACACGTTTTGAGGCCCCTGAATCCAAAAAAAGAATTCTTAGAAAATGGTTCGCGCGCGCGCGTGTGTGTGTGTGTGCGTGCGTGCGTGCGTGCGTGTGTGTGTGCGTGCGTGCACGTGTGTGTGTCAGTCAGGTCAGTCAGGTCAGTCAAGCCAGTCAGTCAGTCAGCAATCTGTCAGTCAGTCTGCCCCTGTGAACAGCATAACTTAAAAACCAAAAGTCGATTAAAAACCAAAGTTGGGTTTTAAGTTGAATATCCTTCAAGGATGCGACATGAACATTCTAAAGAAAATTCCTCCACTCTAAATTAACCTTTACATGCAAATAACTTAAATAACTTGTGGAGGGGGTCTTGGCACCTCGACCTAAACGTGGTCGTTTGCGCCTATGCTCCTAATGGGACACCCCTCGGGTGGATGGACAAGGCGAAGGGATCCTAAGGGCAGCCGAAACATTGCCACGATGGAGCAGGTGGGTCCCTACATTTTCCCAGTTAGAAGCACCCCGGCGGAAGCTGGCTCAGCTGCCCTCTTCCTTCGGGCTTGTACCATTCCATGGGAGGCCTGGAAACCTCCAGGCTTGCCTTCCAATCCGGGGGACGAGATTTTCAGAGCGCATTTGTTTCCCCTGCCGTGCTGTTGCCGCGACGCCGCCGGCGCTTTCAACCCTGAGAGAAACCTAAAGGGATGAAGGGTGAAATGAAATGATTAAGGTAACGAAATGGAGGAGCAGGATATCTTCCCCAGCGCTCGTCTGGTGACCAGGGGAAACCTCCGAAAAACCCCATCGATCTGGAAGGTCGGTCACGGTGACCGAACCCGCGACCTCCCGAATCCGGCCCCAGTCGTTATTAAATTTGCATACCCAGAAAACTGCAAGGGATGAACAAAATCTTACCACCCAACAAAATATAGATCTCCATAAAGCACACTACAGAGGTATTTTTTAGAGGTGACGTGTGACGTAATGTTGCACAGTAGTTCATGGTCGAGTCCACGATAAAAGGGGTGTCTGGTTAGTATCTCTTCGACTTCTAACCCACTAGCCAGCAGGCTGCTGGTGGAAACTTACCCCCACCATGGCTTTGCGTGGTGTCACTCGCACACATCCGAGCAAGGTCACGCGCCACCTCTAAAAAATACCTCTGTACTTGTGTTAGATATTTATTTTTCTATGGAATTAATTATTAATTATTTTCAGGATATTTATTGCTTTTGGTTTAACTTTTTGACTTTCAGACACTTGATATGATTTTCTCTAACATCAACTCGTTATTCTTTTTTTTATCCTGGTCATGCAAAGAGAACGAAATTTTAGTGAGCGGTTCCAAAAATATGGTTATCACATAAGCGATTTAAGCCCACTTTATCGTCATTGTATCTAGAAGGAAATACACAACAAAATCATTTCTACAAAATTTTATCTGTATTAACATGAAGTAGATACAAGAATAAGCTCTTGTAAGAATGGTTTGTTGAAAAATTAGGTAACCCCTTTTTTTTTTTTTTTTTTTTTTTTTTTTTTTTTTTTTTTTTTTTTTTTTTTTTTTTTTTTTTCCTCCCGCTTTGTGTCATCTGTATGATGTTGGCTCTTTCCAATTTCTTTCAAATTTCAAGATATAGCTTAGTAAACGATATGTCAGAAAGAACACATTGAATTTTATGCAGAAGTAACGTTTCCTGCCAGAACATTTACTAATATGTAATTTGACGCTTTCTCACTTTTAATTTTTGTTATATTTTTTAATATCCAAAACGTTCTACTCGGAGCAACTTTTGCCCAAATGACTTCAAATTTTAAACATTACTCTATTAGACATTAACTTAACGTAACTGCTGCATTAGTTCTACATCAGTGATGTCCAACGTTTGCCAAAGAGGGGAGTTTGCATTTACCTCCTTCTACTGTACCTGAACTTGGCCTCTCTTTTACCCCCAGCCGTGCATTGTGTTGCAGTGGCGGTTTGGTTATACTTTAAGTTTGATTTACGAAAGAACTTTCAAATATTATGCAATAAATATGTGTCATTAGTCACCTGTTTGGTACTGCTTACGTTTAAGAAGTCTGGATATTTGGTGACAAAGTCGAAGTGTATAGTCTTAGAAGATACACCAAGTGATCGTCGTGTAACATATTGCGATTCAGACTTTTAATATAGTTCAATTGGGAGAAACTCTGTTCGCAAATATATGCAGAGCTATACTCTGTGTGTGTGGGTTTTTTTTTTTTTTTTTTTTTTTTTTTTTTTTTTTTTTTTTTTTTTTTTTTTTTTTTAAACGGCCCCCAACGTAGTGTCATGTCGGATGGTGAATAAATGAAATGGGTGAAATGTTGCTCAAAAGAGCCCGAGGTCCATAGAGCTTTAAGTTACCCAACATTAATCTTCTCAGGGTAAGGGAAAACCTCGGAAAAAACCTTATCGGGATAACTCACCCTTAGCGAGATTCGAACTCGCGGCCCCTTGGACGTGAGGCAGACACGCTACCACCACGCTACAGAGGTGAGCATGTGTGTGTGCGTGTGTGCGTGTGTGCGGGTGTGCGTGTGTGCGCGTGTGTGTGCATGTGCGTATGCGTGTGCGTGTGCGTGTGTGTGGTGTCAGTAAACAGCTTAACTCAAAAACCAAAAATCGGTTAGAAACCAAAGTTGGTATTTAAGTTTAATATCTTTCAAGGATGCGACACGAAGATTTTGAAGAAAATTCCTCCATCCTAAACTATCCTTTACATGCATTGTTTTTCTTAATGATTTTTTTTTAAATGACTAACGATTTTGATTAAAATGCCATATTTATGATATTTTTATGACAAATTAAATGTATATTTATACTTTTCCGGCCATAGCCTATGTACACCTGTTTACTTTTGATGACTATTGCATAAATCGTAAACCATAAGAGAGACTAAATCCTATACAAAAATGTAGATCTCGTTGAAACACACAATTTGAGTCCAAATAAATTTTTTTGTGGAGTGAACCATTTCGGAGATATTCCTTGTTATTTGTGTGAGTTTTACAACACTTGAACTTTTCTCAAATGGAAGGTCGTTATTCACGTTTCTATATCGTAGCCGTGCAAAGAGAAGCGAATTTCAAAGGCTTCATATAGAGACCAGCTTTAAAAGATTTAACTATCGCTCAAAGTCTGCTGTATTCCCCTTTCACCTACAAGAAAATAAGCAATAAGGTAATTTGTAGAAATGTTTATCTCGATTAACATGAAGAAGATACAGGAATATGAGTTTGTAAGAATAGCTTGTACAAGAGTAGAGAAAGTCATGTGACTGCAACAGATCAGATTTTTTAATCTTCGCATCGCATCTTTGGAAGATAGCGATCTTTAACACTAATTTTGGTTTTATCCAACATTTCGTTTTTGATTATGTTGTATGAAGTCACGCACACTCACACGCAAACATATACACACCTCAAAAATGTATTTGCGCTAAAATCTTGGTATTGAATTTTTAGGAGGAAAACAAAATCTTCCTCTACCTGTTAGGTACGTGGTAGAGAACGTAAAACGGGGTGGGAAGTAAACTTTTAGGCTAGGAGTTCATTTATGCATATCCAGCCAAAAGTACGAAATAATAAACCCATATTCTATAAATTCTCGGGAAAATAGAATAATTATATATGCAGGTATAAGGTTAAGTTTAAAAAAAACTGATGTGTTACACTCATATGACTTTCTCTACTCTTGTACTAACCATTCTTACAAACTCTTATTCCTATATCTTCTTCGTGTTAGTTGAGATAAACATTTGTAGAAATTATCTTGTTTATTTTCTTGTAGGTGCAAGGGGAATATGGGAATACAGTAGGCTTTGAGTGATAGTCAAATCTTTTAAAGTTTTCAAATTCCGTTCTCTTTGCACGGTTAACATATAAAAAAATTAATAACGATGTTCCATTTGACAGAAGTGTAAGTTCTCCAAAACTCACATATCTCCGAAATGGTTCCTTCTACAAAAACAAATATTCGGACATAAATTGTGTATTTTAGCAAGATCTACAGTTTTTGTATAGTAAGGTTTGGTCTATCTCTTACGGTTTACCAGTTATGCAAAAGTCATCCAGAGTAAATAGGACTACATGGACTATAGCCAGAAAATTCAAGATGTACATTTAATTTGTCATAAAAATATCTCAAACATATGGCATTTTAATTGAAATCGTTATAGCCATTTTCAAGAAAATCAATTTTTTTGAAAAATGTTCCATTTAAAGGGTAGTTTAGAGTGGAGCAATTTTCTTCAAAATCTTCGTGTCGCATCCTCGAAAAACAAACTCAAATGCCAACTTTGGTTTTAATCGACTTTTCGTTTTGGAGTTATGCTGTACACAAAAAACACACACACACACACACGCGCGCGCGCGCGCGCACACACACACATACACACACACAAGGACATTTTTCTAAAAGTGCTTTTAAGAATTCAGGGTGCCTCAAAGCATATATTTCCGGTGAAATCTGGACATCGAATTTTTGGGTGGAATACAATACTTCCTCTACTTTACTATATGTAGTAGAAAAAGCAAAACAGGGTAGCTGTTATACCTTATACATGAAGCCCTTTTCATTAAACTAAAGCTTATTTTTTGCAAATGTGTGATAAAAATTTCAACACATTATACGAATAACTTTCAGTGATAATGGAGCTTATGTGTACAAAATGATTAGTTCCTCATAAATTGCAATTAAACAAAATAAGAAAGCCTGAAACCTATATGCAGCTTTATTTTCAATTATAAGTTTGATGTATTTACAATTAATTATCTCTATGAAACCTATGCGAAAATGAGCGGAAAATTTGAAATACTTATATGGAAGTAAAAGCTGAATTTGGAAAACAAATAACAAAATTCTCCATTTCGTCTCCCCCTAAGTGAGAAATGTTGCCTGAAGTCAATAATTACCTTTAACATCCTCCACACTGACAGGCGATACACACACACGCAATATAAAACACCTGTTGGCGTCAAAAGTGATTCTTTGCCTGCCAAGTCACGGCCTGCTTACAACACGCTACGTGCTTACATTAACCATGCGGTATGCGTGCACGCAGTTTTCACTTTTATGTACGCGAGTTTGTTTCGGCAACGTCTTCTAGAAAAGGCACTGTGCTACGTTCGTTCGTCACTACCGCGATCACATCGTGCTACTGGTCTTCATTCACATGTCGGCGAACCACCCCCAGGTCAGGTACGTGCCACTGCGCATGCTCGCCAACTTAACAACCCCCACTCTTCATGGTCGCGTCACAATCAGAGCCTCCTGTAAAGATTGATATTCATGCTTTCTGATCTGCGTCTAATGTTCCCTGGTGCCAAAGCTAACCTTCACTGCAAACAGGTGTTTATAGTTCCGATTACCCGACACGATTTCTCATCTTAACCACAAGCAAAGGCTAAACATCATTAATACTAATATTGAAAGTAGGCTATGAAATACCATACACTTTACAGCGTACTAATTCTTCTTGAAACGATTCCGTTAACCAATAAGAATTTTATGTGTTACATTGACTGACTTTCTGTGCTTCTACATTGATTCTGACAGCTACTACAAAATATTCCAATGAAAGCTTACTTTTCTTCCTACTTCATACTAAGTTAAGTTGGTAGAAATAGTTTCATGAGTTATTTCGTGTGGGAACAAGAAAACAATAGTCATATAAATGTCTCCAGGTGCTGACCTTGAAATTTCACACTTCTTCCATGACCATAACAACTGAAGATAGGCAGCACTTGAAAAAACCTGATGTATGCACTCACATGAATTCCTTTACTCATTCTTGTGCAAAATATGTTTAAAAAAGCTTATTCTTCTAGCTACTCCATAATAATGGAGATAAACGTTTGAAGAAATGAATTTATTATATATTTCCTTATAGATACAATAGGATTAGGAGAATATAGTAGGCTTACCTGATATCAAATCTTTTAACAGTCGGTCGCTATGTAATGGCTTTGACATTCTATTCTCTACAGATAAAAACGAATAACCGCATCCTGTTTGAGAAAAATAAGTATTGAAAAATTAATGTCAAGCAAATTCTCAAAAATGGTTATCTTCTCAAAAAATTTATTGGCATAAATTTGTGCTTCATTGAGATCTATATTTGTTTGTACAGTAAGACTTAGTCTATCTCTTACGGTTTACCAGAATGAATAGGACTTTAGAGAATATTCCCAGAAAATTCAAGATATACAGAATTTCATTTGGCATAAACATATCTTACGCACATGGCATTTTAACCAAAATCGTTAGAGCCATTTTTGAGAAAATTATATTTTTTAAAAGTGTTCCACGTAAAGGCTGGTTAGGGGTGGTATCCTTCGTGTGGAATCGTTAGAAGGTGCTAAACCTAATTATGCTGTCCACACACCTACACAGACACACACCCTCGCGCGGACGTTCTTCTAAAAGTGCATTTGGGGGGTGGGGGGGCGGCTTTCAAGGGAAGTAGAAATATGTACTTCCAGTAAAATGTCATCGAATTAGGTGAAATGCAATACCTTCTCTACCTACTATGTACCTGGTAGAGCAGGTAAAATGGGACAAAGTATTGAAAAATCTGATGTGTTGCACTCACATTACTTTCTCTACTCTTGTACTATTCTTACAACTCTATCTTCTTTATGTTAGTGGAGATAAACATTTGTAGAAATGATCTTATTGCTAAATTTCCTATAGGTACAAGGGGAATACAGGAATACATTTGGCTTTGAGCGATAGTCAAATCTTTTAAAGCTCATCACTATATGAAAGCTCTGAAATTCCGTTTTCTTTACACGGCCAAAAGATAAAAAGCTAATAACAACGTTCCATTTGAGAAAAGTATAAGTATTGCAAAACTCACACAAATAACAAGGAATATCTCCGATATGGTTCACTACACAAAAAATGCATTTGGACATAAATTATGTGTTTAAACGAGATCTACATTTTTTGTATAGTAAGATTTGGTCTATTTCTTACAGTTTACCAATTATGCAAAAGTCATCAAGATTAAACAGGACTACGTGGGCTATAGTCAGAGAATTCAAAATATACATTTCATTTGTCATAAAAATATATTTTTCCAATACCGGATATGTAGGTTAATCATTGTTAACACATATTTGGTAGTGTAAGCTAAATTTATAATTCATTTATCAATTCCCATGGCAACTGGTCATTAATACTTACGGTACCAGTAGGAAATGACGTAACACTCAACAGCACAGTAACCTAAAATAAGTTATTAATGAATCCTTAGCAAAATATATAAACGCATGAATTATTTAGTGATTGAAACATTAAATGTGCAATTGGAGATGTTAACATTAAGAAGCGATTCAATTATTTGTATTTCTTCAGTACATCTTGAGGTAGTACCTGGATTTTCACATGAAATGTACAAAAGAGTCGAAAAGAAGGCTTTGCCCATATAAATTAGGTGTAGCTTTTAATTTACTCACATTGAGAATTCATTTTTTCTTAATTTTCAAAAACACATTAAAAAGCAACTTTGATTTATTGTTGCTTTTTACGGTTTTTTTCAGGTATTGCAAAAAGTAATTGGGTAACCACGAACTGTAAGTTACTTATCAGATCTCGAATGCTTGGAAAAACTCGGCCCTGCGGGACTCATATTTCCAAAAATGTTTAGGATGGAGAAATTTTCTTCAAAATCTTCGTGTCGCATCCTTGAAAGGTATTAAACTTAAATACCAGCTTTTGTTTTCAACCGACTTTTCTTTTTTGAGTTATGCTGTTCGCAGACAGACACGCACACGCGCAAGCGCTGTTGTTCTATTAGGGGGCCTCAAAACATATATTTTCAGTGAAATTTCGACATTGAGTTTTAGGGTCGTGTTCAAGCTTCACCTACTTAGTATACGTAGTAGAAAAAGTAAAAATTCTAATCAATATTAAGGGACATCTCTAATCGCTTATGACGCAGCAGAACGTATTTAAAATAGGCTGTATTTTAAAGAGATCTACATTTTTGTGCAGAAAGTATTGGTCTCTAACTCGTTGTACAAAATTATATATATCCTCACAAATAAAGAGCAGTCCGCAGGCTGTTCCGAGAAAATTCAAGATACTCATTTTATTTCTCATGTAAATATCTCAAATATATGGAATGTTTGACAAACATCCGAGATTGGATCCCATTTTAAAACTGGAAGGATTATAATATTAATAATATCAGAAAACACTACTAGGAGTTTCTTATACAGTTAATGTGAGGACAATAACGGCCCACGGTTGAGAGGCCTAAGCCGTAAAGCGTAGTCGAGGGATTGAGGGTCCTACGCCGCAAAGCGTAGCCGAGAGGTAGAACTAGAGCAGTTGCACTACGAAGAGATGATAAAACTTAGTCGTAAATCTGTGAAGCTAAACCACAATGATCTAGGATGGGGGAAGTTGGTTTCAAATAACCGGAAATATAGGTACTGTATTCCTTAGCGCGTCAAGAAGAAGAAGAAGAAGAAGAAGCAGAAGAAGAAGAAGAAGAAGAAGCAGAAGAAAAGAAAAAGAAGAAGATGATGATGACGACAACGATGATGAGGATGGTAACGACGACGATGATGAAGATGAAGAAGAAGAAGAAGAAGAGGAAGCAGAAGAAGAAGAAGAGGAAGAGGAAGAGGAAGAAGAGGAAGAGGAAGAAGAGGAAGAAGAAGAAGTTGTAGCGTTTAACGCCCGCTTTTACTACTACGGCACCGCAGGCGGTGACACTGATGATGCATGAAGATGGAGCACCGGTGGAATGAGATGGCGGGGGAAACCGGAGTACCCGGAGAAAACCCGCCGTGACGCCGCTTCGTCAAGAAGAAGAAGAAGAAGAAAAGAAGAAGTTAAATAGTCGGCAATCTACCAGATTTCAATCCCGCAATTACGTTGGCAATCTGCAAGATGCCATGCTCTGGTTGAAATTACGCCAAAAATTTTCCTATAAAAGAAAGCATTTTGAAAACGGAGGGAGGGTGGGCGGGTTACAGGCTCTGGAAGTGATCACATAAACCCAGAAACTCACTCTTAAGCTATTCTGGTAAGTCTTATTCATATTCTAGTAATTTTATTTAGATTTAAGATGGCACCCTATCTTGGAAGTTTAGTCGGGATCTTTTTGAAAACCTTCATGTGACATCTTTGGGAGATATATATTTATCTATTTATTTTTTATTGATTGATAAATCATTCATTCATGCATTTATTATTTTATCTAATTATCTATCTATTCATTTATCTATCTATTTATTTATTTACTTATCTATTCATTTATCTATCCATTTATCTATCTATTTATCTACTCATTTATCTACTTACTTATCTACTTACTTACTCACTCACTTATTTATTTACTTATTTGTTTGTTTGTTTGTTTATTCATTCATTTATTTTTTATTTCTCGCAATTGTATATTTTAAGCTCTTTTTATATTTAACTCCGTTACTTTTTATATGACTATAACTGTTATATTGTTAAAAAGAAAAATAAACTTTAAAAAAGTCAGACACTAATTAAAGATTGCTGCTTAATAAGGTGCTTCCCGCATTCGGGAGGTCACGGGTTCGATCTTCGTGGTGGACCTTCCTGACCCATCGGTTTTCCGGAAGTTTCCCCGGGTCGTCGGACGAATGCTGCTAAGGATTTCTATATCCTCCGAATTTCCTGTCCCTCCATTTCGTTACATTAATCATTTCATCCTTCAACCCATTAGATTCTCTTCACGGTTGGAAGCGTCGATAAGGATCGCAGCAGTGCGGCAGGAGGAACTAATGCGCTCTGGAAATTTCGTCCCTCAGATTGGAAGACGAGCCTACGGTTTCCGGGCCCCTCATGGGATGGTACAAGTCCAAGGGGTGAGGTGAGCCTGTTTCCGAGTCCCCTTCCGGTTCGTACTCCCAACGGGGTCTTGGGAGTACGAACCGGAAGGGGTGGGAGAGGAACTGGGCCGAGCCAGCTTCCGCTGGGGTGCTTCTAACCGCGAAAATGTAGGGACCCTGCCCTCTACTCTGCCGTGACAACGTTCCGGCCGCCCTTCTGATCCATTCGTCTCATTCATCCTCTCGGGGGTGCCTCGTTAGGCACAAAGGATCGCCTTTGGTCAAGGTACTAAGTTGTCATTAAGTCAAAGTGCTTGACCGCGTTGAATTATTTGTATCAAATATACCAAAGAACAAATTAAAGCCAATAAACCAAAACAGAAATTTTCCCTATATACACTCGTGCTCAGGGACTTAAGCTAAAAACGCCTTTCATGTTCAGTGGAGCTCATTTGCGTGTATTAACGTTATCTTGTTACTGAATTTTCAGGTGAATAGAATACTTCATCTTGCTGTATCTTGTTTGTCACGATGGGGATTCCAACACGTGAGCCGATTATAAATAATAATGCCTTATATAAGGCGTGAGTTAATAAGGCTAAATTAGCAAAACCTATTGATAAAATTCTCATTAAACCTTTATGTAAAACCCACCCTTTAATTAAAATTTCTAATGACGTTTAGTAGATCTACCTCCTCCATCTAACGCTGTAATTATTAATACACAAATTCAATATCTCAATATTACTAAACCATAAGATACATAATCATAACTAAAACATAACTCAATCTTCTTCATCGAAATAATCAACATTAATTAAAAATGTTAAAGAAGCAAGAAATAATACATTTTGTAGTAATCATCATCGGCTTATTGTGCGTCGACTCCTGGAGGAAGGATGAGATGAAAGTATCCTACAGGCGGCCAGAACGTATCACAGGTAGAACTACCATGGTAGGTCCCTAACACCTTGTTAATAGGGGTGGGAATTAACCGTGTTTTGTCACCTTCATTCTGACAACAAAAGTATGTACTTATCACGTAAATAAGCATACCTTATATACCTAGGATAGAATTGGATAGACAAGGTTCAGAGGGGGTAATTAGCACCTTGGCCTGTAGAAGTTCTTTTTTGCCAATTCCAAGATGGCGTGTCCCCCGATAGGGAGAGGTGAGGTGAGAGGATACTAAGGGTGGTCGAACCTGAGGAGAGACGACAGAACAAGGCAGGGTCCCTACCAACTACAGATTTGAACTCCCTGGTGACGCCCCGTACTCCAGCTTCTATCCCCTGTGGATCTAGGTCCCCTTAGGGCCCGGGACTCAGACTTCCCCCGATCCGTAGGACGAGGATCTACAGAGATCAAGCACCTGCCTTGCACGCCAAGTGAAATGAGAAGTGGGGTGAAATGGAAGGACAGGAAATTCGGGGGATATAATTATCCTTGCCAACATTCGCCTAGCAATCCGGGGAAACCCCGAAAAAACCCATGGGTCAGCAAGGTCGGCCACGGGAATCGAAACCACGACCTCCCGAATACAAGCCTGACACGGTACCGCGAAACCATCTCTCAGGTCTTATATACCTATGCATACAGGTGTCCCAAAATTAGACCGACAAACTTTGGGAGCTGATAGATAACATTATTTTAAACAACTTTTTGTTAAGGAAAGTTTTTTGCTGCGGTGCTTCGTTTAAGCGCTAGACGAGTTAATGTCATAGATTACTGCCTCCCATCCAGTTTAAGTATTTACGGCAAAATCAACAATGCAAATTAGTACTGCATTTATCTTAGTAAGGTACACAATCTTAACCCAAGAAACAAACACAGAACACATAAACAAAACACAAACATCTCATTGTTTACGGTTAACCACAGCTTTACTATTGAAAATAAATATTGGAACGCACGCCCATTGCAATGAACACAAAGAGTGCATCGCCGTGCCCTATTCTGCCGTACTCTCGCAAAGACACCAGCCATTTCTCTGGTTTAAATGTTTGTTGGTCTAATTTTGAATAGTACAGCTGTGATTAACTGTAAACAATGAGATGTTTGTATTTTGTTTATGTGTTCTGTGTTTGTTTCTTGGATTAAGATTGTGTGCCTCACTAAGATAAATGCAATACTAAGTTACATTGTTGATTTTACCGTAAATACTTAAACTGCGTGGGAGGCAGTAATCTATGACATTAACTCGTCTAGTGCTTAAACGAAGCACCGCAGCAAAAAAAGTCTTAACAAAAAGTGTTTAAAATAATGTTATCTACCAGCTCCCAAAGTTTACCAGTCTTATTTTGGGACACTCTATACATACATTGTGATTAATATATAATCTAGGGTGAGTCTACGCATATAAGCTAATATTTTACTATTGCTTTTTGAAGGTGGATAAATAATAATAATAATAATAATAATAATAATAATAATAATAATAATAATAATAATAATAATAATAATAATAATAATAATAATAATAATAATAATAATAATAATAATAATAATAATAATAATAATAATAATAATAATAATAATAATAATAATAATAATAATAATAAATATACGATATAATATAATTATATTATTAATAATAATCCCTTGGGCGTCTCCCCTGTAAAGAAGATACAGTTATGGCCCGGCCACTGCGTCCTCCAGCTGTAGCCAAGGCCACGGAGAAGTGCTGGATGGAGGTGACGCGGGTCAGGGAACCGACTCCCCCGACTTCAAGACGACGAGTCGCTACCTTTCTATCGCGGTAGGTACTCAGTCGGCATCACGAGGCTCAGTTCACCCTGGGCTACACTTACCAGCGGAGAAAAATCCCCACGCCAGTACTGGAGTTCAAACTCGGGTCCCCCACGCCGGAGGCAGGCGTGTTACCACTGGGTCGTGGATAAATAAATGAAGTGTAGTATCGTGACCTTCATGACAAAAATTATATTTTAAAACATTTTGTTTGTGCATAATCAATATGTTTAGTCAAGAACAACTGAAAGGGTTACTATGAACCTTAGTAAACAACATACATCGATTGACTTCAGGAAATATTTCTCTTCACTTTAAAATATTTTAGCGCCCAAATTAACTAAGAGTAAGATGTTATCTTTCTTAAACAGAAACAGCAAATGATATTGCCGTTTGCGTCCTCAGGTGTTTTTAAAAATGTTTCATTTTATTAGTTTCGTAATTTTTGTGCTCGCTCTCTGCTTATCTATAATAAGTAGAGGAAGTGGTGCATTCCACTAAAAAACTCGGCACCGAGAATTCACGGGAAATATATGTTTTGAGGCTCCCTAATTCCAAAAATAAAGCCTTTTAAGCAAAGGCGTATATTTGTTTGTGTATGTGTGTGTGTGTGTGTGTGTGTGTGTGTGTGTGTGTGTGTGTGTGTGTGTGTGAACAGCATAACTCAAAAACAAAAGTGGGTTAAGTATCAAACTATCATTTAATGCAAAGGTTTTCTTTGTTTTGTTTGATTTTCTCAAAAAAGAGCTGTAAGAATATTAATTGAAACTCCATATGTTTAAGGTATTTGTATGACAAATGAAATGTACTTGCATCTTGAATTTTCTGGGATTAGTATCTGAAGTCCTCCTAATTTCAAATACTTTTGCATAAGTGGTAAACTTTAAGCGATAAATAAGCGATAAAAGCATGACGTTATGCACGTTTTGTCTGTAGAGCAGACGGACAGAACCGGTTCCCCACACTGTGCCGTCACATGCACTACGAACGTGCAGAACTTGATTCCTCTTTAGTGTAGCTCTAAGCCTACTTATAACGAAATCTGTACTTAAATATAAATTGCAAGTTTATTTAGATTAATAGGAAGTAGATAGAATAATAAGCTTCTCTAAAAATAGTTGTTAAGGAGCGAGTAGCGAGTAGAGAAACTCACTTATAGCAACAAGTCGAATATTTTTAATTGCATCCTTTCTTACGTTTTGAATTTTATGACAGCAGATTTTCTTTGTGATGAAAAATGGGATAATGTATCGTATTTACCAAACTCCAAGTTTCACCACATATACTTACGTTAGGGAATGTTAGGTATCTTCATAAATAACTTCAGCAGATTATTGTTGTTTTAAGATCATGATATTGCCTTCTGAATCTTTTAAAAACACGCAAATAATGTTTTTTTCAAACCTAGTTAGATACCGCCGAGCGGTAAGACTACTTGGCTCTCACCAAAGCGACCCGGGTTCGATCCCAGGCGTCCACATATGAATGTGTGGTGGATACACCGGCACAGAGACGGGTTTTCTCCGGGTTCTCCGGTTTCCTCCACCATCATTCCACTAATCGCTCCATCACCACCTTTCCTATCATCTTTCGCCATCACTTCATATCATCCACTTCCTCGCTCTCACACCAGGTGTCGGGCTGATCACCCATCCTGGTTCCTCGGTGTGATCAACTCCGGTTACAAAGACCGTATGTACTGGCCGGGAGGGCTCGGGGCGCTGACCACGTCCCACTCTCCACCACTGGACCCCACACATGATGCCTGTAGTAGGCAGAGGTGGGGGATCCAGCGGCCGGGCGGTAGACCAAGGCTACATTCAAAGGGTCGCAGTGCCACAGGGTAGACCAGTTGGATACCACACGCTGTACACAGAAGGCACGTAGAAGGGACATAAGCGAGGTAGGGGAAGGTGGGGAAAGTGGTATTGCCAACTTATGGAAAGCAAGAACTCCTCTACTGTGGTGCACGTAGTCACTCTCCGATTACGAAACCAACTAGAGTAAATACATTCGTCGGGGACAGTAAATGGAGCATTCAAAATGTGATATTTTTCTGCCTGTATTGGTTATTGTTCCCCCATCCACCCCAATGCCCTATTGAAGAGGAGTTAAAATACAGCAGGAACACTGTTGTGAATTGGTCATTGTTCAAGCGCGAAGTATCTGTGAACTGGATGCTACACAATGGAAGGCGAATTGACGGCAGAAATAAAATTGCAGCAAATGACGAATCCAAACTTGGGTGCAGAAAGTACAATAGGGGACACCTTGTGGAAGGGTAATTGACGTTTGGTGGTGTGGAGCGTGGGGATAAAACGCCGAAGTTGGCAACATCTTTACAAGGAGTGGGAAAAGATGAGCAGGGGAGGAACGCTCCCATGATCCCTTGGGTGAAGGACATCGAGACATAATTTCGTTCGATTGATCAACTTCGTACACCTTGCCTTAATTAAGTCCAGTTTGTGGACATTTACGCAAATGTGTCAGTTATTGTTCCTAAAGGTCTGTTCTTAATAATTGTGCAACAAAACAGTACAACATAGTGCGGGAAAATCCATTTGAAGTGCTTTGGTAAATACTATACATTGTCCGAAAAATGAAAGCCAAAGGTATTACGAGTTATTACGATGCATGATCGTCCTGAGCACTGCACGTAGAGAACGCAAGCGACTGCTCGATCGTCACAAGCATCAAATTATCACACTCAAGGGCAGACCCACACCTGACTCCTGCAATGGACTGTTGGTGAAATAGGAGGCTCAGGGGAAGTGCCAACCTAGACAGAATACATTACCTAGCTCTCACACACTCAGGTTATTTGGGTATATTGCGTTTTCAGCACCTTCTCCAACCACCTCCATACAGATAGCTTACACAGTTGCTTATCGAATTAAAGGAAATGAACCCTTGAAATTTCGTGAAAATCTCTGAAAATGAACTTTCACTATCCGCGTCCAAAAACATTCAGATACTATAATTTCAAAATTTATTTTCACATTTGATAACTTGATTGCTTACCTCTGCATGAGATAATATAAACTTTCAGTTTCGGAGTTCCTTTCTCGGCGCTTTTACTCGTTAAAAATGGTCCACACAATGCAGTATTCATCCAATATCTGAAAATATTTCTACACGGTCAGAAAGTTTAATCAATTAAAACTTTTACACAAAAGGTGTATACATCGGTACTTGAGACATCAGCTCCTGAGTTTGAAACTTTACTTCTACGAGCAATTAGTTTCAACGGCCTTTCACAAAAACTATCAAGAGCTTTACGTTTCACACTATCACTTATTTTTGGTCTGTATAAGTTAGAGCTTACCTCATGATTGTGATTGAAATCATTTGTAAACAAAATTACTGATGCTGTTTCATTCAAATAGAGCCTTGTCCTACACGTTTTAACAGTGCAATTCCAAGCCATTCCACGCTGTCTCTTTATCTTTTCTAAATTTAATCCTGTTCACCACAATCCAATCACTTCCTTTCTCACTTAATATATGCTCAATTTGATCCATGTCGTATAACGATCGCGCGAGGAGTGGTGACAGAAGTTAACACATACGAGGGGCGCCTCAAAAGTAAGTTGCACTATTGTTTTTTTAAAAAATAACAAAACGTTTAAATATTTTAAAAAGGGTATATTTTGAAAGCTACATTCAGTACCAATTTTTCCACATAATTTCCTTGAACCTCAATACACTTTTGATACCGTGGTAACAGTTTTTTTAACCCAATGTCAAACCTCCCGCCAAACTGGTTAGCCATTTTCCACTGCTTTTCAATAACGAGAACAAGCGAAAAGCGTCAAGCGTTCCATGTATATAAGTTGGCAACTGTTTAGTGACGCAAGCTCCGAATACTGACCTACATCTGCATACAGTTCAAGCGATAAACGAATACCGTGTGGTTTATGCCTTATTTCTTCCATGTGTTCCTCCTCAAGGGGCTCGGAGCGCAACTCATGTAATTACCTGAGTCTTTCATAAGGGGTTTGGAGCGCAACTGATGTTACGCCTAGGCCTGTTAAAAGGGGTTTCGGAGTGCAACTGATGAATTCCGAGCGTAACTGCTGTACACCCTATACTTTCTTGTGATTTGTCTACTTCTTATGGTTTCGTACTACTACAAAATTGTACAAAATTCCTTCCGAATGAAAGGATCTCCATAGGCTATTTCCAGAAAATTCAAGATAAAACGTGTTATTTGTCATGTAACTATCTTAAACATATGGTACGTTAATGAAAGCATTAGAGCCATATTTTACAAAATCGAACATTTCAAAAAATCTTCCTAATATATGACTGCCTGGGGAGCATATGCTGAAAATTTTATGTCACATTTTTGGATGACGCTGAACTTAAGTACCCAACTTGGCATTTATCAGACTTTTCGTTTTTGCTGTTCACAGACAGACACGCAGACATCTGCAGGCATTTATCTAAGGTTCACGGGTTCTGGGTCTAGGGCAGTGGCGCCTCGTGACTCGTCAACTTGTGAGGGTGGCATAATATATTTTTAGAATCAGCACGCTTTACATGACAGTTAATTCAGAATTTAGCCAGAAAATGTGTGAAAATAAAACAAACCATATAAAGCGAAAGATTGTTATGCATAACCTTCAATCTTTTCATTAAATGCACCCTATTTTAATTCCTAAACATTAAGTATGCAGGATCACCAGCATTCATTACCAAGCAGAAAAACACATTTTTACTTTCTCTACCACGTATAGCAAAATAGAGGAAGTATTGTATTCCACCCAAGAATTCGACGCCGACATTTCACCGGAACTATATGTTTTGAGGCCCCCTAAATAAAAAAAACCGTTTTAAAAATCTCTCTCTGCCCGCGCGCGCGCGCGTGTGTTTGTGTGTGTGTGTGTGTGTGTGTGTGTGTGTGTGTGTGTGTGTGTGTGTGTGTGTGTGTGTGTCAGTCTGTGGACAGTATAACTCTAAAAAGAAAAGTCGGTTAAAAACCAAAGTTGGTATTTAAGTTTAATATCTTTTAAGAATACGACACAAAGATACTGAACAAAATTCCTCCACCTTAAACTATCCTTTACATGGAAAATTTTTCGAAAATTTTTATTTTCTCGAAAATGGCTCTAACGATTTTGGTTAAAGCACCATATGTTGAAGATATTCTTATGACAAATGAGATGTATATTTTGAATTTTCTGGCTATAGCCCATGTAGTCCTATTTACTCTGGATGATTTTTGCACAGCTGGTAAACCGTAAGAGATAGACCAAGTCTTACTATATAAAAAATGTAGATCTTGTTAAAACACACCATTTATGTCCTATATATATGTAGAATGAATCATTTCGGAGATATTATTTGTTTTTTGTGTGAGTTCTGGAATACTTAATCTTTCGCCAAATGGAACATCATTATTCATTTTTTATACCTTAGCCGTGCAAAGAGAATGGAATTTGAAAGCTTTAAAAGATTTGGCTATTGGTCACAGGCTACTGT
>CM060964.1:332434012-332454012 GCA_030765045.1 Tenodera sinensis
AGGAAACCATATAGTTAATCAATTACCTCGCAAGATTTTTGTTTGTTGAAAATACTTTTCTTGCAAGCAGTCTTCCCGATGTATGCACAGCTCTTCAATTACATTTGACTCTGCCAGTTACTTCTGCTACGGCAGAAAGATCGTTTTCTAAACTGAAGCTAATTAAAACGTTTCTGCAAAACACTCTGTCCGAGACCAGATTAATTGATTTAGCAGTTCTGAGTATTGAAAATGAAACGTGTAGCTCCCTTGACTTGAATGAAGTTGTTGAAAGGTTTCTGAGTGCCAAGCGCAGGAGAACTGGACTTCATAAAGCTGAAGGCGTTCTTTGTTCCAAAAAGAGTTCATTATTAGGTGAGTTTATTTCACTTTCATGCTATTCCATGTGAGTAAATATGTAATATTTCAATCTCTCCATTTTTAAGCTTGGTGCACTTTAAATATTAAGGTTCTCGCCCTACATTGCGGAACCATTTGGTGCAGTTTAAAAGTGCGTCGGGCGATGAATAACCTCTTGATCTCGGGTCGCGGTGACAGAATAAGATACCTATATCGAACTAATCAATTTATGAAGTTATTTTATTGCACATTTTTTATTAACACAATTACTATGTTGTTATGATATTATAACACTTTGTTGGACATTTCCCGCTAATTGGCATGTCCGAAATCAAATAATTCTCAATTTTTCGGAAAATTACCGTAAAATGGCTACTGTCTTACGCGTTGACCAAGAAGTATTTAGAACAAATTTTCTATACGTAACCATGGCAATATCGTTCAGCTCTTGTCTTTCTTCACAACTCCCCCTCCTACTTCATCAGAACCATCTGTGACTAACGTCAGCCACGAGAACCATCACAATGACGTCATGCGTCGCGTATATTGTACGGTTTAATGGTTATTTCGGTCGTACCAGGAAAATAACATCAATTTATAATTCAAAACTCATAGCATGATATAATACAAAAAATTATTAATTATGTAAACAATTGATATCGAAACAAGATTAACAATAATTGTCATTTCCAGAAATTGAAAATAGATCGAATAACACAACAAAAATATTAAATTAACAAAATAAAGTTATCATTAATGATTGGTTTAAACATTCCTTGAAATATATAATATCTGCTTCAAGCTTTATTAGAAAGTAGAGCCCCCAAGATTTGTTTTCAGGGGGCCCCCAAAAGCTTAGCTGCGCCACTGTATGAATGTATTAAGAAAGATTCAACTTTTTGTTAGCAGGAAATGTAATTAGTTGTGCTGATATATTGAAACAAAAATGCATACATTGGAATATAATTTTAAATGTACACCAAACCAGCATTATGCTCTGCTCAAAAGAAGGAAAAGAAAGGAAAAAATCTGCTGTGCTGCACACACATGACTTTCTCTACTCATGACCATTCTCAAAAACTCTTATTCCTGTTTCTTCTTCGTGTTAGTTGAAATAAACATTTGCAGAAATTATCTTCTTGTTTATTTTGTAGGTACAAGGAGAATATGGCAATGCAGTAGGCTTTGAGCGACAGTCAAATCCTTTAAAGCTTTCAAATTCCGTTCTCTTTGCACGGTTAACAAATAAAACATTAATAAGGACGTTCCGTTTGACAGAAGTATAGGTTCTCCAAAACTCACACAAATAACAAGGAATATCTCCAAAATGGTTCACTCTACAAAAAAGTGTATTTAGACATAAATTGTGTTTTAGCAAGAACCACAGTTTTGTATAGTAAGATTTGGTCTATCTCTTACGGTTTACCAGTTATGCAAAAGTCATCCAGAGTAAACAGGACTTCATGGGCTATAGCCAGAAAATTCAATATATACATTGCATCTTGTTATAAAAATATCTCATACATATGGCATTTTAATCAAAATCGTTAGAGCCATTTTCAAGAAAATCAAAACTTTCGAAAAATTGTCCATGTAAAGGATAGTTTAGGGTGGAGCAATTTTCTTCAAAATCTTCGTGTCGCATCCGTGAAAGACATTAAACTTAAATACTAACTTTGGTTTTTAACCGACCTTGCGTTTTTGGGTTCTGCTGTCCACAGACTGACGCACAGACACACACACACAAGGACTTTTTTCTAGAAATGCTGTTTTTTATTCAGGGGGCTCCGAAACATAAATTTTCGGTGAAATCTCGACATCACATTTTTGGGTGGAATACAATACTTCCTCTAATTTACTATACGTAGTAAAAAAGCAGTGAATGAGAATCGAACTTGAAAACGATGACGACCTTATACTCGAACGCTGTTGTAACTAGGGTTCGAACCTTTATACAGCCATCGTGAAATGAGGCGATCGCAAGTTAACTGCCACATGGGCAGAGCGTGACGCCACTTCCTCAGTACAGTGACAGCACAAAACACACTGCCTACAGTGCATAGTGTCTCGAATGTGTTCACTAGTTCCACACAGTAAAATGCCTGCAGCACGAAAATCTAAATATTCACGTATTGCTGAACTTGTACAAAAATTTGCGAGTGAATATTTTACCGCAAATGGGGACAGCATTAAATGTAAATTATGCAACAACGTTATCTACAATGTTCGTGCGCCGTCTGTACCTGGCCTCCTCTGTGTTATGTGACAGACTGACCTTTCCCACTTCCTATAGCCCAAACTCCGCAACCTTTCGTTACCTGTATGAAGGTGCGCTCTCTAGTCATAATCATTACACCTTAAAACGTCGCTTCGTTTTCGTGTGTTGCGCTCTCGAATGGTTGATATTAGCCAGTGGCGTGCTGCCACTTTAGAAACTTATAACCGTAACTTAGTAATTTGAACAAATAGGTCATAAGCCTACTATCTCAAATTATTTGTTCAAGACATCTCCATATTCTCTGAAGATATATCGGTATAGTTTATTAACACCTGTATATGTATCAGTAATGCCCGGCCTTAGGCCAAAGAGGGGAGGGCGGTATGTTTCCACGTAGTTCGCCGAGCTATGGCACATTCATGGGTTCAAAAACCAACCTCTCTAATGCTGTTACCTGAATTAGTAAAGGGGAAATATGGTATATGTTCAACTATGTTAGTAAATTGTTAATTTTATTTTCGTTTGAGTACTATTTGAATAATTTCCTATCGTCAAAAAAATCGGATGTGCTGCACTCAAATGGCTTTTTCACTCATGTTATGAAAACCATACTTACGCCTATTCTTCTAACTACTTCATGTTAATCGAGATAGACACTTGTAGGAATTATTTTATTACATATTTCCTTGTAGATACAATGGGAATAGAAGAATACTGTAGGCTTAAGCCTTAAATAAAAATCAATACGTTTAAGAGCAGGTCGCTATGTGATAGCTTTGAAACACCGTTCTCTTTGCCTGACCAGGAAGTAGAGAAAAGTCAATAAATTCCCGTTTGAAAATTTAGACCAGTAGCAACCAACTAACTTTCCCAACCCATAGGTTTTTTCCTAGGGTTCCCCGAGTCGCCAGGCGAACACTGGAAAGGATTTCCATATCCTCCGAATTCTCTGCCCCTTCATTTCGTAACATTAATCATTTCACTTCACCCTTCATCCCATTTGGTTTTTTTCGGGGTTGGAAGCGTCAGCGAGCATCACGGCAGGGGCAACAAATACGCTTTGGAAATCCCGCCCCCCTGATTGGAAGGCAAGCCTACTGATTTCCGAGGGACGGTACAACCCCAAGGGTGGGGAGCCGGTTTCCGAGCCCCGCACCCTTCTTGGGACTCCGAAGGGGTGGAAGAGGAACCGGGCTGAGCCAGTATCCGCCGGGATGCTTCTAAATGGGAAAATGTAGGGATCCTGCCCTCTGTTCTTTCGTAACGACATTCCGCCCGCCCTTTGGATCTATTCGCCTCATCTATCCTCCCGGGAGTGTCCTGTCACACGTATAGGCACAAAAGATCGCCTTTCGGTCGAGGTGCTAAGTTTCCCTCCGCAAGTTGTCATAGTCAAACTTGGAAGACGTTATTTGGACTTAAAACAGCAAACTTGGTATTTAACCGACTTTTCGTTTTTCAGTTTCCGGTGAAATCTCCACAGCGAATATTTGGGTGGAATGTCTTCCGTTACCAATATAGGTACTAGAGAAAGTAGAAATAGCATGCAATACACAAACGATTGGAGCATCTCGGAAACAGAAAATACTCGACTTCATCGCCTATTTCATTAGCTGCTTTAGGTAGAGGTAGACGCTGCACACAAGAGGTCGTTGTATGCGATTATATTCCCTGATAGCAATTTTTCCCACATTTACTGCGTCTGTCAGTCGTCAGCTGTTATCTTGGCGCTTACAGGTGGGTGTTAGTCAAATGGTACGGGTGACAATCATCATAGCGAACCGCCGTGTATCGGTTTCTAGAGGTGACTGCTATTAAAGATTATCGCTCCATGTGCGAATCAATTTGAAATCTCTTGTAATGGTTACCAAGGTAATCGCTTGCGCGTGCTTTTCGTGACTAACCTAAAAACAGACAGGGCTAAAAATGGCTTTGCTGCGATTATAGTTTACTTCTGATGCAACTGAATTATAGTGGCATAGGATTTCTTGTTATTCACGACGAGACGTACTTTAAATACATACATTCATTTCAAAACTTACACTAATTACTCACGAACTTTCGTGGTTTGAGGTTAAACTCAAACATGTTTGGAAGTCACATCACAAGATGTTTAAAAAAATCTGATGTGTTGCACTCACATAACTTTCTCTACTCTTTTACTAAGTATTCTCACAAACACATTCCTTTAACTTCTTCATGCGAGTCGAGATCAATATTTTCAGATATTATCTTACCGCTGATTTTCTTATAGATGCAAGACGAATATGGGAATATAGTAGACTTCGAGCAATAGTCAAGTATTTCAAAACTTTGAAATTCTGTTCTATTTGCACGGCCAAACAGATAAAAAACTGAATAACCTTCCATTTGAAAAAAGTTTTAGTACTGCAAAACTCACACAGATAACCAAGAATGTCTCAGAAATGGATATCGGTGTCGCGGGCCTGTTTTGGGTCCTAGAGAATGATGGAAGTAGATTTGTAGGAGCTGGGAGAAGCGGTCTGTGCTGGATTCACGAAAGCATCATTTTCTATGGTGTCTATGGTGTTCGCCTCAGTGTTGTCACTTGTGGTGTGTTTGCTCGAGCTGGGATATGTGAACCTGTAGAATCCTGTAGTGTTGCAGTGGTCAAAGGCTGAAGTTTGTTGGCCATCATTGCTGGATTCAGTACTGCAGAAGCTCTTCCGTTTCTGCATCACAGTTTGCCACTGACCTTGTGTGAATTGCACTTTGTCAACCTTTGCAAGATATTTTAAGATTCGCGGACAAGGTGCTGCGGATGCTGGACCCTAGTGTCATTAGGAAGGAGTTATCAAACATTGCGATTTAAGGAAAAACTACTCGTTAGACAAGTCGGACCCAGGAATAAAGGAAAGGATTGAGGAAACTTTCAAAACCGTGTATTTATATTAAGTAATCATTTTATGTCTGCGTATACTCACACGCATAGCAACGTGTAAAAATACATACAAATGGAAATTGGGGAAAGTGGGAATAAATTAAACTTATTTCTCGATGGTTCCAATTGGTTGAGCGATGCTTGAAGATTCTTGCGCCCGATTGCGAATGATGGTCGTATCATCGGCGTACAGGAGATACCTGGTGGTATCTCAGCAGGGCCGTAGCCAAGGGGGGGGGGGGGGGGGCAGCTCGTACAGTGCCCATACTGGAAAAAATGTTGCCCGTACTGAGAGAATCCCCATTTGTCCATTCCTGTTTTGAAATTTTAGCAATATTTCAATAATAAACTAAGAACTAGAATAACTACGTATTGAACGTTACATTAATAGTGACAATGCTGCTTGGAGGTCCACTGAATCCAAAGCAAACAGGTTTTAGAAAAAGGTCTATGTGTTTGTGTGGGTGTGTGAACGGCATATACCAGAAAGAAACGTCGGTTAAAAACAAAACTTGATATATAAGTTCAGCATCTTCCAAGGATGTGACACGAAGCTTTTAAGACTTCCTACCCCACCCTAAACTATCCTTTACACGGAAACTGTAAACATTTTGATTTTCTCAAAAATGAGTGCAATGATTTTGAATTTTCAGGGAATAGCCTCTGAATTCCTCTTTACTCTGGATGACTTTTTGGTAACTAGAAAACCATAAGAGACGGATAGTCTTACTACACAAAAAGTGTAGATATCGTTAAAACACAATGCATGTGGTATACACTTGCTTTTTGTGTAGTTAACCGTTTCCGAGGTATTCGTTGTTATTGGTTTGAATTTTAAAATACTGATACTTTTCTCGTTGCAGCGCTGTGGCCAAGTGGTTAGGGTAATTGCTTACCACCTAGGTGGTCCGGGTTCGACAGCAAGAAGCCGCATGTGGTATTCATGGTAGACGAAGCGGCGTCAGAGTGGGTTTTCTGCGGGTTCTCCGGTTTCCCCCTCCACTCATTCCACCAGTTGTTCCATTATCACATTTCCAGTCACCGATTTCGCCTGCATTTCATATCATCCTCTTCCTCACTATCATACTTGGTGCTGGGCTGACTACCCGCTTCCAGGTCTTCACACTGTCCGGTCCAGAGGTTCCTCTGCTTCCCGACAGGCATCTAACCCTAGGGAGAGGCTTGTAACTCCTACATAAGGGGAGGGTAATAAGGTAAAGAAGCAAAAATGCTTTTCTCAAATGTGAAGTCATCATTCGTTCTCTGTCTCTCTCTCTCTCTCTCTCTCTATCTCTCTCTCTCTCTCTCTCTCTCTCTCTCTCTCAATACCATCAGATAGCGATCGGCCTTAAAACATTTGATTATCGCTTAAAGCCTGCAGTAGTCCCATTGCAATTACAAGGAAATATAGAAGACAATTTCTGCAAATGTTTGTCAGCGTGAAGTAAATACAAGAATAAGCGTTTGTAAGAAAGAATAGTTTGTACAATAATGAGTAGTATTATGTAGAGCAACATATCTGCTTTTAAAAGTTATCTTATCACCCCCTCCCCCACCAATCAAATCTGGAACTCCGCCTAATGTTCAGTCCTGGCTCGGGCCTGGTTTTCAGGTATGTCATTTATGTGCAGATTAAACAGAAGTGGTTCTCGTATGTAGCATACGAGAGGGACGCCAGCTAGTAGTAGGCGTGGTCTGAACTTAGGGTCGTTCGCTACGGTCGCGCAAGTAATTTGCTATAAGTTTAATCATGCTGTCCGGAAATGTATTGTTGAGCATTTTGCATAGCAGCCCCGCGTGCCACACGCAGTCGAAAGCGCGTTCTTTGTCAAGCAGAATGGCTCCCGTTGACTTCCGGATGTTGAAGCCTTTCGTGATGTGCTCGGTGGCGCGTAGGAGTTGTAGCGTACTTGAATACCTAGCACTGAAATTAAACTGTTCAGGAAGAGGTAAGTTGTGTGTTATTACGAATGCATTGGCGAGCTTTAACATAACTTTTTCAAGGAGCTTGCTCATTGTATTAAGTAGGCTAATTGGTCTGTAGATATGTGGCTTGGCGTTGTTTTTGCCTTTCTTCGGAAAAAGAAGCACGTTTGCTGTTTTCCATCTACTGGGGAAGCAGACATGGCATAGGCATAGGTTAAACAACTTGAGTAATGCTTTTAGGGCGCTGAGGGATGTGTTCTGGTGCAATGTTCGACATTTGGTCTGGTCCGGGTATTTTTCTTTTGGGGAGATGTTTTATAATCCGTTTTATTTCTTAAGAGTGTATTCTACAGATTTGGTCGTGCGTTTGCGCTTTGTGTATGTTTTGTGTGAGCCTTTCAGTTTCGGTCGCATATGCGGGCAATGCTGGTGTTAACTTTGGAAATAACGTAGTTTGCAGTGCATCTGCCTTATCTTCATCAGTTATTGTGGCAATGTATTGTCTCACATGAAGAGGAGGGTGGAAATCTTGTCCCTGGTGAGGTCCTATACCGTATTATTTGGCGGATCTAGAGACTGTTATTCCACTGTTTGGAGATAACAGCCTCTGTGTGCCTGCAAAGTCTGGTTTAGAGTTCGAAGGCCATTTTGTGTGGCTGGATGTCGAGTATATTACCATCGTCCTCCTGTTCTGTTACGTTTATTAGTTAGGCGTTGTATATCCACAGGGAGTCGCGTATTAGCTCTTTTGGGGTGGGGGAACTGTAGGAATACTGCTACAATTGCAGCCTTTTCGCTCTTTCCTGTGGCATTATCAATGTCCTCGATTGAGTTTGTCTGGATGTCCAAAATTTTGTAGTTGCGCCGAGGTCTGATCGGCACACTTCGAAGAGGACCTTCAAGGTTTATAATCACCGGTAGATGGTTCGATGTGAGACGCGAGTGTCGGCCTATCTTTCTATTAAAATATCCAGTACGTCCGGAGACTGGTTTAATTGGAATATGACAAACGTTGGTTCAGTGCGAGCGTGAATCATATAGTCGGATGCGTTTTCGTAACTTAATAGTGTCTGTCTTGCAGTGTTCGTGTTCGTGGAATGCGCGAGTATTTTGAGTTAACATCGTCTGCTACTATTTGCGATGGTTTGATTGTAACAGCGAGTCAATGTCTCCTGTGATTATATCACCCAGTGGATTGTATGCCGAGATAGTTATCTAGTGATTGTGGTTGATGGTAGTGGCTGTTGTGCTTGCACCAAGTCTTTGCAGGGGCGTAGATTTAGTATATCTTGTGAGCTTAGATGCGCTCCCGTGAGTAGGACTATTTGTACATTGTTTGGCCAGGAAGACTGACAATTCATGTTTTCGTTGTCTCAGTCCATGTGTAATCCAAGTCGTTAGTCTGGCTGTGAGACTAACGTCCAACGAAGCTGGCAGAGTAAATTAGGAGTCTGAACTTTTGGCTGCATATTCGAAGGGTCTTGACTTTCCGACGGTTTGTGCAACAGTTCGTCGAGCCCTAGGCAACACATGTCGACAATAAATCGCCATTTACGACTGTCAATGCGTAGTCAGGTTGGATGGGGCCAGTGTTGCCAGATCTACTTTTCTGGAAGGAGATCTGCTTATGTTTTGCACATCTACTTTTCAACTTTCCGTTAATTACAAAAATTCAAAATCTCCTTTTTTAAAAATACAGGAAGATCTACTTAATTTTATCCTTCTTAAAGGCAATTTATAATTTCCTAATTGATACACAGTGCAGTCATGTTCATTATTACGGTGAAGTCCCTTTCCCTCAGCCTCTTATGAGAAACACAAGATAAGATTAAACTACTGCGTAATGCCTCTACGCCTTAAGAAACGAAAGGGGCTCCCCATCACCTTATCAGTTCTATGATTTACAAATAAGTCGCTATCGCTACTAAGAGCTTCAACCCTTCAGTAGCTTCTCACCCCACCTCAGTTTATTATAAATATTGCCGTAGTAACGTGCGTCTTTCGCGTTTCACAGTGCACACAGTAGTGGTTTTCGTTACGCTAAATTTATGAGAACTTTTTAGTGAACATGAGTGAGGGACCAAGAAAAAAGGCTAAGTACTCACAAACTTACAAATCCGAATGGGAAAAATCCAGCAGTTGAAAGGGGTGCTTATTGAAAAGTAAAAAATCTGATGTGTTGCACTTACACGACTTTCTCTACTCTTGTACTAACCACTCTTACAAATTCTTATTACTATATCTTCTTTGTGCTAGTTGAGATAAACATTTGTACAAATTATCTTATTGTTTATTTCCTTGTAGGTGTAAGAGAAATATTAGAATACAGTAGCCCTTGAGCGATAGTCAAATATTTTAAAGCTTTGAGATCCCGTTCTCTTTGCACGCTTAACATATAAAAATATGAACAACGATGATCCATTTCACGAAAATTTTAAGTTTTCCGAAACTCACACACATAACAAGGAATATCTCCGAAATAGTTCACCCTACAAAAAAATTTATTTAGACATAATTGTGTATTTTAGCAAGATCTGCATTTTTTGTATCGTATGATTTGGTCTATCTCTAACGGTTTACCAGTTATGCAAAAGTCGTCCAGAGTAAATACGACTACAGGGGCTATAGTCAGACAATTTAAAATATACATTTCATTTCTCATAAAAATATCTCAAACATATGGCATTTTAATCAAAATCGTTAGAGCCATTTTAGAGAAAATCAAAATTTTCGAAAAATTTTCCATGTAAAGGGTAGTTTAGGGTGGGGCTATTTTCTTCAAAATCTTCATGTCACATCCTTGAAAGACATTAAACTTAAATACCAACTTTGGTTTTTAGACTACTTTTCGTTTTTTAGTTATGCTGTACACACACAGAGATTGTCACACAGACATACACACGGACCTTTCTCTAAAAATGCTTTTTTTTTTATTCAGGGTGTCTCAAAACATATATTTCCGGTGAAATGTCGACATCGAATTTTTGGGTGGGAAAAGGAAATTCGTTTGCATATTGCACGTCATGTTGTATAGACATTAATATTGCTTCTGTAAGTAGGTAAAACAGGACCAGAGGAGCCTACTTTGGTGTGCTGGATGCCATGAACTTTCATTGATGAGTGTTTAAGAACAAATTATTTTATCTTTTCAGACCTATATTTACGTTTTAGTGTTGCAATTTAAGCATCATAATGCTCGTTCCAATGCAGTGACTGATCTAGAAGTGGAGGCAGGTGGCAATCTGCACCAGGTAGTGGAAGGGGGGGGGGGGGCGAAATACGAAAAAAATGTTTTTGTTCAACACTTAAACTGTGATGAATAAGCTCTAAATAAATAATATTACTCACAAGTTTCGCGTTCTCATATATACGGACGAAGGAGGGCCATGGCTCGCTCCTGTTCAAATGCATTCGAAATTCTACTGTTTTCTCCTTTTTTATCCGGTTCGCGTCTACTTCTTTCGCTCCAACAAGAATGGCTTGTGGGTTATGTTGTCCTGTCGGTCATGTCTGGGGGCGGGGGGGGCATCAGTGTTGGAGCTGCTGGCGGCCCTTTCCGTCGTCTGGAAAGTGCTGCATTCCACCTAAAATTTGACATCGACATTTCACCGAGAATACATGTTTTTAGACTCTCTGAGCCCAAAAATGTATTTTCATAAAAGAATGTGTGCGT
The DNA here is from genome assembly GCA_030765045.1 of Tenodera sinensis. Classification (NCBI taxonomy): domain Eukaryota; kingdom Metazoa; phylum Arthropoda; class Insecta; order Mantodea; family Mantidae; genus Tenodera; species Tenodera sinensis. Next base: position 332,445,071 of record CM060964.1, read on the forward strand.
GTGTCCGTCTGTGAACAGCATAACTCAAAAACGAAAAGATTAAATATTAAACTTGGTATTTAAGCATCTTACAAGGATGCGACATGAAAAATAAAAAATCCCATCCCAAACTATTCTTTACATGGGACATTTTCGAAAAATTTTATTTGCATAAAATGGCTCTAACAATTTTATTAAGTTAGCATATATTTAAGATATTTTTATGATAAATGAAGTCTATATCTTGAATTTTCTAAGAATAGACTCCAAAGTACTCTTCATTCTGAATGACTTTTGCATAACTGGTTAGTCCTAAGAGATGGACAAAATCTCACGTACACAAAAAAATGTAGATCCACTGAAGCACCCAAAATGTATGTCATATGTATACATTGTTTTAGTTAAATATTCCCGATATAGTCCTTGTTATTGCTTTGAATGTTCGAATGCTTATAGTTTTCTGCAATAAGATAATAGAATTCCAAAGACATCACATAACGACCAGTTCCTAAAAGATTTGACTCGCTTAAGCCTATTGTATTCCCCAGTTACCTTTGTAAACTAAACTACACCAAATCCCGAGGTACAACTGCACATGCAGGGGCAAAAGCTACCGGCCGACCGCCGTGCTCTCTACCTCCGTCCACAGTGGGCGTCATGAGTAATTTCCATTATGCTTAGCATTTCTACAAATGTCTATCTCTATGATATAGAAAAGTAAGGATTTGTAAGAATAGTTTGAACAAGAGCGAGTAGAGAAAGCCATGAGTGTAAAACATCAATATTTTTTAGCCCAATTCTATTACTAAACGCTATTTCAAGTGTTGGAGCTGATGAAACTATTATCTTCAATATCTCTTTCCCTGATCTCGACACCGACTATGATTACGATTCTGAATACCGTCTTAGGTTTGAATGTAGCAAATAGCTTTTAAAAATAACGGGTGACTCCTTAAGACAGAGTTCCTGTGCTTTTACTGTCAGTTTTATGTGAGGAAGCGAAGCAATTTATTCGCTGTCTACTCGCTAGATGTCACTGTAAGAAAATAAAACTCCTGTTTGTGAGAGGCAAAAGGCGGAGGATTTGAATGAGACAGTTCCTTTTCCTGATGGTTTATGTTAAAGAGATGCTTAAAGGCGAACTGCAAATCCTGTAGTGTGTTTTGATGGCTCTTATAAGGACTGCTTTAAAGGCACGTCTTCCTATTGACTTATTTTAAAATCTCCTTCACTGTATATACAATGTGTTACATTCATATGTGTTTCTCTGCCCACTATTGCTTATTTTTATGTAACTTCTACAAAAAATTAGTTAAAGAACTTATTTGTCATCTACGTTTCGTATTAAGGGTGCCCAAGGGAATAATGTCTAAATATTGCAGTTTTTATGTAAACGTTTTCAAAATTTTTGCCTCTACCAATTATAAGTGCATTTTAAATTCCATTCATATATCTTTAATATGTTTATTAAAACAATGTATTTTATATTTGTTATGCAAGTAATCCACATGATACAAAAGTCCTAATTTTTAAAAGGTAAACGTGCTACCATATTATTTAAATACTAATATACAAAACAGTCATACAGAATTTTATTTAATCTTCTGCTTGTTTCAGAAGAAATGTTTAAACATTCAAACACATACATATATATTGAAATTTATAACATTTGGTGGAATTGTCACATCTTGAGAAATAATAATACCTAATAATAATAATAATAATAATAATAATAATAATAATAATAATAATAATAATAATAATAATAATAATAATAATAATAATAATAATAATAATAATAATAATAATAATAATAATAATAATAATAATAATAATAATAATAATAATAATAATAATAATAATAATAATAATAATAATAATAAATAATAATTAATAATAGTAATAATAGTAATAATAATAGTAATAATAGTAATAATAATAATAATAATTAATAATAATAGTAATAAAAACCACATGTCAGATTTTTAACTTTATTCTGAGTTTCTGCTGAAAACTTGAACAAGATTGGTTACAAACTACATTGTATGGAACAGGTTTACTACGTAAACGTGTAAGGAAAATCAAGATGGAGTAAAAGGTATGCAAAGCAAATACTGACCATTAGGCCGTGTGTTCTTGAGCACTTGAATTGTCCCGTGTTGGAGCTTAAAGCCCGAGAGCATAGATCATTGTATGTAATTGAAGCTAAATGTTCAAAGTATTCAATGAAAAGCTGAAGCTATTAACAGTGGAGCAAATTAAATCTACTAATACAACAAATACATGGGTTGATTTTTTAATAGTGGCAGCTATTTTTATTTTCTCTACTGGTAAGTAGAGGAAGTATTGTATTCCACCCAAAAATTCGATGTCGAGATTTCACCGGAAATATATGTTTTGAAGCCCCCTGAACCAAAAAAAAAAAAAAAAAAAAAAAAAAAAAAAAAAAAAAATTTAGAAATGGCTCGTGTGTGTATGTGTGTGTCTGTCTGTGGACAGCATAACTGAAAAACGAAAAGTGGGATGAAAACCAATGTTGGTATTTAAGTTCAACATCTTTAAGGATGCCACACAAAGATTTTGAATAAAACTGCTCCACCCTAAACTATCCTTTACATTTACATTTTCTTGAAAATGGCTAACGATTTTGATTAAAATGACATGTTTGGTATATTTTTATGACAAATGAAATGTATATTTTGGATTTTCTGGCTATAGCCTATGTAGTGCTGTTTACTCTGGATGACTTTTGAATAACTCGTAAACCGTAAGAGATAGACCAAATCTTAATACACAAAAATGTAGATCTCGCTAAAACAAACACAATTTATTTCCAAACCACTTTTTTTTTTTTTTTTTTTTTTTTTTTTTTTTTTTTTTTTTTTTTTTTTTTGGTGGAGTTAATTATTTCGGAGATATTCCTTGTTATTTGTGTCAGTTTCGGAAAACTTAAACTTTCGCCAAATACAACATCGTTGTTCAGTTTTTTATGTTATCCGTGCAAAAGGAACGGAATCTCAAAGCTTTAAAATATTTGTCTATCGCACAAAGCCTACTGTATTCTCATATTCCGCTTGCACCTACAAGGAAATAATAAGATAATCTATGCAAATGTTTATCTCAACTAACACGAAGAAGATATAGGAATAAGAGTTTGTAAGAATGTTAGTACAAGAGTAGAGAAAGTCATGTGAGTGTAACACTTCAGATTTTTTATTTTCGAACCAACCATATACAATCCATCTTGAGGCAATTTTCCGTATTCTCAGCCGCTTCTTCAGAAATTTAAGCACAGTCGAAGATGCCAATCCGGCATCGTTGGCCAATTCACGATCCGCCAGCACGAACACGTTCATGTTCTGCATTACTTCCATTACTGCAGGATGACAAGGATGAGGCATCTATTGACGTCCTTCTTAGAAGGTTTTGGCCCTCTTAGCTATTCTGAGATAGGGTATTCCCATTCACATTTTAACCAGCTCCTCTGATCTTGCTTCGAAATTATTGAGCTTTTTCAAAACTGCATCATTGCTATTGTTGCTGCACACGTACTTAGAGAGGGGAGGGGGGACGAGTTCATTTGGCCTGAGGTAGGGTGGGCATCTGACCTATCTCTGGTATAAATTATATTGCATGGCTCCATTTCATGGCATTGTTACAGTATTGTTGCCATTATTAAAAAATCAAACCATGTATATAGAGACCATAGGTTTCACTTATCTTTTATGTATGGCGTCAGTTATTGAATAATTAATCACCGACTTGAGTTTCACTAGTATTGACTAGCGAAACAATGTGCCTTGAGAATACTAGTGAAACTCCATTCGGTGATTAATTATTCAACAACTTACACCGTATACAGGTGATTCAACATGTTTTACAAAGTTTGGGTTCCTTACACTGAAACATGAAAAGGTTCAACTAAACATATGTCCCAAAACGCTTTGTTTTCACGTTATTAATCTATAAATTTATTAATGAAAGTTCACGTTCAATGACTTTCCAGGTCCAACCAAGCAACTTATCTATGTACTCATTCATAGAAGGTGTCAGTCTGGGTGGCTCAGTTGGTTAGACGCTGATCCCAAGGTTGCGGGTTCAAATCCGGCACAGACCGATGCTTTTTAAGTGTACTTAAAAACGACAGCTCCATGCCAGTAGATGTAAAAGAAATTCCGGCACACCGGCGGCGCTGATATGATCCTGGCAATTGACAGTGTCGTTAAGCAACAAAATCATTTAATTTAATAATTTAATTTAATTTTTCATAGAAGGCTGTGACTCACTGTATCTCACGTAGATGGCAATGTGTTGCCATAGATACTTTTTGTCATTTGTTTATATGTAGTGAGTTAACTAAAAGTGTACCTATCAGTCTATCTTTAACGTTTCAATTGTTTACATGCCACAGGAAGTATTTGACAAGTTGCGACGTGTGCAGGTGCGTCTAGGTGCAAGAGGAGAACATTTGAGTATCTAATATGAGTTTATGTGTTGAACACTTCCTAACAAACTGACAATGTGGAAAAAGAAATTGTGTCACTTTAAATTTTTTAATGAATAACACTTTGAAAGAAGCCTATTGTCTCTATATATTTCTTATATCAGTAGTTCAAAGTTGTTTTTTTAATACATATATAGGGGAACTCTGGGTCAAGTGTGACAATTGCAGCAGATGGGCGCACCTGGACTGTTTTACCTGTGAGAATGGCGCTCAGGCACCAAAAATGAGGTATAATGTACCAATGTCTTTATGATTAGTTGAGAATAATCATCGTTGCAATGTTATTTTGTAACAGTTAAACGCAAAAATGATTTGCTAGTTACACAAAAGCATACGAAATGCACTTTAAAAAATAAGATTTTACAGAATATTTAAGGATGCATTTTATTCCCCAGTAAACATACATTCATTCAAAATTGTTAGACTTATTCTTGATTTAAAAAGACAAAGAATCTTCCAGTGAAAGAGTGTACACTGTGGGGATGGGGATTGTTTTGGGGATTTTCTGGAAAGAAACATTTGTGTCGCATCTTTGCAAGCCACTGAACTTAGATACCATATTTCGCATTTATCCGAAGTTTCGTTTTTGGGTTATGCTGTTCGCAGTCAATTCCAGATCGTGACATCTACACACGATTAGTGTGAAAGAATATTTATCAGAGCTTTAGACTGATCACAAAGAGACGTTCGGAAATTATGTTCCACATGGACTGCATCTTCTTCCAAGGATATGGCAATTAAACAAAATTTATATTTTTTAATTTTTATTTGGAAGACTGTTTTTCAGTACATATAATGGTGCTTACATATTAGAGTCAAACACAATAGTTATTATTTACAACATCTAAATCATAAAACAATATAAAACACACAATTAAGAGCAATGTTGTATAGAGTTTTTAAAAGTCAAAAAAGGATTATAAGCTACATCAAGTCAGCAGGGAAATATGACTCATACAGAAACATTTTTTAAGGAACTAAAAATCTTAACTTTGCCAAGTCTGTAAATGTATTGTTTATTGTGTTACACAAAAAATTACAGGATCTTCACTACAAATAAACAAATACACATGCATGATACCAGAAACAAAACAAGCTTAAGAACAGTGACCCATAGAACTGCACTCTTTTCCAAAGGAGTTAGGTATACTGCAGCTGCCCTACATAATAAATTGCCAACCAGTTTAAAAATCTCAAAATCGATGTTTCAAGATGTCTTTGAAGCAAATGTTATTGAGAGATGCCTTTTATAGTGTGAACGGGTTTATGGAGACACTATAATTGTAAAACTATTCATGTATTCTCATCACCAGGGAGCGGGGTTTTAGTAAGTAAACATAGGAATAACATTAACAGCATGGAGTATAGAGTCGACAGGTAGCGTGAGGGCTTTACTGTCTTCCGCTCTACTTGTTTACAAGAGCACTGCAAGGTCGCAATCGCTTCCACTTTCCGTTGTAGGTGAACGGTTAACTTGATGAATTTCTTACTAAAACCCCGCCCCCTGCTCGTCACTGTTATTACATGACTTTATGGTTAATATTATATATATATATATATATATATATATATATATATATATATATATATATATCCAATATCATTGTACTGACAAACGGATGAATAAACTATCATACCAGATTATTTCTATCGTTATATCCTTGAACTAGATTTGTATTTCACAGCGTATGTTCAAGACTAAATAATTCCTTGGGATTTGGAACATATGAATGGCACAATTTTTACTAATAGATATGCCTCGAAGGCTATGGATGAGAAGAGAGTACGTAGATAATGGGCCAGCATGAATTTAATTTGAAGTTGTTTATATATATATATATATACACACAGTATAAATCTTTGGGCAATAGGGTATTGTATAGTGTGTAACTGAACTAGTAGTTTGTTCTTCTGACAGTGTCTTTTCTGTTATAATGTTGTGTACCCAGCACATCATATGGAACATCTACCAAGTTCCCTATTCAGGACTCTCCATAACAATTGCTAGTTAACCATGTTTTGTGTAGTGCAAAGTGAAAGGATTATTTTTACACGTGTAAGAAAACAAATCACTGCTACTACTGATATGTTGCAACGTTGTTACAATAACGTTTGTAGCACTATGTTGTCGACTCTAACGTTTTTAAGACAGTGGATTTGTATGCAGTTTGCGTTTACTTATATATGAAATTAACTTTTGCAATGTTTCATATTTTCCTGTGCTTGTATGTTAAGTTTTTGGTGTATATAATGACATATTTCCGAAGTTGCTGCAAATTCCATAATGTTTCCAAGTATTCAGGATATTGTAATACGCGAATTTTTAAAGTTTTAAATTAATATGTACATATATAAGTGCCAAAATAATGAATTTCTTGCTGTGGAGACAATATTTGTAAATGGACCTGGCTGTAATCAAGGCACTTTGCAAAGTTATATCCGAAGCCACAAAACATTCGAAACATCAGATCTGCCTTTACATGAAACTTTAACAATTCTGAATGAGGTTCAGAGTAAAGTCAAGAGTGCTCCTTTAAATCTGCTTAACAATTAAGCAGTAAATTGTGCCGTATGTTAGAGAGAACTCTGACAATAGTGGTAGTGTTCTATGGATAAATATCTTCAAGGTGAAAATGTGGCGCTGCCCTATGAAGTGCTTTCAAATTTGTCCCTATAACATCCTGTAGATTTGAAAAGAGCTCTCTCAGCATATAAACTTGTGTTAACCAATAAACGTCAGAAACTTACAGATGAGCGTTCGTAAAGGATGATCATTGTAAGCTGCAAATCAAATTACAACGACCGGATTGTTGTCTAAGGAATAATGCACATACGTTGATAAGTACCAAAGAGCATAAGCTATTTTAGTGCATGCTTAGTGTGCATTTTCAAAATTATAGAGCATATTTTAAATGTTTTGGCAGCATAAATCAATGAACATTTTAGATGTTTACAGTGCGTACAAATCTGATGTCTGGTTATTTTGAATTAGGTTAGGTGTGAAAAATAATTAATTGAGAAGTCTTATAGCCTAAATTTAACTAAATAGCAATCAATAAAATATTAAATTCCTAAATTACTATTCCTCCATCGTATGCAGCACCTGATTAATTAGTAAACATTGTAAAAGTAAAATAAAACATTTTGCTCAAGAGCTCTTTAAGACATCGGCATGAACTTCAAAACACGCTTATAATTACGCCAGAGCAGCAGATGACAGCATTTTGGAAACATTTAGATAAAGACCGCAGTATTCACAAATTCACTTAAGGAGCATGTGCAAATCCAGCATAGGCTCATTAAAACTACCTGTCATGCTTCTAAAGCAGTTGAATGATTTAACATACATATTTAGAATATATGAAAACACTTTAGATATATTGTATGCAAAAATTTAATAACCTACAATATTTTTCAGTGTTTTGGGCAAAATTTCGGTCCTAATTGTTGATGTTTAAGACAAAACCTAAAGTACTAAAAAAACTGTTCCCTAATCAAAGGCACTATTATGACTTTAGATGTTACGAACAGAATTGTTTACTGTTAAACTTTCGCTTATGTTTCAGTGTTTGTTAGAAAATGTAGTTTCAATACTGGTTTTTAAAATCACATAAATCTTGAGAGCGGGATGAGTCAAACTGCAGCGTTTGAGGTTTGCATTTGGAAGGTTCTGGATTGAGATCCCGTTGGACCCTGCTTTTTCGTGGGCGAATGCTGGGAGGGTTGTGTACTGTCACACATTTTCGTGACCCTCATCTCCTCTTATTTCAGTTCCTTTCATCTTTCAGGGTTGCGATGGTCGGTGGTGTGCGGAGTATGCTGTGGATGTGCTTTTATAGAGAACTATTTATTTCTTGTAACGGAAGCTTCTACCCAAACCTGCCCGAGTGCATAGAGGGGGCTTGATGGGGCACCAGGGGATACTCAATCTGGAAGTGTTAGAACCCTGATGTGCTGCCGTCCGTAACCTCTCACCTCATCCCTTCCTCCTGGAGGTGTAGCAGGTACTGAAATCATCCTCCATTTTTATTCCCCCTCCCCCTCCTAGACAGTAGTATCTCACACAATATGTAAATAAATGTGGTTAATGTTAAATTTCCATGCAACATAGGTCCTTAAGGACAATAGGAGCGTACCCTGAAGAAGTTGACGGTGGAACCTCCCCGCTTGGCACCATATTTAATGACGTTCTGGTTGGCCAACTCTTTCACGTTTCTGAACGGTGACGTCATACTCTCGACTGTAAGGAACGCAGCCAAATTGGCAGTGTAGGAAGATACGATGATTAGAGTGAAGAACCACCAGATGCCAGCCACCATTCGAGTGCAAACAGCGCTGCCAACATATTCACATTACAATTTAACTCTTATTTGTCAACATCCGTGAAGGAAGCTGAAACACTTTTCTTTAAGGGGAGATTAAATGGCGAAAATTACCAATTCCACATTTAAGTAGCCTT
>CM060964.1:332456512-332556512 GCA_030765045.1 Tenodera sinensis
CTATCTATCTATCTATCTATCTATCTATCTATCTATCTATCTATCTATCTATCTATCTATCTATCTATCTATCTATCTATCTATCTATCTATCTATCTATCTATCTATCTATCTATCTATCTATCTATCTATCTATCTATCTATCTATCTATCTATCTATCTATCTATCTATCTATCTATCTATCTATCTATCTATCTATCTATCTATCTATCTATCTATCTATCTATCTATCTATCTATCTATCTATCTATCTATCTATCTATCTATCTATCTATCTATCTATCTATCTATCTATCTATCTATCTATCTATCTATCTATCTATCTATCTATCTATCTATCTATCTATCTATCTATCTATCTATCTATCTATCTATCTATCTATCTATCTATCTATCTATCTATCTATCTATCTATCTATCTATCTATCTATCTATCTATCTATCTATCTATCTATCTATCTATCTATCTATCTATCTATCTATCTATCTATCTATCTATCTATCTATCTATTTATTTATTTAAATAACTTCTGATAAATGTTAATATTATTTTGTGCTTGAGAAATAATCCTATCTTCCTTAATAAATTATATCATAAATCAGCAATCTTGGAAGGCATTCATCTATTTCTTGTCGAACGTATAAAGGTTTCTGAGATAATACCTCACGAATGTAGCACGTTTTACATTATTGGGATAGAACTTTTAATTTCCCCTTAAGAAAAAAAAAATTAACGATAATTTCCAAAGTATTTAAAAATACCAGGTGAGTCAGCTGCCCCTTATTTTCCAGTTTTATGCAATCCGCGTTTAATACTTTAACATGAAAACATCAGCCCCTATACTAGATTCTAACCAAGTACTTAACATACATGTTAAACGGAATGTTTATTTCTGAAGCTCTAGGCAGCTCAGTTGGAACGAGCACACGATTTGTAAGTAATCCGTGTGCTGTAGAGGCAATTCGAATATCCTGGATGAACTAATTGTTTTGCCGTGTAATATTCACTAATAACATTGGTTGAACAATTATTGTGTTTAATTTGTAATTGTTTTAGTTCCATTATATGGTATTGTTGCATATGAGGATATCTCATGTGGTATAGATTCTGAGCTGCTTGTGCTTGGCTGTTGCTTCTCCGTGGATCAAAAGCATATCAGTGTACTCGTCTGTCGGATACATCGTGAAGGACTGTCACAAAATATCGTGTGACAGCATACATGTGAAGAATGGAGGGAGTCGGCGCTCATAATAACACACTACATTATGCCAGTTCAATGGGGCTGAAGTCATTACACCTAATCTATTACAAAATGCAGAAACCAAAACCGATTTAAATTATGTCTCAAACCGTCAAGGACTTCCAAATTAGATTATTGTGAATTCGGTTTCCAAGCTTTGATGAACAGAAAAAAATTGCACAACATCGAGACGCGAACCCGTGTCCCTAAGATTAGCGCAGATGACATAGTTATAATTCTATCCAGCTATTTAGACACTTGACTGAACGCACACTCAGAGTTTTACCGTAGAACCTGCATGCCAGGTGCTATGCCATTCCCACCTCGCGACTTTTCGTGCCTAATTTAGCATTTTAAGACAGTTTTAACCCTTTCTTGTGCGTTTAAATAATATTACTTGAATGGCAAAAGAAATTATGCATGTTATTTGTGAAGTACGAAATATAGTTTACGCCAAAATTGTAATAAAGCTTTATTTAATAACATGTGCGTTTTGACTGTACGCGTCCATGGTGGATTAGGCGCGTACCCTAATTTCTTGCAACCAGCCCAGGCTCTGGGTACAGGAATCCGCCATTTCCCTTTTAGATGATGTTGTTAGTGTGCTCATATGATAAGTCCATTTTATCATAGGCGTGTTTACTGAATTGCGTTGCTATGCATACTCTAATAAGAAGTTTGTAAAATCGGCTGGAAACCCGGAGCTCGTTCTTAGTCAACGAGTCGTATGTTTTTGGGGTGTACTTTAGCGAGGAGTACGTTCTGTCCCTTAAACCGCTGTTCCTCTAAATTTTGCGCATTCGTCTCTCTAAGAACGCTAAGCAATGCGTTTTAGTAAGCTCAAAACTGGACTAAAGTGCACATGGCGATTGATGGGTGGCCTACCTCCCAAAAATAAGGGGCGGCTGACCCACCTGGTGTGAAGTATTAACATTTCTAACGGTTAATGTTTTTAACCTCGGGAGACAGTCGCCATGGCAACTGCCATAAGGCTACATGTTAAATTTAGCAAACTTTAGGTACATATTGCACAAAAAGTAATAAACACATAGCTCTAAAACTTTTACACAGTGTAGCTAACATATCTGACTAAAACCTGATAGCAGATCAGGTCTGTAGAGTGATTTTGTTTTGATATAAAAATATTATTTAAAATGAGTACATAAATTAAAAAAAATAGAAATGTTTAGCCACTCCTCCATGCACACTAACCTTTAGATTAATCCTACTATCCTGAAAGGCTATCAGTTTTTTAATCATGCTATTATTTAAAAGCTGTGAAAATTTCAGGTCTGTATATTTCATACTTTGGCAGATAACGGTACCTAAAGGTAGAAAAATGTAGTTTTGAGAAAAATTGAGTTAAAGTTTAAAAATACTCAAGATTTTTTTATTTTATGCTTCAGACTTACAGTTAATACATTCCAGAACTGTATGCTGAATCATCTATCTCCTCCTGTTCCTCTCTCTTTCTTTTCTTGCCCCTCTTTGCTTTTCTGTCTTCTTTTGTAGCTTGTTGAACTGCGATTTCAGCTTTCCGGATCCGCTCTACATCTAGGTTCCTGAGTCCAGTAGCAGTATTTGCTCCATATTTAACACCCAGCAGATTTAAAACATCAATCTTCTTTGACACACCATCATTAAAGCAGAACATTGCATCATATACACCAAACTTTAATGTCTCCATCCTCACAAATTCAGTTTTTGGGACACGCCTCCAAATAACAGAATTGAAACTCTCATTTGGATTTTGTTTATGCCCATGTAGACATTTCTTCAACAGCTCTGGATCAGATAGTGCTCTGAACAGAGGTTTAATAGCTACCATTACAGTTTCTGGCAAGGAATGTTTATGCTCATAGTTTTGCCCTTTATTGACAGAAATTTTGTACTTGCACCAGCTGTCTGAACAGAGATCATGTTGAGGTTTGCTGTCTGTGGAAAGCTTGTGAAAATATATGGCCCAGATAGCTCTTCTCATATCTTCTAAATTGTTTACATTTCTTCTTATGGCTAAGCCATAATAACTTTGAAGTTGGTCAATTGTAGATTTTGTTAGGCGTCCCTTCCCACCTAATCCTTTACCATCATGCAGTTTGGTGCCAGATTTTTCCTTCACAAGGTTCCTCAACCTTGAACCCATTCTCTTTTGGACATGTCCAATACATTCCAATTTGCTTATTTTCAGGTTTGGGCCATAAGGTTTATGTTCCAGTACTGCCTGATATGCTTTGCAGTCACCATCACCTAAATATTTAGTATATCGGACACCTCTATGAAAATAGGAGCGACTGAAAAGGTTTAAGACTCCTGCTACTTCCATTCCACCACTAGACCCTTCATAGTTCTTTGAACAAATGTGCTGAGAAGATGGAGATGTAGCACAGATTGAGCAAAACTTACTCATTATTTCAATATCTAGCACCTTACCTGTGTCAAATGAGGTGACAGATACTATACCATTCAATGAAGTGTGACCACGTTTTTGCCAGCTTCCATCAAAGGCTGCAGCTATGTTTTGGGGGTCCTCTTCATTGCTTTCCTCTATAGCCTCTCTGGTTGCTTTTAACATTGAGGATTCACTTACTTCAGCTACAGCGGAACCAATAGTCTTAGTGTACACACTGAACTTTAGTGGTGGCTGTGGTAGATTTAATATTGCACACAAAATTTGTCCTGCTTTCATACCCTTACCAATTGACCTCAATCCGTACACCAAACGAATGTTACTATCATATAATCTGCTTCTGGTGATACTTGAAGTCATTGTGTTTGAATTTGATGCACATTTTTTGCACTCAATCACAATGTTACTTGTAATGCCTTTTCTGCTTTGCTTATTTTCAAACAGCGAAACTTCCCCACCACAACGTTTACAAACAGTGTTCCTTTGTATAAAGTCACACAATAAATTTACACTAATTAAAATGTTTGAGTCACTAATAATATCACTGCATACATTACTCTCACTAGTAGAAGAAACACAGTTGTTAATCCCAAATTGTACAGGAATGCTGTGAGTACACATAACCTTCTTCTTCGAAGCACTTTGCTCATGTTTAGAAGCACACTGCAGACTTCTTCTCTCATAAGCACCAGTTACTTTATTTACAAGTATTTCCTTGTTGCCTTTAAATTTATTTTTTGTTCCAAACGCTTTCACTCTTGCCATTTTGAAGAAATTAAACACGTGAGGTAACAACAGAAAATGCCATAGAATAACAACAAATACAGAAAATTCCTACTGAATATAACAGCATAAATTTATCAACGAAAAGTACTAAACTTTCCCGAACATTTGTAAAATTTTGAGGTGTAAGACATATTTTCAGTTTGGTAGTGCAGAAGTGGGCGTGGCATTTAAATCCCAGCAATGTGTAGCATTTTAGTTAAAATTTAATATCGGAACTACTAAATGTTCAATTTCGATAAAACAAACGCCATTTTGTAGCGAACCCAAAGGGCTATACATTAGCGGTAAAAACAAAATTTCGAATTTTTGACCCCTCTTCGCGACTGTCTCCCCTTAAGCAATGCGTTTTAGTAAGCTCAAAACTGGACTAAGGTGCACATGGCGGTTGATGGGTGGCCTACCTCCCAAAAATAAGGGGCGGCTGACCCACCTGGTGTGAAGTATTAACATTTCTAACGGTTAATGTTTTTAACCTCAGACCACTGGGAAGTCGTTCTTTGAAATTTATTTTTAGAAGTACAGTAACTGTACATTTTCCCCTTCAGAACTGAGCGGAAGGGGTGGGGCTAAAAGAAGAAAGTTCTTCTCAGTGAAATACGTCACAGGATTGTGTTCAATATTTCGGGTTTACCCGTTCATTAAAAAATTAAAACATTACAAAAAAATTAACATTTTACTCTCCTGTTGAAGATTTAACATGAGATTACTGTTTTAATCTCATGATGAAGATAGAAAAAGATTAACATTTTAATCTCCTGGGAAGATTTAAAACTTTTTAATCGTTTGATCTCTCCATGAAAATTAAAACAGATTAATCTTCTAATCTACTGATGAAGATGAGGAAAATGTTTAACTTTTTAATCTCCTTATGAAGATAAAAAATGATAGTCTTTTAATATCACAACGAATGTTACAAAAATAAATTTTAACATCCTAATGATTATAAAAAACGAAATTTATCTTTCAATCTCCTGAGGAACCTTAGAAAAAATGTAATAAATAGCATCTCTTTGTTCAGATTTAAAATGTTAGTCTTTATAATATCCTAATGAGAATTAAAAACAAGATTAATCTTTTAATCTCCTGAAGAATATTTCAAAAAGATTTAATATTTTAACCTTTTCATGAAGATTAAAACAGATTAAACATGTAATCTTGTGATGAAGATGTGAAAGATTTAAACTGTTAGTCTCCTAATGAGGATTAAAGAAGATTAATTTCTTTCATTCCTTTTTATATCGCTTTTATGTCCATATCATTCATTTTCCCCCTCTATAGGACACCAGATATTATTTTCTGCTGTAGGATTGAAGCTAAGCTAGAGTCTTTAATTCCCAATGCTGAAGCATAAGACAAGCCTTGCAAGCGCCGAGCCACGAACTGCGACCAGATACTAACTCCGGGAGCGGAACCTGCAATCCACAATACGACGCTCCTAGAATGTATCGAGCTATAAAATACAATTTGGGACCGTTTTGAGTAAGCGTTTTATTTGGAGTATCCAAAGAGGTGGACTTAAACAGCATATTCTAAATAATTTCAACTTTTGAATGAACAGCCAGCTATTTCAGCTGTATGTTATACTTCTAACATCTGGTGGTTTCAACAACTGTTAATAGTTAAGGAAAGTTGAATTTATTAACAGTGAAGCAACATAATCTTAAATAAAAACCAATTATAAACTAAGAGCTTCACTTACCTTATTAATGTTGCAAGTTGTTCCAATGTTGACTAGTTTCAAATTGTAATCCAACTTATTTTCAAAGCTATCCAAGCTGGTTGCGATCTTTCAAGAATACAATGTTCAACTTCAAACATTTTATAAGGAAAATTCTTTCCCGCTTTTTTACGTTTTGTAAAAGGGCCCTAATAATTTTGATTAAAATGTATTATGCTTTTACACTGGCAAAACAAATAAAATTCCTTTCTTTCTTTTTGTGAATAGGCTTTGAAATCCTCTGAATTCTTACTGAATTTTATATCAGCAGGAAAATATAGAGATAAACAAAACTTAAGGAGAGCCTAAATGTAGAAAAATGTTCAAAAATGAGCATTATGTATTAGTGTTTTATGCAGTCTTGTAAATTCCAATTTTTTGGTTCCGATGTGTGTTTTATTATTGTAGGGCAAGTAAAATAAATTCTTAAAATGGTACTTCATCTGCTATATTGTACTCTGAATTCTGTACCACTTCACAGAAAAGGCCCTAACTCTTACACGCCTTGGAGAAGAAAAATCATCTTTTAGGAGAAGTTTTGCTCTACAAAATTTGACCTTTTGAAATAGTGGTGTTTTCATGTGTGCAAAGAATGTAAATGTTTGTAAATATACACAATATTTCTTTACCGATGTTTACTTTGAGCACATTTTTCTGCGCATTTTTTACTTTTTTAAATAACTTGTTTCCTCATGAACTATTAAAATTTAATTTTCAAATAAAATCAGTGCCTTAATGCCGTTTTTTTGGCTTACTTTGGAGTAAGCAAATTGGTTTGTTGTATTAAAATAATTCTGATATATTTGACTCAAAACAGGGTAATTAACAAAAAAAAGTTCTATAGTTCTTAATAAATCACATTACTGTATAGCTACTAACCCTTTAAGGATGCCCATAGTATAAATTTCTAAATCTTGCAGCTTTTAACTAAACGTTTTCAGAACTTTTTTCGCAAGATACTCTACCATAATTAAAACCCCGTTTTGAATTTCGTGGATACATGTGGAAGATTTTAATGTACAATAGTGTAAGAAAAATCAAAGTTGAGTAAACAGCATTAGAAATAAATACAGACCATTAGGTTGTATGTTTTGGGCATTTAAATGGTCGCCTGTTGAAGATTTAAAGGGTTCTGAGAGCAAAAGCCGCAGTATGTAACTAAAAATAAAGACCAAGTATTTTTGGAAATAAAATATCAATTTTCAACTTTTTTAAAATATTGACGAGATGTCGGCTATGGTAAACCTTAATACAGAAAAGATATTACATTAAGCATGTAAACTGTGTCAAATAATTTCTTATAGCATCAGTAGTTTATGAGACATTTCCTGCATTATTATGAATTTTCTATTATATTGAGCCAATGCTCTTGAAATTTAATGTCCATTCTGTAGTTTCTCATCAGTCCAAGCAATATCAAGGCTTGAATATTAAATTTGTATTTTAGCTCTATCCCTATTTTGGAACCATTTCTAGCGAATGTTTATCGTGATTTAGAGGAATTACAGAGAAAAATAATCTGTCGCATAAACAATTTGTTGGACAGCTATTTTTCATTTATTTTTGTACACATACATTATTTCCTTATCTTCTGTATCCACTTACCGAGATTTTACTTTAAATATTTAATATATACTCTCTTAGCTTACCTTCCCATACTCCCAAGTAAACAGAAAACATACATCCACACATCCATCGAGAAAGGCGACATGAAGGAAAACAGCTTAGGGGAAGCTTTTGTAGGGCGTTTATACAGGATAGAAATGCCTGCAGCAAACACTCAGAGAGATTTATATATACTCTTTATATCTACACCGAGAATTCCAAGAAATATAAACGCCATTCGAATTTTATTCAGGAAAAATGAGGTTATTAACAAATTAGCAATTCACTGTTTCAAATGAACAAGATTAAATAATACTTATATTAATATGTTCTAAGCAAAATAACCGAAAAAGAATGCACAAAAATCTGAATAAACTCATAAGTATAATGAAATCCTCCCAAATTGGTAGGCGGCCCGGGTTCGATCCCAGGGACCCGCATGTGGTATTCGTGGTGGACGAAGCGGCGTCAGGGCGGGTTTTCTCCGGGTACTCCGGTTTCCCCCGCCATTTCATTCCACCGGTGCTCCATCTTCATGTATCATCAGTGTCACCGCCTGCGGTGCCGTAGTAGTAAAAGCGGGCGTTAAACACAACAACAACAACAACAACTCCCAAATTGGACACTTAATAAATTGCAAGTCTGTCTATTTCGAAAAAAGAGAGTTTCGGTGTACGGAAACTGCTCAAAGTGGAAAGGGAAACTTTCTGCAACTGCTTGAAACCGAAATACACAGTATTAAAACGCATTGTTTTTGGATATGCAGTACTTCAAAATCCTTTAAGTATTTTATTTTAAGATATATTATATACGTCCTAGAAACTGCAAATCTAGCCATTAAGCACATCAGATTCTTTGTAAACGTATATACCTGAGCGCAGACCTCGACAAGGATGAAAGAAAGGCCTTACAGTTGTAAAAATATGCTTTTCCTTTAGTGTTGTCCGTCACCGTTGTGAGTGTCAGAGTGAGTGAGTGAGTGAGTGAGTGAGTAAGTTAGTGAGAGAGTGAGTGAGCGAGCGAGCGAGTTAGTGAGAGAGTGAGTGAGCGAGTAAGTGAGAGAGTGAGTGAGTGAGCGAGCGAGCGAGTTAGTGAGAGAGTGAGTGAGCGAGTAAGTGAGAGAGTGAGTGAGCGAGTGAGTGAGTGAGAGAGTGAGTGAGCGAGTGAGTGAGAGAGTGAGTGAGTGAGCGAATGAGTGAGTGAGAGAGTGAGTGAGCGAGCGAGTGAGAGAGTGAGTGAGTGAGCGAGTGAGTGAGTGAGAGAGTGAGTGAGTGAGCGAGCGAGTTAGTGAGAGAGTGAGTGAGCGAGTGAGTGAGAGAGTGAGTGAGTGAGCGAGTGAGTGAGTGAGAGAGTGAGTGAGCGAGCGAGTTAGTGAGAGAGTGAGTGAGCGAGTAAGTGAGAGAGTGAGTGAGTGAGCGAGTGAGTGAGTGGAGTTTAAGGGCCCGTTGACAGCTAGGTCATTTGGGCCCAACTTGGAACAGTATATCGGGTGGAAGGGAAGTCATTACATTAATTTAAATCAGTGAAAGATCTGGCTATTTGGAATACATTTTGTATCTTACGATTTTGTCTCTGGCCATTTCCTACCGAGATATTTTAGTTTTCTCAAAAACAAGCTGGCAACACTGCAAATTGTGTGGGTTTCACTTTCCCTAGCTCAGTACATAAATAAACACAGTAACGGTGCTTCTTGAGAACACAAACAGATGCTCTGCCTTGTCCGTCCGTGTTCATGCGCGAGTGTAGGCCAATCACAAGCGTTAGCTCCCACAACATTATGCGAAAGCGAAGGTGCCCGACCTGTTTACATGCACAAACCAGCTCAATTCCCTGACCAGCATCAACGCAACGTTGTCGACTTACTGCACGTGTGAAAAAGCTGCTTGGAGTATTTCTTCACGTCTTTTAAGTGATTAATTATTTCGAAACCCTGTGTGATGTCCCATAATAGCTACTGAAGATATGCCAGAAAAAATTACTCTACGCATCTTACAAGTAACAAACTGTTATCCTTGTACATTCCTGCGGAATTACGCCAAGTTGGATAAAAAACCATTTATTTTTTCGAAATCGGCTGATCAAAGAACAAAATGCCATTCGACTTTTTTGTTTGTAATGCTTCTATGAAGCACATATTAGAAGGAATGTAATGATTTCCCTTCCACTCTGTATTGTGAGAAAAGCTATGCAATTCTTGATAAGGAATGTCGCATAAATACGTGGTGCTTTCTCTAAAGGATAAAATGAAAATTTTAGAATTAAACGGAAAAGTGAAACACACTGTGAAGCAATCAATGCTATAATTAAAATGTGGCAAGACGCAAATCTACAAGAGTTCAGAGAGCTGAATTAATTTGTTTAACATACACAGGTATTATATACTGCATTATACAGTTGATATAAAGCTACATACGTATATGTTACAATGGGTGCTTTTTAATAAAGTTCATGAAATTAAAACTATTGGCCTGATGCATGCGATTAATGTTAAAAGTATGTATAATGAAAGTATCCAGAATATCTAAATAATATTAAAACTTCGCCGAAACGAAAAAAGTAGGATCATTCTACTTCTGTCTTGATCAGGTTTTAATGTATTATCTTAAACTTAAATTTTACTATATTATAATTTAAATTTAAATAAGTCATTTTCAAATAAACAGCAAGTTCAGTCAGTTATACTATGAACAAATTATTGTGTAATTTTGTTAAATTATGACGTATGTATAGTTCAGGCGAAATACAAAATAAATATCTACTTTGAAATAGTAACTACTAAGTAGTATCAATAACACATTCACGGTTTAACATAGTTATATCTGCAAGTGATTAATGTGTGGTTTAATACAACTGAGAACCAGAAAAGCTTTATTGGTTAATATCGCTTTAATTTCTTAGACATAATGAACCTATAGCTGTAACATTAGGTTAAACCACGCACTGCGATCTACACAGGTCTATGGTGGTTATCTGCCCTCGGGAGGAAGGGGTTAAGTGCAGGGACCACAGGAGCCTACAGGTCACAGCGACGTGCGAAGCTCTCTAACAGTTTCAGGATGAAAGAGCTGTCCCACAGCTGGAGCTGTCCAGAGAGGCCGATGCACGACTCTTTCAACCAAGTAGCTCTCCAGTGTCCTTGAAACAAGCATCTACGCCATCTATCCGGCCCATCCGGCCCCACCACACAAGCTGTGTATTTTCCAAAATGGTTAACTTAGTGACCTGGGGTTGGGAAATCTTCGTATTCACTAATTTCACATCTATTTCAGTGTGTATATTAATGTTCTATGTATTATGTTGGGACTATGCAGCTTTTATGATATTATATCGCCAAAGGATACTACAGGCTATGCATACTCGTAGGTGTTCTGTGCTATGCACCACTTCCGAAATTTGGAAGGCTGTTACCTAAGAAAGGCAGACATTTCGGCAATGTTTCACATCCTTTGCATGAAATATCACAAGTTCCATCCCTTATTGGTAGCTAATAGCCGGGACTGTACGAAAATTCAGGTATACGGGGTAAATAGGAAGAATTGCTATAAATATCTTCTACATCAATCTTCAATCGTTTAATAAATAACCGAGGAAAGAAATTAAAATGAATCGTCATTCGAGTTCAAAAAGCTATCCTTGCAACGTTGCATGGCCAGCTAGTATCTCATATTCAAATACAGTCATGCCATGGAAATCGTGAATGGAAATTTAAAGCAATGGCCAACTGGAATAAAAGTGCGAGTCATATCCCAGTTGGCCATTTCCATTATATTTTTCCTAACGCATCATTTGTTCCCTCCGAGATCATTATGTGCGGAGCGCTATCCTGAAATAATGGAGTACAACAACGCCATACCTTTAATCTGCAATGACATCTTGGTTGGTATATCACGTCGTGCTGTCAATCCTTCAGATGATTTCCAGTCATACTTACAACCACAGGAGAACTTGACGTGGGTTAAAGATTATGTATTGGACGTTCGAGTATCGGAAACGTGCAGATCATCAGCGTTACAAATTCAACTTCTGCTAAAATTAGTTTGTGGAATATCAAGTTATTTATATTCCTTATCGACATTATAACACAATACAGTACAGGTGAAGCCGCTTTGAAACAATAGCCTGATCAGGCAAAATTTTAAAAACCCTCAAATCATTCCTAATAAATAAAAACTAACACAGAAAGAGAATTAGAAATATATTAAATAGAAAATTATACACGCCATATTTTATTCATACGAAGGCACTTGATGAAGAACGTTCTGTAAAGAACAAGTTAGCGTGAAGAAGTAAATGGACTTTTAGATAACCAATTAGACTAGGGGCGATATGCACAGTCATTACTTACCACCTTAGCGAAAAGAAAGGAAAAGGAAAATACACAACAAGCATAGTGCCCAAGACATCTTACCACAGGAGAAAAATAAGCTTATAAAATAGCAGCAGAGCGAAGAATAGCTTTTGGCGTTATATGGAGAGTTTATAAAAGCGAGAAGAATGTAAGTCACTCGAGAAAGGAACCAGAGCGCAAGGACTTGGAACGGGAATTGTATACAACCTACTAATATTTTGTCCAAGGTAAGTCAAAGATTTGGCTATAGACTTGTGAAATCCGCATATACCAAGCGGACTCATTACTAGGCTTAGTAGGTGAGCTGCCAAATGCATGAAGTTATGCGCGCTTTGTCCGTCTTTAATGTAGCTGACCTATTAACCTATTATTATCATTTTGATGTGTGATCTTGGCTTCCGGTGAAGGCCGCGTCATCTTGGTCGAAATCGCCGACGTTTCGCTCATCTTGTCATGAGCTTCTTCTGGGCTCATGACAAGATGAGCGAAACGTCGGCGATTTCGACCAAGATGACGCGGCCTTCACCGGAAGCCAAGATCACACATCAGGACACAGGCCGTGGAAGCCTACGCATCCATATTATTATCATTGTTTGTACAAATGTCCTACACGGGGGTCATTTCCATTGGCCGCTTTCACGCTTAAAAAGAGGCGGTTAAATAATTGAGAATGCCTTTGAGATTGCATGTGTAGTAGAAGTAAACACCAGAGAATCTTGTGGCGTAGCCACTCTCCCTGTTTGGGAGTTTTTCGTTCATATTTTCTTTTGGATCAAAAACGTTGCGTGAGCACAACAGAAAATGGCAGATTCGGGACACTGCGCATGCGTAAATCCATGGGCGTCGCTAAGGAGGGGGGGGGGGCTTGTAATTTAACACATTTAATGCTCAGTCAATTACTGAATATTAGACTACTGTGTTAATTTTGTTGCGAAAAGCAACCTTTCCTCAGAATACTGTACAAAATAGATTCCCGATTGTTTCACAGCGCATGTGTTACAAATGAACTCGCCAGAGATGTTATTCACATTATTTTCAATTAGTAACAACACACCTTTATTAATTGTTGCCGTCAACAATAACTCCGTACCGACAGTTACAAATGTTCTCACATATTGTCGATCCGCGCCACAACTTTTAGTGTTGTGTAAATTTTTACAGTTGAAGTCCATGAGAATTCTTGCCGACAGGGACTGAAAACAGAAAATTGTAATCAAATTAGCTCAAATTAATATGGTTATGCACAACACATATAACCCATCATTTCCTTCCTTCCTTCCTTCCTTCCTTCCTTCCTTCCTTCCTTCCTCTCTTTCTTCCTTCCTTCCTTCCTCCCTCCCTTCCTTGCTTCCTTACTTCTTTCTTACTTTCTTTCTTTGTTTCTCTCTCTCTCCCTCTCTCCCTCTTTCCCTCTTTCTCTCTCTCTTTCCTTCCTTCTTTCTTTCTTTCTTTCTTTTTGCCCCCCCCTTCCTTCTCGTCAAAAATTACTGTCAATGGACAAGGGCTGTTTTTGTAAGAAACCCTTCACATATTTTCGGACCCCCTGAATAAAAAGAAAATAATTTTACCAAAGTTACGCGTGTATGTGTATCTCTCTCTGTGCAGCAGCACACTCAAAAACACAAGATCCTATAAATCCTCTCACACCAATCTATCGCTTACGTCAAACAGCCCCATTTCAAGGCACTGTGACGTCATACTCTTTAGTTCGATGCCCGTACAGCTGAAAGCAGGCTGAATAGGTCCGTCGGTCTGGGTGGCTCAGTTGGTTAAGCGCTGGCCTACTGATCCCAAGGTCACGGGTTCAAATCCGGCTCAGAGCGGTGGTTTTTAAGTGTGCTTAAGAACGACAGCTAAATGTTAGTAGATTTACTGGCATGTAAAAGAATTATGCGATATTTCGCTTCTGCCTTTGAACAATAGGCTTGCGGCTGGATGGAGAACCTTGTTCTTGATTCTGGAAGGCAGACTTTGTAGCTTCCAAAACTCTTATTTCTGTGCAATTTTTCAATGTTACTTGTTATTAACTTAACACAAAATACCTTAGTGACGTCAGTTCTTAATCTATGCCTTAGCTAAATATCTACAGATAACCTTTCTAAATTTATCTATATTACCGTAACACTATTTGTATATATACAAGTATTTATATTAGTAGTCAGCTTTATTTTGGGTTAAATGATGGAAAATTCCTCTGTGTGTGTGCGTGTGCGTGTGCGCGTGCCCGTGCGCGAGCTTAGCTGGTGTGACATGTCACTCATTCTTATAATACAAATATCACAAGCACTTTGAGTTTATGTACAACAATTTTATTTGCAAAGAAACAATTGACAATACCTCAACAATACTCCAGAGTCAGAACCACACTATAGCTTATGGCTAGATGCTAGCGTAAACAGATGGGTATGTGAGGACCTTCCGAGGTGTGAGGGGGAGGCAGAATATAGATGAGGGGTTTGCGGGGAGGCCGTTCTAGCCATACCACATGCAGGCAGTGAAACGCTGACTTGTCTCAGCATGCACTGCTGTTTTAAAACAGAACAGATTGACTTGTAAATTTTGTGTTTGCTATTTTAGCTAAATATAGCTGATCTGCAAGAAACTCTGTGCTAAATGGTTGTATAAAATAATTTTCCTGCATTAAAACTGATACAAAATAAATATAAAGCAATTAAACATAGAAAAATAAGGGGAACGCTCAGCGTACTAGCGTCCCCCAAAGCTACGCCCCTCCCAATCAGTCATAGATGTGATCAAAGGTGTGATGGTGAGTATAACTTTTATAACAGAAGTATGCCACAGCTAGATGTGATAAAAGATGCTATATTACACTGTAAAATGTTTTTTTCATATGTATGTGGTCACATTTCTGTGTGTAATATAGGCCTTAATGCACATTAATCATTTTATTATTATCAGGAAGTAAGACATAGCACAATAATACATTATTTTCATTGTTAAACAGGAGTTTACATATAGATACACCATTTTATGATATGCTGACCTGAAAATCAATAAAATGTCAGCGTTAAAAATATGAATTTGGTGTTGTTTATAGCATTGCCGTTCATACATTCTAGTTACCTGATCCCACGGTGTGCATTCTGTTATTTCATAATTTTGTAATTAAAATATGATCACGAATATAATTGTTTAGGAACAGTTTGCTTTGGGAAGGAAAGAAGGTCATGTCATGATGTGCTAAGGGTATATTTTATCTGTATATGTTATACTCATATTCTACCCTGGCCAGATGACCAAGTTTATTTATTGCTTATTTGTCAGTCAACTCAATCCTCCCCTCTCCAACATCACATGCTTAGGCGTAGCTTGACCTTTAAGATGTAAGCACCAGTCAGATTTAGAGTGCGAGTGAAACTTGTGTCAAGATCATGATTCAATTCAGTGCATCTGCCCCTATGCAAGTAAAGTTTTCGAATATATATATGCATATGAGAACCAAGAACCAGCCAAGTGAAACATTTGAATACAGTACTCAGGATATATGTAAACAAGAACCGAGAAGCATCCATGTAAAGGATTTAAATATATATACAGGGTTCAAGAACATCCAAGAATTGAATACATTGACAATTTGCATTTGAGTGCTCCCATCACTACTTTTCACCATCACATAAAATGAATGCAGCATATCACAAGACGTTTTTATAAGTAACCTTTTGTCACTCAAGGTGAACATTTCTTGTTACAATGTGAAGATTTTATGTTATTTAAATAATATATGTTCCTTTGAGTAAAGTGGTTTATGTATGTAATACTTTCCTTATCCTTTAACATCCTTTACCCAGCCAATAGATTAGTTTTGTGCATTATTACAGAGATGTCTGAGTACATACATGGTGTCTAGCACCCCGGAAATCCTGGAATATCCTGAAAATCACCTTGAATTTAAAATTTCACCTTGAAAGCCTTGAATTCACCTTGGTTTTCAAAAACTCTCTTTGAATTTTTCTAAAACTCTTCTATGTTACATTCTGAGGTCACACTTGCGCACTTGAAGCCCATGGTGCTCTGGGTGTGACAGTGGCATTGTTGATACTCTTGTGCGTGACTTATGTCAGTCTTCTGCTGCGCTCTTTTCAACCAAGGTTGAAGCTACACGAAGACTTAACACCCCAGTAGCACTACAGTTTGTTGTCCAGCTCACTTATTTGTATTTTTATATAAGTCTGAGAAAAAGCAAAAGTTGTGTGGGTCACATCTTATAGATTAAAAAAATAAGTGATCCTTAGAAAGAATATTGTTCATAATGAGACAGAATATTAGAAGACCCCGATAGAAAATCGTTCGTGTAAATGTTTGTTAAAAGTGTATAAATATTAGAATTGTTTGTGTTCCATAATAAAGATAGGAGACGATAATTGGGATCACTTCCCTAACGAGAAAGAACTATTTGCGCGGATGAATACCGCGTATGAAGATGAAAATGGCGATGTGTCGTGTCAAAAACGACACCAAAAAGTAGTTCACTAGCGTCGGTATCTCCGAGGTAGATGGACGTATTTTTATGTGTATGCGTCATGAAACAGTAAAAGTGAATTTACTAAGTGTTTAGAGACCTTTAATTAAATTTTGGCGACGTTAGGGAAGTTGATCAGCTAACATAAGACTTTTTACTGTGACGTGATTTGTAAATTAAGAACAAGAAGGTGCAAATAAAATGTGTGACTAAAGTTGGACCCAAGTGTATATTCATTCCATCCGTTACCACGACCTTGTAGATAGAAAACGAGTCTCATAGCTCAGCCCATTTCATTAAAAACAGCACCAATAATAAGGGTTACATTCCATGTTTAGTTCTGATAAAACCTTTTTAATAGTTGGTGTAATTCTTAGATTTACAGTATTTACCAGGATTACTGATTTCTCATAACAAGAAAGTGGGAATTCAAATTCAGAGGTGGCCTACATCATAGTGCACCCTCTTTTATCAGTTAGCTACATACATAAATGGGGGTGTGATAATGATGACATTAAAGAGAATATATTCTGCAGTACCTCCATGTATATATACCATGTATCTTAGAATACTTTCATTCACCATGTTTATCTCTTTCCCAGTGTTGTTTATAAGTTTGCATGTCTCCTTGAAAAGGAATTTTTTCACCTTGAAAAATCCTGGAAATTACCTTGAATTTGGTTTTCATATTTTGTTAGACACGATGTGCATAAATATTGTTTACAGTGGTTTACTAATGTGGCCCTTAAAGCCCTGTACAGATGGAGACATTTCTGTACAAGAGATAGTGCCATATAGTAAAATATCTCCATGTGCACCTGATTATCCATGCCATGAAATGGCTTCCAAATGGCATGACAATGAACAAAGCTATATACCATAGCAGCTGGTAGCCATTCTGTGAAGCATTTTGTTGTTTGAGAGCTTAATTCTTACTTAGAAATTGTTTATTACTAAATGTAAAGCAGTTTTAATTTGGCCTATCAGTTTCATTTCTCTGTTTTCGAGTTAGTGGAACATCTTTTGAGATACATTCCACCACTATAGGTAGTAAATTCACTCAAAGAGATTCATCTGTTTAAGTAAATAAAACAAAAGTAAAAGTGTTGATTCTGACTTTACTAAAGCAACATCAATTGTATGTTTTTTCTTGTAACTAAGAGGGCTATGTATTATAGCCCCCCCCCCCCTCCCTCTCTCCCTGAGTCTGCCTATGGTGTCAATATATACATTTTAGCTCTTATTCTAGCTATAATTACACATGCACTTTTGCATAAGCTCATAAAAAATGAAATATCACTTAACTTTAATTTGATGTGTACTGTTAAGCATTTGAGGAAATGGAAACAACAAACAGCAAATATTTCAGTTGTGGTTAACATCACACAAGGCAAACCCACATTCTCCCTGAAGTACCTGATTGATTGCACACTAGCTGGCTTATACAATGTTGCACGGGGAAAGGCTGTTGAATTCATTTCATTTACCTCCTCCGGTATTCCTTATTAATTATTATGGGAAATATGCAGCTTTGTTCTTATTTTGGATTATCTATGGGTTTATTTTCACTTTTTATACTATGTATAGTAAATACGGGAAGTATTGTATTCAACTCAAAATTTGGAGTTGAGATTTCACTGCAAATATATGTTTTGAGCCTCCCTGAATCCAAAAAAGCAGTTTTAGAAAAAAGTCTGTGTGTGTGTGTCTGCCTGTGAACAGCGTAACTCAAAAACAAAAAGTTGGTTAAAAACCAATGTTGGTATTTAAGTTTACTATCTTTCAAGCGTGCAACATGAATATTTGTAGATTTCGTAGATTTTGAAGATAGATCAAATCTTACTATACAAAAAATGTAGATCTTGTTAAAACACACAATTTATGTCCAAATGCATTTTTTTGTGGAGTGAACCATTTCCAAGATATTCCTTGTTATTTGTGTGAGTTTTGCAGCACTTAAACTTTTCTCAGATGGAAGGTTGTTATTAATTTCTTTAACTGTTTGGCTGTGCAAAGACAATAGAATATCAAAGGTTTAAAAGATTTGACTATCGCTCAAAGCCTACTGTATTCCCATAATCCACCAAGTGGTTAGACCATTCACTTCTCACCAAAGCTGCCCGGGTTTGATCCCAGGCAATCACATGTGGGATTTGTGGTGGACAAAGTGGCACTGGGACGGGTTTCCTCCGGGTTCTCCAGTGAAAGCCGCCATTAAACACAAAAAAAATCCCATATTCCCCTTCCATCTATAAGAAAATCAGCTGTAAGATAATTTCTGCAATTGTTTGTCTTGACTAACATGAAGAAGATAAAAAATAACGAGTTTGTAAGAATAGTTACTACAAGAGTAGAGATTGTTAAATGAGTGCAACACATCAGATTTTTGTTATATTTCTTCAAATGGATATTTCTATGCATAACAAAAATAAAATTTCAAAACATTGTTCTTTGTTTTATGAGTTCTTCAAAGTTTGATTTTATTTGTTAATTCACCTGCATTACATTATACATTAATATTTTGTGTGCATTCACCCAAAATACTGAGTTTTTTTTAAGTACAATACAATAAACACATTTTTCCCCTTTTACACCATTTTTAAAGTTATATTTATAAAGTTATAAGACCACTGAGTTATTGGGAGTAGAGTTATCAGGGTTATACTGTACTCTTGAAGCAAGAACTTCTCATTCTCTATGGTTTACCAGTTATACTAAATTGTACAATTTTTTTCAGAAAATAAAGTGGTGGTGGTGTTGGTGGCAGTGGCGATGGCGGTGGCGGTGGCGGTGGCGGTGGCGGTGGTGGTGGCGGTGGCGGCGGTGGTGGTGGTGGTGGTGGTGGCGGCGGCGGTGGCGGCGGCGGCGGCAGCAGTTTTTTATTTTGTTGTTTAACAATGCTGTCAATTGCCAGGATCACATTAGCGTCGCCGGTGTGCCGGCATTTCGTCCTGCAGGAGTTCTTTTACATGCCAGTAAATCTGCTGACATGGAGCTGTCGTTTTTAAGCACACTTAAAAACCATCAATCTGGGCCGGGGTGGCAGCAGTGGTGCTGGTGGTGGTGGTGATGCTTCTTTTACATTCATTAAAGTTTTCTTCTTGTGTTTAGTCTACCCATCCAAAATCACAAATCAAAACAAATTGTTTAATGTTGTTTAATGTTCTTGTAACAGATATTCCTGATTGGCCAGAAGCAGATCTTCTGGAGCTGATGAAAAGAATGGAGAAAGAAATACCTCAAAATGACAACTTACATTGATTCTCAGGTCAACAAACTCAACTGGAAGATGGTGAGTTTTTTCAACATAGGTGTAAAATCATTCTTTTGTGAAACAAAAATGTATTTGTGCACAGTGTATTTAAGTAAAAGAATGTTTAGAGAACACTTTTGGCAAAAACAGAACATTTTACATTATTTTTACATGTTGCATCTGAAACCTAAATGTGATCCAAACAAATTTTTTGTATGTTTTGGTGAACTTCTGAGTCAGTGTGGGCCTCTTTCA
The DNA here is from genome assembly GCA_030765045.1 of Tenodera sinensis. NCBI lineage: Eukaryota > Metazoa > Arthropoda > Insecta > Mantodea > Mantidae > Tenodera > Tenodera sinensis. The sequence continues at coordinate 332,476,606 of CM060964.1, forward strand.
GATTAGCTTTGGGGGATACACTGGAGAGCAGTATAAAGAAATGTGGGGGAAAATCCAGAAGAGATTGTGAAGGTTTAGATTACTTCATGAACTGCCAGAAGATGCCAAATCTTGGGTCTCTAAACTTGGACCAGCTTCTATCGCTCCCAGTCTTACATAACTTGTATTTGTACATTTTAGTGCGTAAACCTTAACTCCAGCAGCTCCTGATTTGTTTATGGCTTGCTTCCAGAACCGACACCCACCTATGCCATGAAGGCCTCTGTCCACCTACATGTTGTTCTATTTGGAAAAAGAGGATAAGGTTGCATGAGAAAATCCTGGGCTGGAAATGGTAAGTAATAAAATTTGTTAACAGACCTATGTTGTGAATAATAAAACTTCAACTTTAGTAGACTTTCGGCTCTGCAACATGTAACAAAACTTGTCAAGTACAACATGTGAGCATTTTGCATGTTGACAAAATTTACTGCCTACTTTGTTATGTAGGCAAAGCATTATTTCATGCATGGCCTTATAATAGATCATCTTAATGCTTGTTACTGTTACATTTAGGTTATTTTCCATAATTATATTCTTCAAATTACTAATGAAATAAAATGTCACCATTTAGGAGTTGTTTAGAAAGTTTTCATTGGGATTATTTCAGCCATTACATAGAAGAATCTCTTTCATTGTTTTGAAAATACCTTGAGATATTTGTTAATGCTTTCAGTTTTGTAAGTTGATATATGCTTTTTAAGTGTTATTATTTGTTTTTATTAAGGAATACTCCACAATACAATGGGTTTCCTTCATCCCAAAATGATCTTATGCCTCCAAAGTCCCTGTCCATGACATCTTAGCAGCCTTAGTCACAAATGTTATTTAAGACAAAACTCATATCTTGTGTTCCAGCCTTGCATAATATGTCGCACTTGTGAGTCAATGCAAAATTAATCATAAAAGCTAAAACAACTGTTTTTGACCATTTTAACATGGAGCTTTCGAGCTGTGCTCTGTGTTTCACCAACTTTTCACAGAAGTTCTAGGCCATTACCAGACTTATACTCCAGTATTTACTGATGGTTCTCAGGTGGGTAGTGCTATAGGTTGCGCTTTTGTGTACAACAGTGATGCTCAGAAATATTGCCTTCCAAACACCAGTTCAATTTTTACCACCAAACTGTTTGCAATATTTTATTTCTTTTTTTATCTCCAGTTCAGGTCCTGGAAGTTTTCTTATCTGCTCTGACTCTTAGTGCTCTTCAAGCCTTGCAACAGTTTCTCGACACGTTGGCATACATGGTTAAACTTCAGACACTCATCTTGCAGTTACTTTCTCGTAGATACCAGTTTGTTTTTACATGGACCCCAGGCCATATGGTATTTCCAGCAATAAGGATGCAGATGCGGCTGCTAAGTCTGCACGTCATCTACCAGAGTTTTCCACCCGTACACTCCCTTCTGTAGATGTGCAACAGTGCTTCTGTTGCCATCTATTTGCTGTTTGGCAGCAGTCTTGGGAAGCATTGTCTGGCACTCAGTTGCAGACAATCAAGTACACCATACAACCCTGGCAGACCTTATGCAGGGATTCCAGGTGGGAATAGCTGATTTTAACCTGCTTGAGGATAGGCCACACACAAGCCACCCAGCACCTGTCTGTGCTACATGCTCCGTTCAACACTCTATAGCACATGTCCTTATTGATTGTCCGCGACATGCCAGTGAGTGCCAGTCCCTTGGCCTGGGGCTTTCACTGCTCTATTTTAGGCGACAACCCAGTAGCTGCAAGTATCACCCTGAGGTTTTTCGCCATCATTGGATATGCTAAGCAAGTTTAACTTGTATTTCAGTGTTTTAGTCTTTTAGTGTGCTTTACTTTTATTTTAATGTTTTAATGACTAAGTTTTTACTGGTCAGTTTTTAAGTTTAACTTTTAAGTGTTTAACTTTTTGACTGTTTTAATGTTCACTCTTTTAGTTAAGAATTAGGATTCACAGGCTGTGAGCTACCCTATATTTTATATTTTGACTTAGGGCCCTAATGACCTAGTTGTCGACAGGCCCTTAAACCCTCTATTTTCACTGACTCACTTCACTATTTTATAGCCAATTTACATAAGTGATTTTTTAGTATTGGTATATATCATAAACATTTGTACCTTCAAAAGCTTTACTTTTGTTTTGGGGTTCTTAGCTAACTAATTGTCATGTGTACCATTCTCAAGCTAGACTTTACCGTCGTAAAATACTGACTTTACTGTGATGAACGGTCATTTGTGGTGCATCAACAACAGTAAAAGTTTACTTAGGTGTTTACCGCAGTTAAATCTGACTGGTCGTGAACAAGCTTTTTTCAAAATGCATAAGCTTTCACAGGCAGTGTCATTAAATAGAAAATGATTATCCAGGCTTGTGAGCTGTGGTCTAGTGGGAAATCTCCTTCCAGACTATTATTTATTTATGCCAACAAACTTACAATTGGTGTTTTTAAACACACAAACCATGTGTGGACAGGTAGAATTGGAACTGAAAAATTCAATGCCATGGTACTCTAACCTGGTAAGCGGTGGGTCTGTGATTCAAATCCCAGCTATGGCATTGAATTTTTCAGTTCCAATTCCACCTCTCCTTCCAGACGTTTCATCCAAGCTGTATCAAACATCCTCAGTGACGTGGCCTTAGTACTCTGCTAGCCTTGGCGACAACTGATACAGGGCCTTTTCGTTGCACAGATTTTATATGCTTAGCATGTGTGGACGGTTGATGGTTGGTTCAGTCTTTGTTTATTGGTTCAGCTGCTGTGTGGGCTAGGATATAGTTTTATATGCTAAGCATATAAAACCTGTAAAATCAAAAGGTCCTATATCAGTCGTCACCAAGACTAGCAGAGTACTAAGGCCACGCTACGAGGATGTTTAATGCAGCTTTAAACAAAACGTCTGGAAGGAGATTTTCCACTACACCACAGCCAACAAGCCTGGATAATCATTTTCTATTTAGCCTTTTTTTCATTATCTTGGCTCACCTGTGTTGTCAAGTAATTTAATAATCTTTTGAAATGTGATCATTTCTAAGATGAGTTGTTATGCATGCATTTCATTTGTGGTAGTGACAATTGCATATCCATGATAGTGGATAGAGGAAACCCTTTTGAAGGCATGAACAACAGAAATTCCAAGAAAGGTTCCAATTATACAAGGAAGTAGTGTGGTGGTAGTGGGCAAATTGAAAAGTTAGAATTTTGAACAAGTAAAAACAATCTGGTAGTGCCAGTGAATCAAGTGTTGACAAGATAAGGTTTTATGCAACAGGCGCATGCAATATAATAATCAATGGCATGTAAAATATCCCTCAAACTATGGCATTGCATATTATAAATAACATGTCATGAGCAATAGCTAATCTTACTCAGAATTATATACAATTTCCAGCAAATAATGCTGATGTAAAGACTGTAATTAATGGCTTTAGTGCAGTTAGTAGGTCTCCAGGAGTGCTGCTGTGATTGTTCCCTTTCCATTACTTTATGAAATTGTTCTGGTTGTGAGTTGTTCAAAAAGATCAAGATGATGAAGGTTCTTTTGTTTAACATACATTAAGGGACCAATTACTAAGAATAATTATGCAGATATAATGGATAACACATTCTTATGAATTAGCTTGGAAATTTATGAACAGGGTGGAGTAGATTGGGAAGCGAGTACACAGTTAACAGGGATATACATGTGACCTACTTAAAGTATTATATGTGGATATCATATATGATTAGAAAAAACTAAAAGCCAAGAACGCCAAATCTTATTGGAGCAAGGGGCCTTCCAAACTGTGATATGAAAAATATTTTCAGGGAGCCCCTTTATGGGGAGCAGGGGGGCCAACCTCAAGAGCTTAAACAGAACCGTGATCCTTTTTTATTTATATATTCTGGTCCCCTCAATAAACTAAGCAATTCTTACTTTTTCTACTATGTATAGTTAAGTAGAGGAAGTATTGTATTCCACCCAAAAATTCCATGTCAAGATTTCACCGTAAATATGTTTTGAGGCCCCCTGAGTCAAAAAAGAAAGCATTTTTAAAAAAGGGTCTGTGTGTGTGTGTCTGTCTGCCTGTGTGTGTCTGTCAGTCTGTGGACAGTGTAACTCAAAAGCGAAAAGTCGGTTAGAAAGCAAAGTTGCTATTTAAATTTAACATCTTTCAAGGATGCAACACAAAGATTTTGAAGAAAATTGCTCCACCCTAAAGGACTCTTTACATGTAAAACTTTTCAAAAATGTTATTTTCTTGAAAATGGCTCTGACAATTTTGATTAAAATGACATATGTTTGAGAATATTTTTATGGCAAATGAAATGTAAATCTTGAATTTTCTGGCTATAGCCCATGAAGTCTTATTTACTCTGGATGACATTTGCATAACTAGTAAACCTTAAGAGATAGACCAAATCTCACTGTACAAAAAATGTAGATCTCACTAAAACACAATTTATGTGCCAATAAATATTTTTGTGGAGTGAACCATTTTGGAGATATTCACTTGCTTTGTGTGTCAGTTTCGGAAAACTTAGAACTTTTGTGCAATGGAACATCGTTGTTCATTTTTTATATGTTAAGCGTGCAAAGAGAACAGGATTCAAAGCTTTAAAATATTTGACTATTGCTCAAAGCCTACTGTATTCCCATGCTCCCGTTGCATGTGCACAAAAACAAGCAGTAAGATAATTTCTGCAAATGTTTATCTCAACTAACACAAAGAAGATAGAAGAATAAGAGTTTGTAAGAATAGTTAGTACAAGAGTAGAGAGTCATGCAAGTGCAACACATCAGATTTTTATTTAAACATTCTCTTTCTAAAATTTATTGTTGAGCTATTATAGGATATTTCACTAAAGTATAAATTAGTAGAAAAGAGTATGAAATAAATAAGTCAATAATCAGGTGATTGCTTTATTGAATGTTCGATTAACAACTGAACAGTATTCTCTATTCTATTTTCTAACTGTTAACATACAGAGGCCATATAAAGAGTATGAAATTTTTGAATTTTTAAGAGTCGCAATAAATAATATGATCAACTGACTACATAGACTTCCATAGCCTTTATCCATTGCTTGTTTCTTGGTTTTCAGTACAGGCCATGTCTTGTCCACTTTTTTAAGAAATTAAAAGATTAAAAATTATGCCAATGTTTCGCTGCAAACTATGTTCGGCTTCTTCAATGGGTGGCTGCAAAACTCATCCGATTAGTCACTGCCTACTCTGACTGGCTACGCTGTCCTGTCCCACTTGCAATCCTATTGATTCCTTCTCCTCCAATAGGAAGTCGTCCTGCTAAAGGAGTCTTTCATATCGTGTTGAGTGGTTTGCCCATGTCATGGTTCAGACTGCTCTTTTCTTTAAATATTTCTATGCTTTCCCTCACTATTCTTTGAGAGAAATTGTCATGGATTGCTAAAATGTTTAAATTGTCAAAGTCAATGTGGTGGCCAGTGTTTTCTGCATGTTCTGTGATGGCAGATTTTTCTGGTTGAAAGAGTTTAAGGTATCTTATATCATATGTAGATATCAATACATGATTAGTGTTTTTTCACCAAAAGCAGAGATTAAATTCTACTTAGGAGTCAAACTGACCTCTCCCTATCATTGCTAATACTTACCATCATTTCATTAGATTTCATTTGAAATCTGCATGATCCAAGTATTAAAGAAACAGAAATACTACATTTGTTAGCTTTTCTCTAAAAGGGATTTTTGTATGTATGTGAATTACAATTTGCAGAACAAAATTAATTATTTTCACTTGGGAGTAGGGATGTAAAGTTGGTTGCTTATATCCAGCAATTTCAATTTGCCAAGCAATACAGCATTGCCCTTCCATCTGTTCGATCTTCAAATGAGTTAGTTCTAATATTAAACTCTAGGACTTAAGTGAATACTATTTTCACATTCCAAACTACTAACACACTAAGCTCCTGGCACAACAGCCCTTTCCAGTCCAAGGCTGACCACCCAACCGCAGCACTGACCATCACAGGCATGATGAGAGAGGCACAGTACTTGAAGGTGGAATGCAGTCACCAGTGAGTGCTCTGGTCCCTCCCAGTCTGTATATCCAGTCTTCGCAACCAGGTGCCACTACTTCTCAATTAAGTAACTCCTCAGTTGGCAGCTCAGAGACCTAACAAAGCGGAGTGCATACCAGACCAGGTCTACCAGAAGGAGAAAATCCCCATGCTGGCACTGGGAATTAAACCTGGGTCTCCCGCTTGGTAAGCAGCAACGCTACCATTGAGCTAAGGAGATAACCATTCCAAATTTGTAGTTGAAAATGATGTTAGAACTGTTTTGCTTTGAATCTTTCATATGTGATTTCAGAATATTCAAACTGATGAAGAAATTGTAGTAGAAATAATGGTTAAATGTGTACTTCTATTTTCATAGCATTAGAATCCAAATGCACAACTATGCTTAAGTTGTAGACTAAAGAACTGATTTACCAAACTCAAAAACTTACTTTCCAGGTAAACAAAAGTTTTTAATTAAATTCATGTCTGGGTTGTTTTATTTTTGTTTATAAATACAAAGAACTAGAATGCACTCAATAATAAAATTTTATTTAAACAATACATATTAACAAAACCATCATTTCAATAAGCTTTTACATTATTTTCATAATATACATATATTTTCTCAAGTAATATCACCTTTCTATTAGAAAAATCAATTTTATTTTATCTTTCTTAATGTGCCTCTATTTGAACTATACATCTACTTTAGATACAAGTCCTTAGTGACCTTCTACAGAAACAATATACCTCTTATTGCCTGTTTTGAAACAGCAGGTAATTTTAGATAGTAAAAGTCAGGCATAAAAAAATAGAATACAAAATGGCAAAACCAAATAGGAAACTGTTTTAAGACCTTGTAATTCTTCATACAGAGCCTAATAAAAATATGTTATAAAAAACAAGTAAATAGTTACAGGACTTCATATATCAACGAAAACAAAAGAAGTGAATTGATTTTCTTAAACATTGGCAAGTGGCACTATTCACTTTTATTTTTATATAATTTTGGATAATGTAGCATATTTACCAAACTCCAAATTTTATCACAAATACACATGTTAGGGAATGTTGAGTGCCTTGATAAATAACATCAATACTTAAATAAGGAAAATTGAAGCTATTAACAGTGAAGCAATAAGATTCTAAAGTAAGAACAATTTAGAAACTAAAAACTTCACTTATCTTAGTATTATTATTTGCTGACCCTGGGTTTCAAGCTGTGTCCAGCTCATTCTCAAAGCCATATAAACAAATTCGTTAGCAAGCTACAATCTTTTATTTTTTCCTGAAAAACAAATACTCTTATTCAATTTTTATTTACCAATCTCTGAAAACAAAAATTTATAAATACAATCTATAGATGGTAATTCGAAGTTCATGACACGGTTCCTGTTTTTTAAAATAAAAATTTTTTCCCAAACCATTAAATCTATAGGATTACTTAATTGCTTTAATAATTTAACTTCTGGATTAATTCCATGATTAAATGACCAAAAATGATCTGCCACAGCTGATTTATCAGTTTGTTTATATTTAATATTTCTAAAATGTTCTTTTATTCTGGTTTCTAGATGACGTTTAGTTTTACCAATATAAACTTTATCACAATCTAAACAGCTAAATTGATAAATGCCAGATTTTTTATAATTTGGTATTTTATCTTTTTTTGAAAAATTAAGTAAATTTTGTATATTAAATTTATTTTGAGGGACCAAATTTATTCCATATTCTTTAAAAATCCTTGTAAATTTTTTATTAGCCCATGGATGGTAAGTAAACTTTTTAAAAATACAATTATCTTTTATTTTTTTAAGGGTTGAAACTTCTTTGGCAGCTTTTTGATACTTAAATTCCTCTATCCTTTTATGTATAAAATCTGTATTAAAACCATTAATTACTGCAGTGTTAATAATGTGTTTATATTCTATGTCAAATTCATCTTTATTAAGGGGTATATTTATTAACCTATAAACTAAATTATTAAAAACAGCAAATTTATGTACAAAAGGATTAAAACTTTTATATTTTATGTAATTATCAGTGTGAGTAGATTTTCTGTGAATACCAAATTTCAATTTATTGTTGTCTTTTAATTTTTAAGTCCAGAAATGAAAGGGATCCATTATTCTCAGTTTCCAATGTGAATTGTATAACTTTATCTTGTAAACTTAAAAGTTTTGAAACATCATTTATCTGTTTTTTAGGGACAACAGCAAAAATGTCATCCACATATATATAGCATATTTTAAAAATTAGAGGGAATGATTTTGTAATTTGAGTTTCAAAAAAACTCATGAAAAGATTAGCAAGAAATGGCGAAAGTGGACTACCCATTGCCAAGCCAGAAGTTTGTTGAAAAAAATTACCATTAAAACTAAAGAAATTTTGATCTAAACAAAGATTTGTAAGTTTTACAAAATCATCTATTAAGTCATTGTCTAATTCTAAAGAATTTAACCATTTTTTTAAAAAAATCAAAAGCTTTTTTCTAGGAATGCTAGGAAATAAAGCAATTACATCAAAAGAAATGAGTTTATCATTATCAGATAATATTATGTTATTAATCTTTTTTACTAGTTCAAAAGAATTTTTAATACTTAAACTTTCAAATTTTTCAAAAGTACTAAATTTTTTAGTTAACCATTTAGCTAAATTATATGTAGGTGAATTTATATAATTTATAATGGGTCTCATTTTATTTCCTGGTTTATGTATTTGTGGAAGTGCATACAACCTGGGTAAAATAGGATTATTGACTTTTAAAATACTTTTTTCTTTTTTAGGTATCATTTTCACTTCGTTGAGAGTTTTATTAAAAGTTGAAATACATGATTTTAAAGGATCATTATCAATTTTTAAGTAATCTTTACTTTCAAGCAAAAGTTCTACTCTATTGATATAATCAGATTGATCTAAGATTACAATTTTGTTGCCTTTGTCGGCTTTAGTATAAATTACATCCTTTTCTTTCAATGATTTAATAATCTGATTATTATACTTACTTTTAGGATGATTTTTATTTATATCTTTCAAAATTTTAGTGCATTTCATTTTAATCAAAGATTTATTAATGTCATTTAAATCTTGACTGGCAATTTCAATATCTGCAACAAAATCATCTGTGTTTTTTGAAAAGCTTACACAAGTTTTCATACCTTTGTTTAGAAAATTTATTTATTTCTCGTTAAAGTTACAATTTGATAAATTAATTACATTATTTGTTTGATTATTTGGTTTCTTTATATTCAATTTCTGTTGTTTTTGGCATAATCTATTTAACTTGTTTTTTAACTTCTTAGTTTTTCTTTTCATGCTAAAATTTAGATATTCAAATAATTTTGATTCAAAATTAACCCAAATTAAGTTTCCTAAAATACGTGTTAATTTTAAAATTAACACGTATTTTAATTTGTTTAGATCAAAATTTCTTTAGTTTTAATGGTAATTTTTTTCAACAAACTTCTGGCTTGGCAATGGGTAGTCCACTTTCGCTATTTCTTGCTAATCTTTTCATGAGTTTTTTTGAAACTCAAATTACAAAATCATTCCCTCTAATTTTTAAAATATGGTATAGATATGTGGATGACATTTTTGCTGTTGTCCCTAAAAAACAGATAAATGATGTTTCAAAACTTTTAAGTTTACAAGATAAAGTTATACAATTCACATTGGAAACTGAGAATAATGGATCCCTTTCATTTCTGGACTTAAAAATTAAAAGACAACAATAAATTGAAATTTGGTATTCACAGAAAATCTACTCACACTGATAATTACATAAAATATAAAAGTTTTAATCCTTTTGTACATAAATTTGCTGTTTTTAATAATTTAGTTTATAGGTTAATAAATATACCCCTTAATAAAGATGAATTTGACATAGAATATAAACACATTATTAACACTGCAGTAATTAATGGTTTTAATACAGATTTTATACATAAAAGGATAGAGGAATTTAAGTATCAAAAAGCTGCCAAAGAAGTTTCAACCCTTAAAAAAATAAAAGATAATTGTATTTTTAAAAAGTTTACTTACCATCCATGGGCTAATAAAAAATTTACAAGGATTTTTAAAGAATATGGAATAAATTTGGTCCCTCAAAATAAATTTAATATACAAAATTTACTTAATTTTTCAAAAAAAGATAAAATACCAAATTATAAAAAATCTGGCATTTATCAATTTAGCTGTTTAGATTGTGATAAAGTTTATATTGGTAAAACTAAACGTCATCTAGAAACCAGAATAAAAGAACATTTTAGAAATATTAAATATAAACAAACTGATAAATCAGCTGTGGCAGATCATTTTTGGTCATTTAATCATGGAATTAATCCAGAAGTTAAATTATTAAAGCAATTAAGTAATCCTATAGATTTAATGGTTTGGGAAAAAATTTTTATTTTAAAAAACAGGAACCGTGTCATGAACTTCGAATTACCATCTATAGATTGTATTTATAAATTTTTGTTTTCAGAGATTGGTAAATAAAAATTGAATAAGAGTATTTGTTTTTCAGGAAAAAATAAAAGATTGTAGCTTGCTAACGAATTTGTTTATATGGCTTTGAGAATGAGCTGGACACAGCTTGAAACCCAGGGTCAGCAAATAATACTAAGATAAGTGAAGTTTTTAGTTTCTAATTTGTTCTTACTTTAGAACATCAATACTACTTGGCAAAGCAATGAGGTGTATTGACCTTGGTGGCTGAGCGCTATGATCGCTTCTTAACTTGTTTATTAGAAGAGCAAAATAATAGTAACTTGGCATATAGTCAGTGATAAAACACAAATAGATGATCTCTCTCACCTACCAATATATGAGACACTGTCCTGAAGATATGATTGCATCTCAACAGTGTACACACTCTGCCTCAACTAGTTTGTGCGATAAGCTCCATAAACAACTGGGCAGTTTCATTCTTTCGCTTCGTGGCTTTGCCAAGTAGTACATTATTATTGTTTTAAGATCATGATATTGCTTCCTGAAACTTAAAAAGATGCAAATAACCTTTTTCCAAACCTCACAGGAAAGCAGAAATCGTATACAGAAGGCACATAGAAGGGGCATAAGCAAGGTAGGGGAAGGCAGAGAAAGTGGTATTGCCAACATATGAAATGCGAGTTTCTCAATGATTGATTTGTCTGTCTGTTTATATTTAATGTTCCAGATGTCTTCTTTGATATGGATGTTTATGTTTAATTTGGTCTTACCAATGTATACTCTATTGCAACGCTTTTTCTGTAGAAACATAACATTGCATAACTTGCATGTGGTAGGGATGCTATAGTAACGGACATCTTTAAGTGCCCACAGTCAAGCTTTGACTGACCATTTCACCTTGGCATTGATGCTGCCACTCACACCATACGAGGGTCACTAGATATGTATTGAAACACAGAAAATTGGCCACCCCTGCGGAATGTATTGTTGCTTGGTCAAAATAGCTGACTCATTGGTAGTGGGATGGTAGCAGGCAGAGCATTGTTGCACCATTCATTTTTGCTAAGTTTAGGAAAGTGTGAACATTTTTTCAAGCACAATGGAGGTTCAGAGAGAGTCATTTTCATGCAATGACTTTGAGTCAAATGTGGCCTAAATAAAACGCAGCCACTGGAGCACTTGAGAGGGGTTTTTGGTGACTATTCTCTATCATGCTACTAAGTTTCGCTGGTTTGCACTGTAATCTGGTCTGCAACATTACCTGTTCCTTTGCAATATTAATAATTAGGCTTAGAGTTAATAGATTTGGAGCCTACTTTGCCTTTGAAAGCAGATGTGTATAACAGAAGGAAAATTGTCAGAAATCCAGCATTAGCAAACAACAATTTTTTAAATTTTCTCTTTTAATTTGAGACAGAATATTAGAAGACCCCAAAAAGAAAATCGTCCATGTAAATGTTTGTTAAAAGTGTAATTCATTTTTTGGTGTTGGTATGAGATAGTTGAATGATAGGGTTCATTGTGACGAACAACTAAGTTTGCACAAAGACGTCATAAATCTTTCAATATTTGATTTTAATATATGTGTATAAATATTAGAATTGTTTGAGTTCCATAATAAAAGTAGGAGACAATAATTGGGATCGCTTCCCTAACGAGAAAGAACTATTTGCGCGGATGAATACCGCGGATGAAGCTTGAAAAAGGCGGTGTGTCGTGTCAAAAGGACGCCAAGAAATAGTTCTCTGGCGTGGGTATCTCCGAGGTAGATGGACGTATTTTTATGTGTACGCGTCATGAAACAGTAAAAGTGAATTTACTAAGTGTTTAGAGACCTTTAATTAAATTTTGGCGACGTTAGGGAAGTCGATCCGCTAACATAAGACTTTCTACAGTGATGTGATTTAAAAATTGTGAACAAGAAGGTGCAAATAAAATGTGTGACTAAAGTTAAACCCAAGTGTATGTTCATTCCATCCGTTACCACGACCTTATAGATAGAAAACGAGTTCCATAGCACAGCCCCATTCATTTCATTAAATACAGCACCAAAATGGCTTGCCCAACGTGGAACTCGAATTTAGGATGGAATGCAAATTACGGGAATTGAACTCACGATAAACATCAAGTGACGCCATATCATCGCGCCAAAAGGGAAAGAAGACGCCATAAGACCATCCTTTGATATCGACATCAGTACAACGATGAATGGATAATCAACGATACATCAAAACACCGATGCACGGATAATCAACGCGGGAAAACACCGGAGATCATCCAGCGAAGCCAACTGCCCAGGAGACGTACATAACTGGACGAATCAACGAAAAAAAAAAGTAGGATCAAAAATTTTTGTTTTCACATACAGTTTATTTTCATTTTTATGTTACTGAGAAGCGGCAAAGTAGTGGGACTTTTAACCCTAAGTGAATTGAATAAAGAAACTAAAATGTCGCGAAAAGAGATAGAAACAGGAGTGGGGGAAGGGGCAGATAGGCCTAGTTATCAGGTAGAACCAGAAAGTGAGGAACAGCTAGCAATAAGCAAAGACCAAAGGTTAATGATGATCATGGTTGAAAAACTAGAACAGAATATGAAAGAAATAGGTCAGAAAATGGAACAAAATAAGGTAGAATTAAAACAGGACTTGGAACAAAATAAGGCAGAATTAAAGCAGGACATAGAACAAAGTTTAGGTCAGAGTATAGGTCAGAAACTGGAACAGAATAAGGAAGAGATAGGTCAGAAAATGGAGGAAGTGAGAAAGGACTTAGAACAGAAAATGGAATTAGGGAGACAGAACTTAGAACAGAAAATAGAATTAGGAAGACAGGAGTGTAAAGAAAATATGAAAGTAATGGAAACTAATTTAAAATTAGTACATAAAAACTTAAATGAGACAAAGGAAGCCTTAGAAGCTAGGATAGAAATCGTAGGAGATAGGATGGGAAAAATAGAATCAGAAATGAGAGAAAATAAGATTGTATTAGAAGGAGAAATTGCTAGATGTAGAGATGAGATAACAGAATGTAATACAAGTGTAGACTGTAAGATTACAAATGTAAAAGCAGAAATAACTGAGGAATTAAGGAAAGAGATTGAGGTAGTAAAGAAAGACATTATTAATGAAACTGTAGAACAAATTGTAATTCCTAAAATTAAGACGATGACTGATGTGGTGCATTTGCAACAGGATGCTATAAATTATCGGAAACAAAGTCACTTAGAAATGAAGAATGATTTAAAATCAATTTGTGAAGAAATGAAAAAAGGAAAAGAAAGTTTGGCTAATGTAAATGATGTTGTGAATGCACTACAAAGGCAAGATGATTTAGATGTAAGTAATGTACAAGATGAGAGTTATTTGAATAATGTACAAAATGTTGACTCACCATACAGAGAAAGAGGCTCACAACCAAACAATGACACAACACACAACACATGTTACACCAACAGCATATTACATGAAATCACACCACCTACATTTGACGAGGAGAAGGGAGACGATCCAAAACTCTTTGTTAAAGAGATGGAAGAGTACTTTAAAGTGAAAAGGATACCAAATGAGCTTAGGATGATGATAGTTAAGAAAAGCTTAAAAAACAAGGCATTAGAATGGCTCAGGTTAACATTAGCTGGTCATGAGTCGTATAGTTCATTCAGAAATTTATTCCTATCAAGGTATTGGGGCCCAGCTAAGCAAAACCAAACTAGGGTAGAGCTAGCGACAGGTAGATATGACCCAACCAAAGGGTTATCGCTAGTCGATTATTTTATGAAAGTAGCCAACAAAGGAAAGCTATTAGACCCCAACTTGTCGGAAGCAGAACTAATTACCAGCATAACAAGACATTTCCCAGACACAGTGAGAACAGGGTTAATTGTTGCGAGGCCAGTAGACTTTGCAGATATGATAGAATTGCTGACAGCCTTCGAAACACAAAATGGTCTGCCTAATGAGCATAGACATAGGAACGGTCACCCAAACTCACCCATCTTAAACCAACTCAATAACCTGCCTATACATAATAAGCTTACAAGACAAAGAAGGCAAAGAACTGAATAAAATATTGCCATAAATATGATCATAATCATTAGCTCAAAATTTGTATCCTGTTTTTCTCTCCTCATAACAAGGAACATAAGTCAAAAGCCACATAATAAACCATGATACACTTAAATTAAATTTGTGTCAATGTCAAATGTACAATAACTGAATATGTGTTGTACAATAACTGAATATGTATTGTATAATAACTGGATATGTTGTATAATAACTGAACATGTGGTACAATAACTGAATATGTATTGTATAATAACTGGATATGTTGTATAATAACTGAATATGTGTTGTATAAGAACTGAATATGTGTTGTACAATAACTGAAGATGTATTATATAATAACTGAATATGTGATGTATAATAACTGAACATGTATTGTGTAGTAATTGAATATATGAAATTTATAAAGACATGCTGTGTCATGCCAAAACAAAAGACAAAGACAAACAGCGAAGAAGACTGTAAAGAAAAAAAAAAAATATTGTACAAAGTGATTGCATAAGAGGAGTAAGGAGAAGGATTGTATTGTGTTTCAAGATTGTAAATATAGGTGACAACTTGAAAAACAAAACAAGGGGCATATGAGACAGAATATTAGAAGACCCCAAAAAGAAAATCATCCATGTAAATGTTTGTTAAAAGTGTAATTCATTTTTTGGTGTTGGTATGAGATAGTTGAATGACGAAAGCATGCTGATAGGGTTCATTGTGACGAACAACTAAGTTTGCACAAAGACGTCATAAATCTTTCAATATTTGATTTTAATATATGTGTATAAATATTAGAATTGTTTGAGTTCCATAATAAAAGTAGGAGACAATAATTGGGATCGCTTCCCTAACGAGAAAGAACTATTTGCGCGGATGAATACCGCGGATGAAGCTTGAAAAAGGCGGTGTGTCGTGTCAAAAGGACGCCAAGAAATAGTTCTCTGGCATGGGTATCTCCGAGGTAGATGGACATATTTTTATGTGTACGCGTCATGAAACAGTAAAAGTGAATTTACTAAGTGTTTAGAGACCTTTAATTAAATTTTGGCGACGTTAGGGAAGTCGATCCGCTAACATAAGACTTTCTACAGTGATGTGATTTAAAAATTGTGAACAAGAAGGTGCAAATAAAATGTGTGACTAAAGTTAAACCCAAGTGTATGTTCATTCCATCCGTTACCACGACCTTGTAGATAGAAAACGAGTCCCATAGCACAGCCCCATTCATTTCATTAAATACAGCACCAAATTTTTTGATTAAAGGTTAGCAGTTAATAGTTATTAGTACCCAACTTCAATAAAAAAACAATGGCCTCAATGGTCTCTGTCTAGGGGATATGTGAATAGCAACCACAAGGTACCCAAGCTGAGCAGAACATTACTTCCACTTACTGGTGTTTTGCTCCTCACTGTAACTTTTCTATCTGACCTTACCTTGGTCATCTCTTGTTCTCTTCTGACCCCGATGCTATTAGGGTTCCCAAGGGCTAGGGAGTCTTTATTTTTCCAACCTATCCATTTCTCTATAAAATCTTAACCCCAACATGCTGACCTGTCATGGCATGTAATACGTCCTCTGGTAATCAGAGGATATGGTCGGTGAATTTATTTTGATAATCCTCCCGGTCAGGTCGGTGAGACCCGTAAGCCAATGACAGGTGTGGTCCTCCAGACATTCTGGGGGTTGTGAGAGAGCGACATTACCGCCAAAACATACAAATATGGTGCTCTCTAAAAATCGGTTACTATTACTGCTATTGCTCTCTTCAATATAATTGTGAAAAATATTGGAGAGCAAGAGGATTAATGACTTCACTGTCAGAAATCCAGCATTAGCTAACAACATATGAAATGCAGCAACATATGCAGGAAATGATACGAACAAGGGACATATGATCAATTTGTACGACAAGGCATGTGATGGATGTGACTATAACCTACTCACTTTCCAACAGGCAGTTTGGGACAAAGAAGAGGTGTTGATGGACTTGTTAATGCAGCGTGGGGTCCTCAAAAGATTCAGTTGATGTTGGCAACATCTCATCTCCACAGGAGAGGAAAGAGATGAAAGGTGTTTTCTTAATACTTGTGCAATAAAACAGTGCAATATAGTGTTAAAAGTGCAGGAAAAACCATTTGAAGTGTTTTGGTAAATATGCTACATTACGCATGATTTTGAATGTACATTTTGACCAATAATTACGTAATGCAGCCTTTTGAAACACACAGATATTTTGCTTAGCCTATGTTTATTCTGTATTATAATCATACCATTTTGGTTTTTATATGCAGCATAATCTGAAGCATTATGAGAATTTTCGGTGATGTATTTAAAGCCAGAGTGTTTCTGCATATACCTTGGGATTTTTTCTGACATGTTTTATGTAGTCCTGCCATGTAAAGCACTACTTAAGGGAGCTTTTGCAGCTTTCACACATGTCTATATGTGCATGGCTCAGCACTTTTGTGGCTGCCTGCTGTGCTTTCAGTTTCTTGTTTATTATGACATAACAATAATGTATTAGTTCTGTACTTCTTTCTTTGGATGTTACATTAAATTTAGTTGAAGATTCTGATTTTTCTTTCTCATGTAATGCCTCAATGTTGTTACAATGAACTTCACAGTTACTATGTTACTATGGCAATTTGAAATTGAAGATTCCAGATTGAATACCACATGAAAACAGAGATTCAAATTGAACTGGATCCGATCTGCTTAGAAGTGGGATTGGATGGAAATCTTGTTGCATGGAAACATCTACCAGATTCAAATCAATTTGAATCTGCCAAAGATGCTGTATTATACTGTGCTCATTGTAACATGCTACATGTTGGCCATTTTTGTTAGTCATTCATTAATGCTTCTATAAGCTTTTGGCATATGTACGAGTTGCATTGTGATCTGAAAATGTTAATTAACATTAAAAGAAAATGTCTCATATAAGGAACGTGTAGACCTCAGCTAAAACTACAGCACTACTAAAATATTTTGCAAATGTGAAATATATAAAATGTTCAATGGAAAATTGTATAAAAATGTCAAAATTTACTAGCATATTCAACATGACATGGTGAAGAAAGCTTATACAAGCAAAAATGCTGAACAAATCAAAAGCAAGTGGAAAAGCTTGAAAGCTGCATATACTGCATGTCTCAGGGAAACTAAAATCAGTGGTTTGGAAAGGAAAGAGTATGAATATTTCAAAGAACTGCATGAAATTTTGAGTAGTTGACCTTTGGCTGCAATTGAAGGCACCCATACCAGCACTGCAGAAGATGTGGAGGTTCTGAAGGACACAGTTATAGATGTAAGCCTGGAGTGAGTGAGTGAGTGAGTGATTAGGGTTTAAGGGCCCGTCGACAGCTAGGTCATTAGAGCCCCTGTAAGCCTGGATGTAACCACCAAAGAAATTGGGGAGTTAGTTTTTCCAGTGTATAATGATATTATCGCTAACACCAACGAATTATATATATATATATTGGTGCATTTGAACATCCATTTATTTAGCGTGTTGTGTTCCTATACTGTATTTAATGTATCTATTTATTATTCAATATATTCAAGAAAAGTAAAGTGTGTGTGTACATAACTGCAATTTCAATCCCCACTGATCAAGTCCTATATTCAAGCCCCAACACATTTCCATAAAAGAATATGGCCTCACTTGCTTGGCTATGTAGGTAGTGGAGGAAGCAGAAAATTAAACAGGCTACATAGCAAGGTCAGTTACAGTAGTGGTAGCATAGTGAGGTTCGTGATAAGTGTCAAGCACCTGGTTAATGGAGGACTCACTGTCATCAGGTTGCAGCAGAATGACATCCAAAAGAAAACAAGCACCAGACCAAACTCTGGACAATTTCATTCATCAGCAGCAATCCCTTATGGATGACTTCTTCAAGAGGGAAGAGCATGAGGAATTGGTGAGCAAAAGAAGACGTGACTAGCTGCAAACTCTTGTAAGCAGTTTCTCAGCAGCAGTAGACTGCCTCCTTACACTTCCACGATATCCATTCCCATTATCCCACCGCAGCAATATCCAGCTTATCAAATACCATTCAGACAATTACCACCACATCAACATTGGACATCAACATCGGGATCGGGTGTGCTTAAAAACGACAGCTCCATGACAGTAAATTTACTGCATGTAAAAGAACTCCTGTAGGACGAAATTCCAGCACACTGGTGATTGTTGTTGTTGTTGTTGTAGTGTTTAACGCCCGCTTTTACTTCTACGGCACCGCAGGCGGTGACACTGATGATACATGAAGATGGAGCACCGGTGGAATGAGATGGCGGGGGAAACCGGAGTACCCGGAGAAAACCCGCCCTGACGCCGCTTCGTCCACCACGAATACCACATGCGGGTCCCTGGGATCGAACCCGGGCCGCCTAGGTGGTAGGCGAGCGCGCTAACCGCTCGGCCACGGCGCACACTGGTGATGCTGATATGATTCAGGCAATTGACAGTGTTGATAAACAACAAAATAATAATTACCATCTGAAGGTTATTTAATCCCCGGACATAAAGTACTTGCAATATTAAGTCACCATTGGGGTAATTGTCTCTGATGTGAGACTGCCTTTGTGGTTTACTGGGAAAAATACGAACTGGTTTGAGAATTCAATGTCATTATGGTAGGTTGTCAAAGTAGCTTAATGGTTTGAGCACCTGCCTGGTAAGCGAAGGGTCTGGGGTTCAAATCCCAGCTGTGGCATTGAATTTTTAAGTTCTAGGCCTACCTCTCAAACAAAATAATTGTTTAAATTGGGATCAGGAAGCCAGGATGGTACTGAAAATAAAGTCCAGAAGAATCAAGAATGAAATTAAAATACAGCATCTATACACCAGTTCAACAATATAGCATTTATACACCAGTTTATAGAGTTCATAAGATTCATAGCGATTAATGGCAACCATAATAAAATAAACCCTCTTTGTAGCTGCTGTTCAAAATACAGTTTACAGCTAAACCAAGGAAAATTGAAGCTACTAACAGTGAAGCAACAGAATCTAAAATAAGAACAAATGAGAAACTAAAAAAAAAATGGTTAAATTCTTTAAAATTACACAATGAATTAATAGACGATTTTGTAAAACTTACAAATCTTTAAGAGGTAGAACTGGAACTTAAAAATTCAATGCCACAACTGGGATTTGAACCACAGACCTTCCGCTTGCCGGGCGGACGCTCTACCACTGAGCTATTGTGACAAACTGCCAGAATGGCATTAAATTCTCAAGCTAGTTCGTATTTTTCCTGGTAAACCACAAAGGCAGTCTCACATCAAAGACAATTACCCCAATGGTGACTTACTATTGCAAGTACTTTATATCCCAGGATTAAATAACCTTCACATGGTAATTATTATTTATTTATGCCAACAAACTTACTGTTGGTGTTTTTAAACACACAAGCCGTGTGTGGGCAAAGTTTAAGAGGTAGAACTGGAACTTAAAAATTCAATGCCACAACTGGGATTTGAACCACAGACCTTCCGCTTGCCGGGCGGACGCTCTACCACTGAGCTATTGTGACAAACTGCCAGAATGGCATTAAATTCTCAAGCTAGTTCGTATTTTTCCTGGTAAACCACAAAGGCAGTCTCACATCAAAGACAATTACCCCAATGGTGACTTACTATTGCAAGTACTTTATATCCCAGGATTAAATAACCTTCACATGGTAATTGTTGGCATAAATAAATAATACTTACAAATCTTTGTTTGAATGGAATTTTTTTCAGTTTTAATAACAATTTCTTTCATCGCACTTCTGGCTTGGTAACGGGTAGTCCACCTTCACCATTTCTTGCTTATCTTTTTCATGAGCTTTCTTGAAACACAAATTACTAAATCAATCCTAATTTTTAAAATATGGTATAGGTATGTGGATGACATTTTTGCGGTTGTCCCTGAGAAGCAGATAAATGATGCTTTAAAACTTTTAAATTGACAAGATAAAGCCATAAGATTCACTTTGGAAACAGAAAATAACGGATGCCTGCCATTTCTAGATTTAAAATTTAAAAAACATAATAAACTGAATTTTGGCATTTAGAGAAAATCTACTCATACTGATAATTACCTAAAAAATAAAAGTTTTAATCCTTTTTCACACAAATTAGCTGTTTTCAATAGTTTAATTTATACGTCAATAAATATATCTTAATCTTAAACAATGCTCAAGTTGTCCAGGATCTGATTATATAATTAAACACATTCAACAACAGTTTTGACACCGAGGCAGTAGAACATATAACATACAAACAGTGGATTACAGTAAATTTCACTAATTTGGAAACATTCCAGTCTTCAACTGATGACTTTTTACAGAAATTGTCAAACAAACCTATTTCATTATTGCCACGTGTTCATAGCTCGGCAACAAAGTCACTGTTTGGTGGAATGCAAAGATAATCCACAAACTGGAAATTATATTGCTGTAGCAGATTATTCTGAAAATTACTCTTTCATTATACAAGATTCGGTACAGGGTGTACATTGGACCAACTGCCAAACCATACCCATTTTCAGTGTATTTGAAAGAAAACTCAGAAATTCGTCATAAAAGTATTGTTGCTAACTCTGAAATTTGAAGCATGATACAGATTCCTTTCATTTTTTTCAATCTGAAGCAGTGAGTCTCTTAAAGCAGAAATTCAAAGATATAAAGAAAATTATTTATGTACTTTTCCGACAGCTCTAGTGCACAATATAAAAACAAAACAAATTTTAAAAACATTTGCTTACATAAAGATGATTATAAAATTAGTGCTGAATGGCACTTCTTTGCAACATCACACAGTAAAACTCCTTGTGATGGAATAGGAGGAACTCTTAGAAGACTTGCTACTAGACCTGGTCAAGATCCAAAAACAACACCGAAAGAAATGTTTGATTGGGCTCAAAAATATTTCTAATATATAATTTTTATTTTATTGTTTGAACAAGCATAAAATTCACTCTGAAAATTTGCAGGCCCAATATCAGAATCTTAAACAAGTAACTGGTACTTTAAAATTGTATTCTTTCATTCCTTTGTCGAAAACTGCAGCTTTAGTGAAGCATAAATAAACGAAGGCTTTCACAGCCGGAGTCGTAATTAAAAGAATATGCTTCCAGGCTAACAGGTCGTGGTCCACTGGGCTCCTTCACTCTCCCAGATGTTTTGCTTGCAGCTATAGCAAGCATCATCAGTGGCAATGTACAACTCTCCTAGGTCTCTCAGTTGCTACTGAATTGCCGGCAGAAAGAGCGGGTTTATACATGCTGGTAGGTACCTCCCTCCCGTAACCTGATTGGTCCACCTGTTTCCTGTGATCTCCTATGATTGGTCCACGGGGTTTGGCTGTGAGTCTCTTTAGCAGAGCAGGGTACCATGTCTTATGAAGTAGAGCGCTTCTTCTTCCTTGTTAAAGTTGTCTTTATGCTTGTAAATTTTGAATGCTTCATGGTATAGGCGTGCATGGTAATGGGAAGCTTTAGCGAGGATATCTGTTTCATCATAGCAGATGATGTGTGCACCGGGTGCTTCTAAGGTATGTTGGGCAACTGCTGATTTTGCCGGCTGTCCCAGGCAGTGTTCTTTTAACTTGGTATTGATACTGCGTTGGGTGGTGCCCACGTAGACTGACCCGCAAGAGCAAGGTATTCAGTACACTCCAGCCAATGTGAATGGATCCCTGGGATCTTTAGCTGAACGAAGAAAACAGTGAATCTTTTTGGTCAGAAGGAAAACTGTTTCTACATTATGGGACTTCAATAGTTTAGGAATACGGTCTGTAGTGTGTTGCAAATAAGGGAGGCATACCGTGCCTTTCCTGTCATTAGGGTGTTGTCCCCTTTGAGTTTGGGTTTTCTTTTTCGGGTGTAAGGCTCATTTTATTTCTTTGTGTGTGTACCCATTGTTAAGGAGAGCGTATTCTAGATGTAGTAATTCCTGTTGTGAATACTAAGGTTTGCATATTCTTAAGGCTCTGTCTAGCAGTTTTGATCAAAGCCCGTTTTTGTCGTGGATGATGGTTTGAGGTTTTGTGCAGATATGGGTTGGTGTGGGTGGGTTTGCACTAAATTGTGTGTCCTAGTATGTCATCACTTGATAACAAGAACGTCCAGGAAAGGAAATGTACCATCTTTTTCTTTCTCCATAGTGAACTGAATCTGAGGGTTTAGACTATTAATGTGAGGTAAAAACTCTTCTAAGGTAGAGTCTCCCAGGTCCCATACCACAACAGTGTCATCAACCCAGCGAAACCAACATGCAGATTTTTTGGTGGGGGGAGGGGGGGCGGAGTGCAGTACAGCGGTTTCAAAGTGTTCCATATAAAAGTTGGCTATTACAGGGCTCAATGGTTTACCCATAGCAACACCGTCAGCTTGCTCATAGTATTCTTTTGCCACTGGAAGTAAGTGGTAGTTAAGACATGTTCGAATAGAGCCAATATATCATTGGGAAATAAGTCTTTGAGATGGTCTAGGGCATCGTTGACAGGTACCATCGTGAATAAAGATACTACGTCGAAGTTGACCAGTTGAGAACCAGGTTTCAAAGAAAGTGTTTTTATATTCTGTATGAAGTGTGTTGAATCTTTGATATGGGTGTCTGTCTGACCGATATGGGCTTGAAGTAAGTTGGCTAAGGACTTTGCCACCGCATGAGTCGGTGACCCAACGGCACTGATAATTGGACGAAGAGGAATGTCCGTTTGTGAATTTTTGGCAAACTGTAAAGTCTAGGGGCCAGTGCTTGTGTTCTCCTGATGCTTTGTTAACCTCGGGCAGTATAGAAAACTGCATAATGAGCTGATTAGTTTTCTTTAAAAGACATGTTATGGGATCCTTCAGGAGTTTTTTGTGTGTGTCTGGGTCTAAGACATCTGTGATCTTAATATTGTAAGCCTCAGTGTTCATTACCAGCATGACATTTCCTTTATCCACTGATGATTTCAGTGTTTTTATGCTTGTACCAAAAAGAAGTATGAAGTTTGAGAGCTTCTTCTCTCTTGTTAAAGTTGTCTTTACGCTTGTAAATTTCGATTGCTTCACGGTATAGGCGTGTGTGGTAATGGGAAGTTTTAGCAAGGATATCTGTTTCATTGTAGCAGATTATGTGTTCACTGGGTGCTTCTAAGGCATGTTGGACAACTGCTGATTTCTCCGGCTGTCCCAGGCGGCAATGTCTATGGTGTTCTTTTAACCTGGTATTGATACTGCATTTGGTGGTGCCCACGTAAACTGACCCGCAAGAGCAAGGTATGCCATACACTCCAGCTGATGTGAATGGGTCCCTGGGACCTTTAACTGAATGAAGAAAACATTGAATCTTTTTGGTCGGAAGGAAAACTGTTTGTAAAATCTGCTTCATCACACCGCATCTATGAACGTACCGAGCGAGCACTTTTGAGGGAGCGCATCCACCATACCCATCAGGAACTTGCGGACAACAACTACAATTTATTGAGATAACATCTTTAGATCAGCAATTGCCTACATTGGGGACATTGGAACCTGGTAGACCAGATCACTTTCTCAGCAATGCTTTCCAATGCCAAGAAAATGACTGAAAGACAGAAAAAGTATAAAAATTTGCTACAAAATACCACAAGGCAGTGCATTGATATGACAACCGATCATCAAAGCCGTCATAACTCCAACCATGTCGTCTGTAACCTCTCAGCTTATAACCTTACTCAAGCCGAAGTATCAGTTTTGACAAAAGGGGGAGACTTCACCATTACACCGCGGTGGTTCCAACTGAAGACATTATTGCCAATATACTCATAGAAGCCGGTATCACAAAATTACCCAAACCAGCAGCTGAGGAAATATGGAGAGAAGCCTCTAGAATTTTACAAAGAACCAAACAGCCCAAGTCCAATCTGAGCAAGTAGGAAAGACTTGCGTTGCAAAATCTTCAGTCCAACACCGAAATCATCAGGATAAAGGAAATGCCACGGTGGTAATGAGCACTGAGACAACAGTAAGATCACAGATGTCTTAGACCCAGACACATACAAAAAACTCCTGAAGGATCCCACAACATGTCTTTTAAAGAAAACTAATCAGCTCATTATGCACTCATCTATACCAGCCGCGGTTAAACAAAGAATCAGGAGAACAGAAGCATTGGTGCCTAGACTTCACAGCTTGCCAAAAATTCACAAACAGGACATTCCTCTTCATCCAATTGTCAGTGCCATTGGGTCACCGACTCATGCGGTGGCAAAGTCCTTAGCCAGCTTACTTCAACCCCATATCGGTCAGACAGACACCCATATCAAAGATTCAACACACTTCATACAGAAAATAAAAACACTTTCTTTGAAACCTGGTTCTCAACTGGTCAGCTTCGCTGTAGTATCTTTATTCACGATGGTACCTGTCAACGATGCCCTAGACCATCTCAAAGACTTATTTCCCAATGATATATTGGCTCTATTCGAACATGTCTTAACTACCACTTACTTCCAGTGGCAAGAACAATACTATGAGCAAGCTGACGGTGTTGCTATGGGTAACCCATTGAGCCCTGTAATAGCCAACTTTTATATGGAACATTTTGAAACCGCTGTACTGCACTCCGCCCCCCCTCCCCCACCAAAAAATCTGCCTGTTGGTTTCGCTGGGTTGATGACACCGTTGTGGTATGGGACCTGGGAGACTCTACCTTAGAAGAGTTTTTACCTCACACTAATAGTCTAAACCCTCAGATTCAGTTCACTATGGAGAAAGAAAAAGATGGTACATTTCCTTTCCTGGACGTTCTTGTTATCAAGTGATGACACACTAGGACACACAATTTATTGCACACCCACCCACACCAACCCATATCTGCACAAAACCTCAAACACGACAAAAACGGGCCATGATCAAAAATTATCTAGCCAGAGCCTTAAGAATATGCAAAACTTAGTACTTACAACAGGAATTATTACATCTAGAATATGCTCTCCTTAACAATGGGTACACACATAAAGAAATAAAAATAGCCTTACGCCCGAAAAAGAAAACTCAAACACAAAGGGGACAACACCCTAATGACAGGAAAGGCATGGTATGCCTCCCTTATTTGCAGCACACTACAGACCGTATTTCTAAACTATTGAAGTCCCATAATGTAGAAACAGTTTTCCTTCTGGCCAAAAAGATTCACTGTTTTCTTCGTTCAGCTAAAGATCCCAGGGACCAATTCACATCGGCTGGAGTGTACTGAATACCTTGCTCTTGCGGGTCAGTCTACGTGGGCAACACCCAACGCAGTATTAACACCAGGTTAAAAGAACACCGCCTGGGACAGCCGGCAAAATTAGCAGTTGCCCAACATGCCTTAGAAGCACCCGGTGCACACATCATCCGCTATGATGAAACAGATATCCTCGCTAAAACTTCCCATTACCGCACACGCCTATACCGTGAAGCAATCGAAATTTACAAGCATAAAGACAACTTTAACAAGAAAGAAGAAGCTCTCAAACTTCATAAGACATGGTACCCTGCTCTGCTAAAGAGACCCACAGCCAAACCCCGTGGACCAATCATAGGAGATCACAGGAAACAGGTGGACCAATCAGGTTATGGGAGGGAGGTACCTACCAGCACATACAAGGGGTGTCTCAAAAGTAAGTGGCACTATTTTTTTAAAAAATAACAAAATGTTTAAATACTTTAAAAAGTGTATATTTTGAAAGCTACATTCAGTACCTATTTTTCCACATAATTTCCTTAAATCTCAATACATTTTTGATGCCGTGGTAACATTTTTTTTAACCCAATGTCAAACCACTCTCCCATCAAACTGGATAGCCATCTTTCCACTTCTTATTTCAGTTCCTCGTCATTTACGAAGCCCCTTCCCCCAAGATGTTGTTGCAGCTCCAGAAAAAGATGGTAATCACTCGGTGCAAGGTCAGGTGAATAAGGTGGATGACCCAAAATAGCCCATCGAAACTGCTCAAACAGGCCTTGAGGTTCACGAGCAGCGTGCGGGTGAGTGTTATCGTGGAACAAAAACTGTTTTGCTCTACTTTCCCCTCCTTTTGCATTGTATGGCTCTTCTGAGTTTTCTCAGTACCTCACAATAGCGAGCAGCTGTCATCGTGGTCCCATGGGGCAGGTAATCGATTAACAGTACTCCCTTTGAATCCCAGAATATCGCTGCCGTGAGCTTGCCAGCCGATGCAACAACTTTTGCCTTTTTTGGTGTTGCCTCATCCTTTTGTTTCCACACCATACTCTCTCTTTTGGATTTGGTTGTCCAGTGATGGATTCATGTTTCGTCACTGGTCACTATTCTGTCGAATAAGCCATCTCCCTCATTCTCAAAAAGTTGCAAAAACTGCAATGCTGCGTCAACTCTCTGCTCCTTGTGTTGTTCTGAAAGCACGCGAGTGACCCATCTTGCACACACTTTCAATAGACACAGATCCTCGGAAATAATCCTGTGAAGTGACGCACAGCTATTTCAATATACATCTTTCTTTAATCTTTATTTATTTCCATTTCATTTACAAATTATTATACCTTTACATACTTGTTACTACAATGAGTTGCTGGTTCCTCTTGGGCCCATTAGGCTTAAACACTGAGGTTGTCGAGCTAATGGGTCCCCATTTACATCTTATCTAAAATACATTGTTTTCGTCATATTTACTTATCTTCCTTAACCATTTGGCTCTTACTTTGCACAAAAAGTTCCCAATTTCAATTAAATTTTCCCTAGTTTTTACACTCATTAACTTCATTGCTTGAATTTCATTTGGTAGCCTTGTCCAATCTTTTTTAGCTATCCTCCCCCTAAGCAACCTAGTTTTCCTCCATAAATACTTCTGCTTCTTCAACTTTCCATTTATATTTATGAATTCTGCTCAGAGCATAATTAATTTTCTTTATCTATACCTCTGAATACTGCCCTTAAGGGAAAATAGTTACTAGAACTAACTATATTTAGGACCTCAAAGTCTACACAGTATTCATCCAGATCTGCTGACTATAGAATATAATCTATTACACTTCGACCATTTTTATTCATAAAAGTATACTCTCCTAAACTGACATTTCCTTTCACCCCATTGCACATTATCAAATTATTCTCCTCACAAAATTCTATTAGTCTCTTACCTTCGTTATTAATACATTTATCTTTGCTCCTTCTTTCCTCCACCTCTTTTCTTAAACCATTTAATTCCCCTTCAAAATCTATTAATTGCAATTGATTTTCACCCACTCTTACATTGAAGTCACCCATTATAACAAATCCTTTATGTATGCCCCGGTTAAATATTTCTTCCTTGTTTTGTCTCATCTTAACAAATAACTGAGGGTCATAAAATTCTGATGTATTGGATGGGTTATACACTATTGCCACATATACACTTTCCCTCTCCCATATTCCACTTAATGCACACCACAAAACTGATTTTTCACCTAGTTCATTCAAAATTTTCACCTTAATTTTTAAGGTATTTTTCACTAATAAACCTACACCTCCTGAATCTCTACTTTTGTCTTTCTGTTTAGTGCCACATTTCCCATAAAAGTCAAAATCACTCAAATCCACATTATTATCTCTTAACAACTAAGTTTCCACCACACCTACCACATCCGCTAGATTTAGAATTTGATAAATTTCTCTACTTTTCACCTTGCCCCACCAGCCTTCAATATTCCAGAATGTAACCCGCAAATCCTTTCCCTATTGTTGCACTTTTGCCTTACTCCTAGTTAACCTTTCCATCTTTTTTTCCTCCCCATCATGGTCCCATACTTGCATAATACTTCCTCCATCCGTGGATACAATGCTGAGACCTGTTTCTCTCCACACGTCCAAACCCGCTGTCGCTGCAAGCACATCTCTTCTGGCATCTTCAGTCAGCTGTTTATCCGGCTGAAGCCTTTTGCTCGGTGATATGTTGAGTGACATCTGCTCCCCTCCATCTTTCTTATATTGTGATGTATTTGGTGACATAGTCGTTGCTCTAGTAGCTCCTCCTCTCGAATTTAGTGACATACGGTTTCTCCCTGCTGTCCCTGGATACTGCTTGCCTTTGTTCTTCTGTCACGTGGGTAGAATTTTGCTGATGCATATCCTGTTTCTTTCCATTTATCCACAAATCTAGACCTCTAACAAAAGCTTTTTCTCCTTTGGCCCTAGCATTCTTCATTTCATGTAGTAACATGTTTCTGATTTCCCTGTCTTTTTTCCCATAATCCTGTTCAATGAATATTCTGGTACCTTTTAATTTTTTAGTATTTGATAAAATTGCCCATTTTATTTTCATTGTAGCACACCTGACAATCACTGGTCTCGGATTTCGACCTTTCCTTCCAACTCTAAATGTATCACTTGTCTCCCAACCCTCTATTTTTAGTCCCAATTTGTCCTTCAAAATCTCCTCAATCTGGCCCCAAACATGTTTTTCTCTTGATTCTTCAACTCCAAAAATTATTATATTCATTCTCCTTCTATCATCGGATTTTTCCAGGAATGTAATTCTTTGCTTGCATTCTGCTATTTCCCTACTTACTTCATCTTCAACACTTCCCCACATTTTCTTTAGCTCTTCGAATTTTCCATCCATCTTCTTGTCGATTTTCTTTTCCATTCCTTTGATATTTGTTATGTCCTCTGCAATACCTTTCAACGTGCTCATGATATTTTGTTCTGAATCCGGCCCCGGGTTTTGCTCAACTCCGCCAATCACTAACAGTACCAAAATTATAAATACAAACCACGCCATAGTCGTCGATCGTTTTTTTGAATCTCTGGCTCCTGAACTTATTTCGTACGCGGTAAATAGTCCAATTCTCACTCTATATACTTCAATTTGTATTCCCATTCTTGCCTTCTCGTGAGCACTCACAAAACATGTCCATCTCCTAGCACCTTTCGTCAGCAACTCTATTTCAATATAAGAAGGAAGTTAAAACTGCACCAAGGGTAAGGTGCCGATCGGTGTTCACGACTGCTCGAACCTCGTCAACAATATCCAGAGCGCAGGAAGTGGAGGGTCGGCCACTTTGTTGCTCACCGTGTAATGTTGCTCTCCCTTCAATGCACGATTGGCGCCAACGAGTTAAACCATTTGTCTTGACATAACATCTTTTCCATAAAGACTGCACAACTTGCGATGAATTTCAGTCGCACATTTTTTTTTTTTTTTTTTTCCCCTCAAAAAACGGATTACAGCGCGAACTTTGCAAGGCGGTAGGAACAAGTGGAGTCTCCATTGTTACTGCCATTTTAATGTCCCAGCAATAAACTTAGGTGCCTAGGAATTTTAGAGTGCTGCTACTACACCCATACCTATATTCCCTGGGACTTTCAGGCTTTTTCCGTCTACCGCGCGGATTTAAAATAATAGTGCAACTTACTTTTGAGACGCCCCTCATATAAACTCGCTCTTTCTGCCGGCAATTCAGTAGCAACTGAGGGACCTAGGAGAGTTATACATTGCCATTGATGATGCTTGCCATAGCTGCAAGTGAAACATCTGGAAGAGTGAAGGAGCCCAGTGGACCATGGCCTCTTAGCCCAGAAGCATATTCTTCTAATTTAGTGAAACAAGTTTCTTTTGAAAAGGGAGGTAGATGAGTAGAAATTTAAAGTTTTGTGTTATGTGGAAATATTAGTTTAAAATGCATATTTTAAAAACATTTTGAAGATGTTAGTAGTGTAAACATAATAGTGTAAGCTAGCAGTGTTCTCTTTATTGTACTGTTGCAATGTTCATGGAAGCTCAAACAGTCAACAGTAGCCGGAATGGAAAGTGCCAATTGTGTGAGGTTACGGTAGTGGTCACTGCTACTACACGAGTTCACTGCACTTATTTGTAAGTAATTTAATTACAGCTAAACTATTAGAGACTCCATTCTGATTTTTTCTGGGAATATTGAGCAAACTTCATTATTTTCAGGCTTGTTTTCAGATTTTTAAATGGATGAGTTTATTTTACATCTAACTTTAAAAATTGAATTGTATAAAATACAATAATAATTAATAAAAATGCTCTAATAAATATCTCACAAAAGACTGATTTATCTTTAATTTGAGTCAAAGATCAAGAAATCTGATCACAATCAGAGATATGATTGATCAAAGGATGAGGAGTGCACAATTTTTGGGACATTTCAAAAATTAATATCTGCCAAAATAAATTTTGTTTTGTGAAACGAAGAAACACAAGTCAAATCTATTTTGTTCCAAAACATGTAAAAAAAATTCAAGAAAATCGGAGATACTAAGGTCGATTTTTACCATATTTTGTGTGATTTTATGTGAAATGATTCATATGTATCTTGAGCATTTTATTGTCTAATGGATAAAAACTGCAAATTTCTTTTAATAACAATTTCCAGACTGTATTTACTCAGACATTTACATAAGCTCTTCAGTAACAGATTTGGTTGGACTTGATTTGCTATTACAGTACTTTCTGCCTTCACCTTTCATTTGTGCTTCAGGATAAGGATGGAGTAAACAGACATGGAGGCAGAAAGCAGAGCTGAGGCCGTATTACAGTATGAGCTGAGGCCATATTCTACAGGATGACATTATATTCACTTGAAGACTTGTGAAGCATTAAGTTCAGAAGAAACTACAGTTCAAAAGTATTGGAAAGCACGAATGCTAATGGCTTCATTGCCAGATGCAAGGCACTAGAAAACAACATTATATAGTTTATATGGTTACATGAGAGATATTGAACCAAGTTAAATAATCTTATTTCTTGGTATTTCCAATCACTTCTTTCTGTATGCAAAATTTCAACCGATTGATCAATCCAAAGTTGACAAACATGAGCATTTCTATGACAAAAATTGGTTCACAGAGAAATGTGAATAAAGTCGCAGCAATTGAAGTGACTAACCTTAATACATTCCTCCCCAACCTCTCCTGCCATTAGGCCTTAAATATTTAATGTTTAACCCTTAAATGGTAACATCTGTCTCTTGGATGGATATCAAAATTTTCAACGCTGTGGGCACAGTGCAATGTTAGTTTGATTTAATATTTCAGCTATGCTTCAGTTGAGAGTTGAACTTTAAATCATGTGAATGTCACTATCTTAGTCTTGCAATAGTATTGTTTTATAAATATACACACGTAAGCCACACCATCTCACAGGCAGATATTACTCTAAAGTTAACATAGATTAATATTTGATTTTGTAAACTTTTGCATAACTTCTTGCAATATATGATGTAAACAGAATCAAAATATTAGTATTAATAATTCATCAAGCTTTTAAATTGTTGGATTCACTAAAGTGGACATAAAATGCAAACTTTTGTCATCTTAGTCCCTCAGACAGATGTTACTGTTAGCGCCATTTTCTCACAAAGGCGAACATACAATTTTGCAATTTTTGCATAATTTATTGTAATGTAAGATGTAAGTAGAATCAAACTATTGGTACTAATAATTCATCAAGCTTTTAAATTGTTAGATTCATTAAAAAGGACATGAAATGCAAGATTTGTTATCTTAGTCCCTCCGATGGATGTTACTGTTAGCCCCATGTTTTCATGTTACCATTAATTTAAGGGTTAAACAATAAATTGAACATAAAATTACTCAGCAGGCATTGTACATTGTGTAGGCCCAAAACGAAAATGTAAAGTATAGCCATTTTACACTTTCTGGTTACCTTAACCACATTTTCGCCTTCCAATATCAGGTAGTCACCTAATTTACAACAGCCCACATATAAAACAGTTCGGTATATTGCAAGAAGTGCTATTATGGAAACCAGAAGTATGTGGTTCAGTTCCATAAACATGAGCACATCCAACACCACTGGTACTCTTTGAGAGGAAGGGAGGAAGTGACTGAGTGAGTGAGTGAGTGAGTGAGTGAGTGAGTGAGTGAGTGAGTGAGTGAGTGAGTGAGTGAGTGAGTGAGTGAGTGAGTGAGTGAGTGAGTGAGTGAGTGAGTGAGTGAGTGAGTGAGTGAGTGAGTGAGTGAGTGAGTGAGTGAGTGAGTGAGTGAGTGAGTGAGTGAGTGAGTGAGTGAGTGAGTGAGTGAGTGAGTGAGTGAGTGAGTGAGTGAGTGAGTGAGTGAGTGAGTGAGTGAGTGAGTGAGTGAGTGAGTGAGTGAGTGAGTGAGTGAGTGAGTGAGTGAGTGAGTGAGTGAGTGAGTGAGTGAGTGAGTGAGTGAGTGAGTGAGTGAGTGAGTGAGTGAGTGATTGGCTGAGTGAGAAAATGAGTGAGTGAAGAGAAAGAAAGATAAATAAAACTTCTAAAACATGTAAAAAACAGCAGAAATCGCAGTATGGGAAGAAATCCACATCACCCAAAATGGAGATAGTAAAGAATTTTGAACTTCTACTAGTTGACAACATAGTCAAGTTCTCCACTAGGTGCTGGAGGTCAGTAAGAATGCTGAACTTCCTGAAACCAGTGGCCATACTATAGACAATGGCAACAAAAGTCTGAAATACAGGGTGATCCATCTGAGATGTCAGAAAAGTATAATACATTTATGAAGTTAATTTTCTGAAATGTAAGTGGAAAGGATGGGAGCCAACAATGAGCGATGCTTCCAGTTGGCACGACAACAATATCATGCACAGAAAACAAAGTGGCCACCATGCCACAACAGTGCGCTCAATGTGTTGTATGGTAAGAACAGTCTCCTGTGCAAAGAACAGGCCGCAGACTTCGTCATTTGTCACTCTGCACCACAGATTCGCTTTAGGGCTGGCTCTTGCAAGAATGCTGAGTTTCACACATAGGTGCCTTGAAGTCTGGAATATCTCTGAGAAGATTTAGAAATTCAGAAATGTCTGAATACTTCTGCTGTGGGGAGATGAAGATAAACAGGTTTACTACGGTGCAGATTTTACCTTTTGTATTAAGGAAGATGTTGCTATCCCACAGGCATTTGTTTTTTATGTCCACTAGAAGACCGAAATATTGTAGGAAGTCAGCACCTAATAGTGGTTGTTGGACATTTGTTAGTACAAAAGCCCAAGTAAATGATCTCCGTAACCCAAGGTCTAATTTCAATAGCTTTTCTCCAAATGTTTGAATACTTGAACCATTAGCTGCATATAGAGCATGGTCGGAGGGATTTCGCTTTTCTTTGAGTGTAGGTGGTAACACAGAAATGTGTTGTTAGCTAATGATGGATTTCTGTCAATGAAGTCATTAATCCTCTTGCTCTCCAATATTTTTCACTGATGGATGGGGTGTTAGAAATTGCCGGGCATATTTGAAGGTGGTCTCGGTCCATTTCCTCTTGCAGATCACAGAGGACAGAGTGGTGAAGAATATATCCCAATTCTGTTTAAATGTTTTGCCAGACAATCATGTCCTGTAATCAACCGGAAGGTTGCAACTGCCATTTTTCGAGGATACTCAGGAATTACTGTTTGAATGTTTGGTAGTTCCCATCTTTTATTTTTTGATTTTTCATAGTAATATTTTGCAATAATTTTTTTGAATTCAGAGTTGACTAATCTTTTAGCTGCATAAAATGGCAGATTAACTGAGGTGCTTAGAATAGCAAGGGCGTAAGCGCCAAAGTACGAATTTTTTGTTTTTCTTCCAACATATAGTATAAAGCCTACTCTTTAATGCCTGTTAAGTGTGAATGGTTGATACACCCTGGATATGAACGAATTCTCCATTTGAATACAGCATGGTGTTAGACCTAACGCGCTTCAGCCAAATCTCGAGAATAGCAAAGGCGTGTGAGCCAACCTGCCAGCCGGAGCCGGTCGCTATTCTGTAACAGTCACTCTTTAACAGAATGTAGCAATAAATCACTTAAGAGAGGGTACTGTTTATTTTAAGGCCTTTACCCCTCATAAATGGTTATTCCTTAACCTTTCAAACATGTTTGCGGCATTGTAAATGTTTTTTGCCTAGATGTACTCCTGCCTCTACGTCTGTAGTTCAGTCTGTTGCTTCTAAAGAAAGCTGTAACATGTTTTAGTGGCTTGCAGCTCTTGGTTTAACTTCTGTTTAGCATTATGTTCCTAGAGTTGTGTTGTTTAATAACAATACCTTTGAACAAACCTTTAGTGCACTTAGCGATTTAAGCACTATGAGTGACACAGACAGTGATTTTATTTCTCACCACATAAGTCATCCCAGAAAACGTCGCATGCAGAAAAACCAATGGAAAATGCATATGGCCAAGAAGAAGATGAATACAGACGAAGAACACGTAAGTTAAAAGACCAAACATGTAGTAAAGGCACACACCAGAGGTAGAAGAATAGACAGCAGTGGATGGCGATACTTCACATTACTAACATACTCTGGTTCCTCATGGCACAGCACAGCGGTTAAACATCTCCGGTGATCTAGCTATACTTTTTGTTAACTTACTTCTTTATATTCACTTTAGAACTATTGTTTGTTAGTATTAGAACAATTATTTACCAATTTTAGTTAAAGTATTGCTTGCAAAATGCTAACTTTCCAAGTAAGCGTTTTGGTTATAACGCGTATGAAAGCATATGTTATTTAAATTATATTGTTAATGAAATTAACCTTCTGAAATCTCAAATATCTGCCAAATAACATTTTACATTCCTCATTAACAGTATTAACGCATTAGATTCACATCTGAGCAATTTTTAATCTCTCTATAGATGATTTTAATATGTACTGCATAGTAAAACTTTAATCGCATTTTTCTCAAAACTAGCTTTTGGCGCATACACCCTTGCTATTCTAAAGGTCCTCAACTATAGATTTCTGTACACTGCCGGTACCCTTTTTTGCAAGAAAATCAGCTTTCTCATTACCACTCAGTCCACAGTGAGCTGGTATCCATTGGAAGACTAGGTGTTTTTGAAGTGTGGTTAGATGGGTAAGGATTTTCCAACATTCTATAATTGTTTAATATCCGCACCTGAATCAACAAAAAGTCTTAACCCTGAGGTGCTGTCACATATAAAAAGGCAACTAGATTTACGGTTTTCACCACCTGTCGCATCCAGTGATGAGCCTAGGCATTTTCCAGTAATGTATTGTTGTATTTGCAAGGTGGTATACACTTTTTAGCATTGTCATGAAATTTGTAATGGTACCAGCAAATATATGCTCTTTTGCTTGGAGTTCGTAACCTATTACATGACCACTTAGGCGTCTGTTAATTCTTAATTGAATTAGTGAGCACAGCAATCTGGTTTTCTAACCTAGAAAACCTGTCACTTGAATCATTGCTCTGAGATTCAGAAGAGCTTGAAGTATGACAAATAAATGCACTGCCAGGATTGTTTATTTCTATCAGCCATAGCTGCTACAGCATCTATTTCATCTTTACTAGTTGCTAGAATGGCTCTAACAGTCGTGGGTAATCTCTGCAGGAAAATTGTGCGTAAAAATTCGGTAGATACCTGATCACCGGCAAGAAATTTTAACTCTCGGAGCAGTGCAGAAGGCTTTCTGTCACCTAGTTCTACTTCTGTGAGGAGTTTCTTTGCCTTTCGTTCTTCCAATTCCTCAAATTCTTTGATTAAACGTTATTTAAGATCTGAGTAGGGAATATCAGACATGGTTTGGTGAGAAAGTTGGACATAAGATCGGCTATTTCACTGTCTAATGAACCAAGAACATAATGGAGTTTTTTTTCTGTGTTAATTCCAGCAGTTAAGAATTGTGATTCAATATGTAGAAACCATACCTTGACATTTTTTCTCCAAAACGCCGGCATTTTGATTGCTACTCTTGAAATAGCATCTGTTGTACCCGTTGGAAGATTTGTTTCATTTGGTTCCTTGTATTGACATTTGAGTGCATGTTTAACGTTATTTAACATCAGGGTCACCAATTATGGTTATTTTAGTTGCTTCTTGGTAAGTTGGAAATAAAGATTTGTGTAAGTAATCAAATCTGTTTATTTTTAAGTCAATCTTACATAAGATCAAAACATAAGTGGTAAACAATACAAGGAAAACATATAGAAAAACATAAAACAAAAGTTCAGGATAGTCAATATAGCTCCAATCTTCGGAGGCTTACCACAAGTTCTTCCAATGTATGAGGATTTATCTAAAACTAAAACCATGTAAGTATATATGTATCCATGCTTTAAAATAAGGTGACCCAGTATCACAAATGCATTATTGTGAATGGTTTTTTTCAGCAGTGAATGACAGTTTAATTGATCCAAAGCTTCTGTTCTTTTCCAACGAGACATGGTTCCAACTAAATGGGCATGTCAACACTCCTAACAGTTGGTACTGGACCTCTGAAAATCCAAATCCTGTTCAATAAATCCCTAATTATGATCAGAGAGTTGGAGTTTGATGTGCTGTTAACGCTAGAGGCATAATTGGTCCAATATTCTACAAGCAGACTGTAAATGCAGAGAGGTACCGAAATGACATTTTGACCCCATTTTATCATGAAGAGACAGAAGAGAAATCATATGTGTGGTTTCAACAAGATTCTGCTATTGCCCATACAGCAGAGGAGCCCATGAATAAACTTAGGGAAGTGTTTGAAGATAGAGTGATAAGTGCTGGTGTATGGCCTTCTCGCTCTCCCAATCTAACAGTGTGTTTTTTACTTGTGGTGTAACCTGAAAGACAAAGTTTACGAGATAAACACTCATACTTTGGAAGAACTAAAACAAAATATTAGAAATCAAAACA
The DNA here is from genome assembly GCA_030765045.1 of Tenodera sinensis. Taxonomy (NCBI): domain Eukaryota; kingdom Metazoa; phylum Arthropoda; class Insecta; order Mantodea; family Mantidae; genus Tenodera; species Tenodera sinensis. Next base: position 332,513,772 of record CM060964.1, read on the forward strand.
GAAACATTATAGTGGTCAACTTAATCGTCTGAATCAGAATGTGTTTTCCCGATATAATTCTTGTTTAGCTGGGGTTGGACAACATTTCCAGCATCTTCTATAAGGTAAGAATGTTACACAAGCTTGGGTGTAAAGGGTCTAATAAAAAGACCCATGTGCAGCGCTCTTATAAAAGGTCCACCCAGTTTTTAATCATCATTGTTATACATGCTTTATGTGCAGAGTTTTTGTAGGAGCAAAGCCAGCTGTGGCACACCCAATCATGCACAGATGAAATGTTGTGTGCCCATTAGGTTTTAAATGAAGAACCCTGTATTTTGGTTAGGATTGCACTGATTTATAATAATAATAATATGAATCACATACAATGTGCAAAGAAGATTATCCTTAGTCTCTACAGAATTGCACCAATGACTCTGATCTCATCTTACAGTGTAGCACATGATATTTCTCACATTGGTTGTCGCATCTTATACACATACAATCTGGGCCAGGTTCGAGGAATCTCTGGGTGCTGCATAGCCTGTGGTGGAATCCATGCACAGAAAGTCTTGTCACAGTATGGCGTAGTCCGTATCCCCCCTGTGTCCATTCACGGCTTGTCACAGCATCAGTAGCATAGAATTTGTTCTATACTTTGCATTTCTTCTCATGTAGTTCACGCAGCAGGCCCTGATAGGCTGGGGTCGTTGGCAGTAGGAGCTTCAGTCGCAGGTCTTCTACACTCTGTACATAAAGAGATTAGAGGAGACATAAACAAAGCCACGTGCATTTTGACCATAGTGCGCCCTCTTGACCCTTTCGCCATCTAAATAGTCCCATGAAGAAATACTGTTACTAAGGTCTGAAATGTCACTTAATGTTTGCTAAAGCGTGAACTAAGTGTACTAAGCATAGTTAAAAGTGTAACAATGTGCAGTTAAGTGAATCTGTAACCAGCCTAACTCATTCTGCACGCACATTATTCATGAAAGTAACATGGCGGAACAAGTGAGTGTTGTGAAACATATCGAAGACATGAAATTAACATCCGACTTTACCAGTATGTCAGTTATGATTGTCATTAATCACTATAAACTGTAGTGCAAACACCAGCTACAAGGGTTTATTGTATTATGATTGCCATTAATCACTATAAACTGTAGTGTAAACACCAGCTACAACAAGGGTTTATTGTATTATGATTGCCATTAATCACTATAAACTGTAGTGCAAACACCAGCTACAAGTAAGACTTGAAGCTTTCACGGTGATGATTATTGATTAGAACTTCTCGGGTTACCAGCCGTGTGATGTTGATGAAGTTGCTCGAGCTTTTGGCCATCTTAACTCTGTGGCCTTCATCAGGAAGTGAAGTAAAGTCAAAGACGGGCAGGTATATATACTGCCCATGCGGTGGGCGGGACTACGTGGCACGGCCAATGGGAGCGCTGTGTCTTTTGATTGGTCTGACGGACAGATGGAAGGTCTATTGTTTTTTATTGTGCCAGTCCATGTAGAGCTGAGCCATAGGCCATTGTCTCTATTAAAATTATTTGGTTCCAATTTGATCTCAATCGCCTCTTTTACCAGTCTGTCATAAAAACAGTTACTACGGTGCAAAACCATGATCTCGTCAAACAAAATTCTATGATCATAATCAAGGCTGTGCTGAGCCACCGCTGATTTCTCAGATTGAAGCAGTCTCAGATTACGCTTGTGTTCAGCGCATCTCTCTTCTACCATACGGCCTGTTTGTCCTATATAAACTTTCCCGCATTGGCATGGTAATCTGAGATATTAAATCACCCGAAAACCCCTTCTGTAAATTAATTAATCTAGCACTCTAAGTTGGTTTTATTTTCGGCATTTGAAGAGCTTTTTAACATTTTATATGCCTAATTTAATTTGGAGGGAACCAGTTCACAACACTGTTACGTTTGAAGACTACACAGAGGCAAGTGTTGCTATAATCGTGCTGCTCAAAACGTTGACCTGCACTTTATCTTTGTTAATATAAACCTCTCAGATAACGCACTGATTATTCTCTATGCACAAACATACAATGAAAGGGTGGAAACTGGGGATTCACTACATAACAACATGACTCAGCATTGCTTCTCGCCACCTCGCGAGTTACATCATCATATGCATCACTACCAATATGAAAAATATTATTCAGGTGGAAAAAAACCATAGTCATTAAAATATGCTATATAGAGGCTATAGTATTGAAATAATGTGCATTTATCAAAATCAAGAAAATGTGCAGTTATATGCACTATAAAATCACGTCCAAATAACTTAAAATTCCATAATTCGTGCACATAATGTAAAAGCATACATTTTTAAACCCTATGAAAAAGCATGCAAATGCATGAACTTCCTAGCCCTACTGATTACATTGCATTAACTTTTTTCTTCCTGCCCTTGCAAGGTTGAGAAGCACTTTAAGGATCAGGCAGCTGCTGAGGCCGCAGCAGGCAACTTGGGTATGCCAGTAGCAGGAACTCCAACGACCCAACAGTAATGTCATTGCCATCATCATCAGTCACCGTGGCGACTACTGCAGAGAGAGAAAGAGACCTCCTTTACAAATTTGCATTCCTTCATCAGTCTTGGAATAACATCAACTATTTAGTGGCCAGGATCCACACAATCAGCGAGAGTGGTGAGGTGATACCATATAGAACTGGCAAGTAATTATTTTCAAGGTTGATAAAATTGTAGTGAGAAGATGAGAAATATCACTTTTCCTTTTGTACACACAGTCTTGACAAATGCAATACTTATACCTCTGCACCACTAGATGTTTCCTATGTTTTCATAATTCTAAAAGTTAAATCCAATAAAAACAACGCAAATGAAGCATTTGCACTATGTATGTTCTGTATTTTTTCAGACACATGTTGTATAAGTAAGCATTGTATATATCTTTAGTGTGAGCAATTCTTTTGCCTTGGAGGAATGTAGTTTTATATATCAATATTTCCTGTATACCCTCTTGTATTTTGAAGCTCTTTGTTTATAAAAGATGCCTGGTGTGTGCTAAGCAACTTTTTTATACAGAAGGTTTCTATGAGGTTTTGTACTTTATTAGATGCATAAGTTAGGGTGAAAAACTCGCATTAAGCACAAAAACTAATATGCACTATTTTTTTTTACATCCCAGTGTTTGCTGAGGGAAAGAAATAGTGTCTTGTTGCCAGGGTATAATAATAAAATTTATAGTATGGACTTAATGATTTTTGTTTGAAATGCAAAAGTTGTAATAATGTAGCAGGAATGAACTCTCATTTCTCCTGTTGATGAAAGTGGTTGGATATCTTGAGGCTGATGAAGGAATGTCATATTTAGTTTGTTTTTGTGCTGCACACTCTCCAGATTCTTTCAAGCTGAGATTGGCCTTTCCATTCAGTGCTTTTGGTGAAACTAAGAAAACCACATTATAATTTTCAGAACATATCAGTGAAAATACATTCAGTTGCAGAATTTAAATGAATAGCTCCCAACACTAGAGCATGTGTAACATGGATAATTTTAAATTGGATTGCTATACTATAGGTTAGTGTAGTGCTTTGTATTGCAATCCTTTTGTGCCATTTGCCAAATTAAAAAAATGCTGGAAGAAAGCTTGAAACATGTCAGATTCTTGATTGAGGGTAGCACACATTACTTTTAGTATGGTGCAAGATTCCATGTACTGAGGATAACAAGACATAAGATTATGCTCATGTTCCCATTTCTTCCCCCTTCCCAATCACAGAAGTAAAATTTGTTAAATGAGAAGAGTGAGAAAAGTCTTTGGGAGAGAGAAATATATTAATTGTTAAAAAAAAAAACTTTAAAAAAAATAACAATGTTAGCAGTCTGTTGCAAGATTAACACATTTGTTTTCCTTTTAAATATATTGAAGCTGGTTTAGTAATGGCTTGAGAAATCAGTCAAATTGATGAAAGAAAGAAAAACCAACAAATGAAATAATCCTACATTATTTTTTGTTACAAATGTTTTGATTAAGTGAGAAAATAAAAAAGCAAATGTAATTTATTCTTGGCAGCATGTAAGATATTCTTGTCAGTTTTCACCAAAGTGAATTAAGATATTAAGTGGAAAATAATAAAAAAAAGAAAGAAAAAAAAAGGGAAAAATTGAAGTATGCAAATAACAAAGCCTCATTTTCTTGCTCCTTACAGCTACATATGAAACTCCATAATCTTTGAATCATAGAACTTAATACAAGGGCAGTGTCGTAATTATTGCTCAATAATCGGTAACTTCCTATTCAGGATTCGTAAGTTGGTATTGTAGGATAGTACTAACTTTGACCAATCAACATTGGCCATTTCAGCCATCAGGCTCCATCTTGGTATCAGTACATAAGCCAGTAAATGGCAGTGTTGTGCGATACCTGCTTAAAAATAGTATAACTGTGCTTTACGAAAACTCAAGTAGCTATAGCAAAAGTTCAATGCTATGTCACTACTATATGCTCTGAGACTATGTTGCCTTATCCAACGGTATAAAGGCATTTACCTGAAATTTGATACAGTATGCATGGGCACCTACAATGGTACAGCTCGATTATTTTGATCTGGCCCTGCAGAAACGCAGAGGAGGAGAAGGTAGAGAGGCTGGCAGTATTCTCCTTACCTGCTTTTGTTACCTGCATTGTGAACACACACTACTTGACTACCACAGACCCAAAACCCCTCCCAGAAGATAGTAGACTAATCCAACTACTGCACCTACAGCTAAGCAGATTCAGGTCGAAAAACATGTGCTGTAACTTAAATGAATAACAGGATTTTGTTCATGTCGTACGACTGCACCGCTAATGCTGCATTTCTACATAGCTGAGTTATAATACCATAATATTAAACATTAACTTTTATAATAATAATAGCATAACAAATATAGCATAAAAATTTCAAACCCTTTTGGAACCCCCAGTTAGAAGAACTGAAAAAGCAAAGGGATATAGCTAGAAATACAGCTGAACAAACAAAAAACATATCAGATACACAAATATGGCGGAAGAAATGTGCCTCACTAAAAAAAGAAATTAATACTGCTAATAGGAATTACTTTAATAATTTCTTAGAAAAAATGGATTATAGGACAGATGGTAACAAAGCTCTTAAGTTCCTAAAAAATGCCAAGGACAGGAAAGAAAACAACAGCACACCTATCATACACAACAATAAAATATTAGTAAATGATACAGTCATGGCCGAAACATTCAATAAGTATTGTGCTAATTCACATAAAGTAACAAGAAATAATAAAAAGGAACGTAAAGAATTTAACAAAGATTTGAAACAAGAAAGAGAATGTGATCCTAACATTCAGTGCAATATCTTTTTTCAAAATTTTAATATGCAAGAACTGAACATTGCAATAAATAATCTAAAAGACCAAAAATCTCCTGGACCAGATCACATACATCCAGAGTTCATAAAAAATCTTGGAAAAACAGCAAAACAACAACTACTAAAACTCTACAATCTATCCTGGAAAACCACTGTACCTGCTGAATGGCAAAAAGCAATAATTGTCCCACTCTTGAAGAAAGACAAAACAGCATCAGAAATAAAAAATTATAGACCAATAGCTCTTACTAGCATAATAGCAAAAGTGATGGAAAGAATGGTGTCAAACAGGTTAAGTTGGTTTCTAGAATCACAAAATTTAATATCCCCATGTCAAGCTGGATTCAGAGAGTTCCACTCTACAAATGAACAAATCTTACTTCTCAGTCAAGAAATCAAGGACTCCTTCAATAGAAAAGAAGATAATTTATCAGTTTTTATTGATTTCCAAAGTGCATATGATTCTACATGCAGAACAAAACTACTCAAGAAAGTAAAAAAAATTGAGATACAAGGTCCAATGTTTTCATGGCTATGTCATTTCCTAACACAACGCTTTGTTGCAACCAGATATGGAAGAAATATATCTAAATACAAACAAGTACACCGTGGCTTACCACAAGGCACAGTGCTCAGCACAACACTTTTTAATATATTTATTAACAATCTGCCACAACAAATACAAGAATCAGTCATGAAGAGTGCACTATTTGCTGATGACTTAGTAATGTGGACTTCAAAACCAAAAAGCAAAAGTACAGAACTAGAAAAAACCATACAACAATCCTTAACCAACTTACAGAGGTGGACCAAAGAAAATTTAATGACTGTTAATACAACAAAATCAAACTACCAAATCTTTTCTCTAAGAAAAAAACCACTAAAAATAAAAATAAATTTTGAGGGTCAACAATTACCAGAAACAAAGGAAGCAAAGTATTTAGGAGTTACATTTGATACCAAACTTACATGGACCAACAAATAGAAAATGTAATACAAAGAGCAGAGAGGCGCCTTTCACTGTTAAAACGTCTAACAGGAATGAAGTGGGGATGTTTCAGAGCAACTCTTAACACAACATACAATGTATATATAAAGCCATTATTTACTTACTGCAGCAAATTTCTTGTAACAGCAAACACAAAAAAAAATTCAAATCTTTCAAAACCAAAGTCTGAGACTAATTACAGGTGCTATCAAAACCACACCAATAGCAGCTATGGAAATACTAACCAACCAATACCCCATTGAATATGAAATAGAAAAAGCGGGTCTTATTCAACACGAAAACTTGATCAGACTCCCATTCAATACATGGCACAAGAGAAATTTTACACATACACTAAAGACTCAGGAGAGCTTTCTTTCCAAAATTCAAGACATCAAGAAAAATGTACACCTTCCTAATTCAAAGGAAAACTTCACATATAAAGTCAATCTGACACAAACATCAGACATCACATACTATTTACGCCTGACAGAAGTTAAGAAAAGTGATACTTCAACTTGTGTTCTAAAATTATTGGCATTAGAGACAATCCATACTAGATTTCCAGAACATGAATGGCTCCATATTTATACTGATGGATCATTGATATCAAACCAAGATGGAGCAGGTGCTGGAGTCACATGTCACCTCTTTTCCTATTACAAATCTTTAAATTATAGAACTACTAACTTTGATAGAGAAATTGAAGCAATTCGAATGGCCCTACAAAATCTTTTGTACAGAATTTCACATTTTCAGCAAGCAGTTATTCTCTCAGATTCCAGGGCAGCAATTATAGCAATTACTTGCAAGTTGTCACCAAAAAACCAAACAACTATAGAATGTTGGAAAATGCTTAGCCATCTAACAGCACTTCAAAAACACATAGTCTTCCAATGGATACCAGCTCACTGTGGACTGAGTGGTAATGAGTGAGACAGAATATTAGAAGACCCCAAAAGAAAATTGTTCATGTAAATGTTTGTTAAAAGTATAATTCGTTTTTTGGTGTTGGTATGAGATAGTTGAATGACGAAAGCATGCTGATAGGGTTCATTGTGACGAACAACTAAGTTTGCACAAAGACGTCATAAATCTTTCAATATTTGATTTTAATATATGTGTATAAATATTAGAACTGTTTGTGTTCCATAATAAAAGTAGGAGACAATAATTGGGATCGCTTCCCTAACGAGAAAGAACTATTTGCGCGGATGAATACCGCGGATGAAGCTTGAAAAAGGCGGTGTGTCGTGTCAAAAGGACGCCAAGAAATAGTTCACTGGCGTGGGTATCTCTGAGGTAGATGGACGTATTTTTATGTGTACGCGTCATGAAATAGTAAAAGTGAATCTACTAAGTGTTTAGAGACCTTTAATTAAATTTTGGCTATGTTAGGGAAGTTGATCCACTAACATAAGACTTTCTACTGTGATGTGATTTAAAAATTGTGAACAAGAAGGTGCAAATAAAATGTGTGACTAAAGTTAAACCCAAGTGTATGTTCATTCCATCCGTTACCACGACCTTGTAGATAGAAAACGAGTCTCATAGCACAGCCCATTCCATTAGTATTGCAAAAACGGCACCAAAATGGCTTGCCCAACGTGGAACTCGAATTTAGGATGGAATGCAAATTACGGGAATTGAACTCACAATAAACATCAAGTGACGCCATATCATCACGCCAAAAGGAAAGAAGACGCCATAAGACCATCATGAATGGATAATCAACGATACATCAGAACACCGATACACGGATAATCAACGCGGGAAAACACCGGAGATCATCCAGCGAAGCCAACTGCCCAGGAGACGTACATAACAGGACGAATCAACGAAAAAAAAAAAAGTAGGATCAAAAATGTTTGTTTTTACATCCAGTTTATTTTCATTTTTATGTTACTGAGAAGCGGCAAAGTAGTGGGACTTTTAACCCTAAGTGAATTGAATAAAGAAACTAAAATGTCGCGAAAAGAGATAGAAACAGGAGTGGGGGAAGGGGCAGATAGGCCTAGTTATCAAATAGAACCAGTTAGTGAGGAACAGCTAGCAATAAGCAAAGACCAAAGGTTAATGATGATCATCTTTGAAAGACTAGAACAAAGTTTAGGTCAGAAAATGGAACAAAACAAGGTAGAATTAAAACAGGACATAGAACAAAGTTTAGGTCAGAGTATAGAACAAAACCTAGAACAAAATAAAAAGGAAATAGGTCAGAAAATGGAACAGAATAGGGCAGAATTAAAACAGGACATAGAACAAAGTTTAGGTCAGAGTATAGGTCAGAAACTGGAACAGAATAAGGAAGAGATAGGTCAGAAAATGGAGGAAGTGAGAAAGGACTTAGAACAGAAAATGGAATTAGGAATACAGAACTTAGAACAGAAAATGGAATTAGGAAGGCAGAACTTAGAACAGAAAATAGAATTAGGAAGACAGGAGTGTAAAGAAAATATGAAAGTAATGGAAACTAATTTAAAATTAGTACATAAAAACTTAAATGAGACAAAGGAAGCCTTAGAAGCTAGGATAGAAATCGTAGGAGATAGGATGGGAAAAATAGAATCAGAAATGAGAGAAAATAAGATTGTATTAGAAGGAGAAATTGCTAGATGTAGAGATGAAATAACAGAATGTAATACAAGTGTAGACTGTAAGATTACAAATGTAAAAGCAGAAATAACTGAGGAATTAAGGAAAGAGATTGAGGTAGTAAAGAAAGACATTATTAATGAAACTGTAGAACAAATTGTAATTCCTAAAATTAAGACAATGACTGATGTGGTGCATTTGCAACAGGATGCTATAAATGATATGAAACAAAGTCACTTAGAAATAAAGAATGATTTAAAATCAATTTGTGAAGAAATGAAAAAAGGAAAAGAAAGTTTGGCTAATGTAAAGGATGTTGTGAATGCACTACAAAGGCAAGATGATTTAGATGTAAGTAATGTACAAGATGAGAGTTATTTGAATAATGTACAAAATGTTGACTCACCATACAGAGAAAGAGGCTCACAACCAAACAATGACACAACACACAACACATGTTACACCAACAGCATATTACATGAAATCACACCACCTACATTTGACGAGGAGAAGAGAGACGATCCAAAACTCTTTGTTAAAGAGATGGAAGAGTACTTTAAAGTGAAAAGGATACCAAATGAGCTTAGGATGATGATAGTTAAGAAAAGCTTAAAAAACAAGGCATTAGAATGGCTCAGGTTAACACTAGCTGGTCATGAGTCGTATAGTTCATTCAGAAATTTATTCCTATCAAGGTATTGGGGCCCAGCTAAGCAAAACCAAACTAGGGTAGAGCTAGCAACAGGTAGATATGACCCAACCAAAGGGTTATCACTAGTCGATTATTTTATGAAAGTAGCCAACAAAGGAAAGCTATTAGACCCCAACTTGTCGGAAGCAGAACTAATTACCAGCATAACAAGACATTTTCCAGACACAGTGAGAACAGGGTTAATTGTTGCGAGGCCAGTAGATTTTGCAGATATGATAGAATTGCTGACAGCCTTCGAAACACAAAATGGTCGGCCTAATGAGCATAGACATAGGAACGGTCACCCAAACTCACCCATCTTAAACCGGAGCACGGCTACGAACAACCAGCGTGAGGGAGAAGATAGAAATACTAGGAGCACCCATGAAAGGGGGAGAGGGGCACACCATTTCCCACAACCACATAATCATGGCGAGAGGATGGAGAACGCAAGACAGCGGTACCACGACACAATACCAAGGGGTGAATCGAGATACAGAACATATACATATGAGCGTGGAAGACCAGGAGACCATACCTATCAAGTGAATCACATACGATTCTGTAGGGAATACTTCAACAACCAAAGACCGTCATACAACAGAGGTTCACGCCAAAGGGGCAGAGACCAATGGTACACTGGCAACATAAGACAGCAGGAAGTAGATGAAAATGTGCCAAATAGGGCAGATGCTGCACAAAATACAGAAACAACAACCACCAACAACACTCAGGGAAATCACCACAACTAAGTTCATCCCAACTGGCTGGATGACCAACAACACAAACCCTAAACAACTTACAATTGACATCGACACCATGATGGCTACACAGAGAGAAAGATGAGACCACTGGTCATAACAAAACAGCTGGGTGACCACACGTAGGAGCTACAGAATATAAATGACAAGTTGGTAGGAAGATACCATAAAAATAAATTAAAACCATACAAAGAAAGGACCAAATAGTCTTTGCCAACAAATATGTAAGGCAGGAATAGTAGAGATGATGGAGAATAACAATTTTTAATGGGTAGCTTATAGAAAATTATGTTCAGATTAGAAAATACAACAAGAAAGAAAATCAACATAGTCATTGGCTATATTGACCACAAAGAGCATTGTCAACAAAGACAGATGAGGACACTGATTGTCATTAAAGAAATGAATTATAGCGATGGAAAATAATGTGTTTTTGACATAAGGATGTCAGGGACAAAAATAAAAAGGAATCAATTATGATGACAAAGATAAAATATTTCGACACAAAGATGTCGAGGGTGAATTGAGAAGAAAAATAATACAATTGCAGAATAATTATAAGTATAGAAGTTTTCTCTTATAGAGATAAGAGACAAAGAGGTGACAATTAGTGAAGTAAGGAAAACCATAATCAGAAAAGCAATGCCCATGAATTAAGATGGATATAGCCAATGCTAAGCTTGAAGAAATGTTGAACCAAATAATAATGAATAAGAACCCAATTAAAAAATGGTACCATTAGTAACATCAGAGTTTAAGAACCGACTCAACGACCTGCCTATACATAATAAGCTTACAAGACAAAGAAGGCAAAGAACTGAATAAAATATTGCCATAAACATGATCATAATCATTAGTTCAAGATCTGTATCCTGTTTTTCTCTCCTCATAACAAGGAACATAAGTCAAAAGCCACACAATAAACCATGATACACTTAAATTGTGTCAATGTCAAATGTACAATAACTGGATGTGTTGTATAATAACTGAACATATGTGGTACAATAACTGAATATGTATTGTATAATAACTGGATATGTTGTATAATAACTGAATGTGTTGTACAATAACTGAATATGTATTGTATAATAACTGGATATGTTGTATAATAACTGAATATGTATTGTATAAGAACTGAATATGTGATGTATAATAACTGAACATGTATTGTGTAGTAATTGAATATGTGAAATTTATAAAGACATGCTGTGTCATGCCAAAACAAAAGACAAAGACAAACAGCGAAGAAGACTGTTTAAAAAAAAAAAAAAAAAAAAAATGTACAAAGTGATTGCATCAGAGGAGTAAGGAGAAGGATTGTATTGTGTTTCAAGATTGTAAATATAGGTGACAACTTGAAAAACAAAACAAGGGGCATATAAGACAGAATATTAGAAGACCCCAAAAGAAAATCGTTCATGTAAATGTTTGTTAAAAGTATAATTCGTTTTTTGGTGTTGGTATGAGATAGTTGAATGACGAAAGCATGCTGATAGGGTTCATTGTGACGAACAACTAAGTTTGCACAAAGACGTCATAAATCTTTCAATATTTGATTTTAATATATGTGTATAAATATTAGAACTGTTTGTGTTCCATAATAAAAGTAGGAGACAATAATTGGGATCGCTTCCCTAACGAGAAAGAACTATTTGTGCAGAGGAAGATGAAAAAGGCGGTGTGTCGTGTCAAAACGATGCCAAGAAACAGTTCACTGGCGTGGGTATCTCCGAGGTAGATGGACGTATTTTTATGTGTACGCGTCATGAAACAGTAAAAGTGAATTTACTAAGTGTTTAGAGACCTTTAATTAAATTTTGGCTACGTTAGGGAAGTTGATCCACTAACATAAGACTTTCTACTGTGATGTGATTTAAAAATTGTGAACAAGAAGGTGCAAATAAAATGTGTGACTAAAGTTAAATCCAAGTGTATGTTCATTCCATCCGTTACCATGACCTTGTAGATAGAAAACGAGTCGCATAGCACAGCCCATTCCATTAATAATTGCAAAAACAGCACCATGAGAAAGCTGATTTTCTTGCAAAAAAGGGTACCAGCGGTGTACAAAAATCTATAGTTAATCTACCATTTTATGCAGCTAAAAGATTAGTCAACTCTGAATTCAAAAAAATTATTGCAAAATATTACTATGAAAAATCAAAGAATAAAAGATGGGAACTACCAAACATTCAAACAGTAATTCCTGAGTATCCTCGAAAAACAGCAGTTGCAACCTTCAGGTTGATTACAGGACATGATTGTCTGGCAAAACATTTAAACAGAATTGGGATATATTCTTCACCACTCTGTCCTCTATGTGATCTGCAAGAGGAAATGGATCGAGACCACCTTCAAATATGCCCGGCCACTTCTAGTGCCCCATCCATCAGTGAAAAATATTGGAGAGCAAGAGGATTAATGACTTCATTGTCAGAAATCCAGCATTAGCTAACAACAACAACACACAATTTTTAATTCTGTTCTCTTTGTACAAACCAATTCAATTTTTCCTTAACTCTACTTAAAAACTGACCTAAGTTCCTGGCCTCCTTTCTAAAAATCCTCTTAAGTGCTGTTATCCTATCTGCCTTCTCCCATTTCTGCCCCAGAAATTCTTTCCTCCATTCGTCCATTCCTTGGCGCTCAAAGACTGTGTGAAAACATGGGGAGAAGTAAGAAGTTGGGTACAAATCGGTCTGATCGAAGCACTTTGTGAATCCCCTAAGTAGCCAACTTCTTTACTTCTTGAGAGGAGAGGATATATTGGGTCACTTAATAAAAAATAAAGTTCTTACTGCTCTTGGGTAGAAGCACATCAGAGAATTTAATTAACCTGAAATCTTTTAGTAGCAATGCATCATGCACACTTCCTTCATGCTGGCATGTTGCATATCTGAACCTGAAAAAAACCAAAGGAAGTAACTATTACAATTTGGACAGTTTAACGCTTGAGGTTCTTATATTCCCTTTGATTGTTTTGGAAAAGCATGACAGGATTGACACCTAAAATGTTATATCCACATACCTGACTCAGTTAAGAAATAAAACTATCAGATAAAAGTCTGAATAATGAAGTTTGTGGACGAAGAAAGATTACAATGCTCCCTAAGGCAGTTTTTCTAGCTGTGCTGTGAAAAATATATCTTGGAATTACTTTTTTAAGAGAACTATATTTTTTTATAAGTTTGTATTTGTTATGGTGTATCACACATCCTGAATAGCACACGTTATATTTTAATTAAACTGAATAAGAGCTATTTTGGAGAAGTTTACTGTGAAGCATAGTTTGAGGCGGAATTTTCCTCAAAATTGTGTTGCATATAAAGAAGATACTGATCTTAATATTGAACATTTTGTTTCGCTGTTGAGAGACACACACAGACCTTTTTCTAAAAATACTTCTTTTGGATTCAGGAGTCCTCAAAATATGTATGCTGAATGACTGTAAGATCTTTCCTTACTATCACAAAAAGTATGATCTGTAGGACATCCACTAACGAAGTGGGTATTAATGCATTAATATCTAAATGTCTGAATGATCCAGAACAGCCATTACATTGTATGATGCCCAGCCCTTTCAATTAATGAAATCACAGTATCCATTTGTAGGGAGTAGTACTGGTACATCAGTTCCATCAACTGCACCAATTACATTGGGTATGCCCCACATGGTTTCAAAACCATCACTGATTTCTTGTGTCTCCACTTCATTTGGCAATTTCAAGTACTCATCTTTAAACTCAGCATACAAGGCTTCACACACTTTGTACAAACATTTATGTCCCATCATCTTGTGGGAACCAAACTGATTGGCAACCACCCTATACTCTGCACAAGAAACCAGCTTGTAAAGGGCAATGGCAACTTGTTTTTCCACAGGCATTGGGACTCATACACAATTTTTTGGGGGCCCTAGATATAGTTCATGCCGCTAGTATATAAATTTAAAAGTGGCATGGTTCATCCTAAAATTTTCCAACAAATCTTGCTCCTTAAAATGAAAACAAACAATGCATTCCCACCAATCCTGACTTCTTTTTTTCACCCAATGTGCATGCCTATCTTTGGTGTGTTCCTTCTGAACTGAGAAATTAAACACAGGCTTTGAGTCTGTAATTGTTGCAGGAAAACCATGGATCTCTGCTGTCATTCCCAATGTTCATCATACCACTTCTGGTGCAAGAACAATAAACCTGCCAAAAACTGGTGCCATAAAGCACACAATAGCACCACATTTATCCTATCCATAGAACGTTGCAAAGTAAAGTTTTAAAAGTTCTATTCTGTGATATCAACAGTGCAATTGATTTCTAGTGTCATGTAGGAGGAACATAATGTTCACAAAAAAAGTAATGTCGAAGATTCACTAACCTCAAAACCTGCTAAACAACAATAACAAGCAAACATTTTTCACAGGTTCACCAACATAACTAAACCAGTTGACCAACTTTAAAAAAATAATTAATTATTTGTTCTTCTCTAATCTTACAGATTCAAATCAATCTCATTTCAGATTGAATTCAGCATGAAAACAGGGATCTTAATGAAAATGGGAATGGACTCAATTGATTTCAATTCTGTAAGGAAACATAGTGGCCACACAGTGGCCAAGCTGTTAGACCACTTGAATCTCACCAAAGTGACCTGGCTTCAATCCCAGGCATCCACATGTGGGATGTGTAGTGGACACACCGGTGCAGCAATGGGTTTTCTCCAAGTTCTCCAGTTTCCCCCACCATCATTCCACCAATTGCTCCATCATCAACTTTCCTATCATCTTTCACCATCATTTCATATCATGCATTTTCTCGCTCTCACACCAGGCATTGGGTTGATCACCCATCCTGGTTCCTTGGTATGATCAACTCTGGTTACAAAGACTGCATATACTGGCCAGCATATACATGGTGCTGACCATGTCCCACTCTCCACCACTGGACCCCACTCATGACCGCCTGTAGTGGGCAGAGGTGGGGGATCCAGCGGCCAGATGGTGGGATAAGGCTACACTCAAAGGGCCTAAATGCCAAAGGACAGACATGGAAACAGTAATTGTGACTGATGATGCATCATGTATGAGGAGATAAAAATTAGGAAAGCAGTGTTAAATTGCTCAGTGTTCCATTGCATAATTCACCAAGAGACATTATGGGAAGTCAGTAAAACAAAGTGATGCAATGAATGTCATAGTGATTGTTTCCAAAAAGATACATGGTGGCAACAAGATTCAACTGCACTGCAAATTTTGGGAATTTTTAGATGAGGTGCAAGTCTAATTTAGCAGTATATCACTCCATGCAAATGTACACTGGCTAAGTACAGGTGAATGTCTCCAGAAATTCCCTGCACTCAGATATGATATTCCAGCATTTTTAAAAGACAGTACCAGAGATTGTGAAAATCTTGTTTGATAGGATCTTCATCCAGACTTTCTAAGACAGCTTGCTTTCATGACTGACCTGACGCAATACTTGAATGACTTAAACCACAGACTTCAGGGCAAAGACCAAAGTGTATCAGAGTTATTTGGTCATACTAATGGTTTCAGAAATAGGTTGAAACTTTTGAGGTCAGCTTTGTCAAGAAATGATTTGACACATTTTGTCAGCTCATCAAGAGCTGTAAGGAGAAATTGAATATATGAGTTTGTTCTGAATTTTGTGAATATGTAGAAGTTATTATTCAAGATTTCAATCAAAGATTTTCTAACTTTGAAAATATTAACGATAAGCTGCTCCTTTTCAATAACCCTTTGAATGTGGATATTGATAATCAGTTATCAAAGTATCCACTGGAACTCTGCAATCTTCATGCCAATCTTTTCTTCAAACCAGGACCAAAAGAGGGCTCAATTTTCTTAAGCTACTTAGAGAGGGCAGATTTCCACAGTTTAGAGATTTTGGTTTGCAGCTTATCTCATTGTTTAGAAGCACTTATGGATGTGAAAGTGCTTTTTCTTACATGAAATTTATAAAAACTGGTACTGCAGCTGTCTCAGTAGTGATTCTTTGTTACATCTATTAAGACTGGCAGTTACTAACAGGTGGACATCCCTGCTTTGGCAAAGGAGTCAAGCAATCCTTAGTACTCACATTGATTCCTGCATTTTGGACTTTGTTAATGTATCCTATTTCAACAATTTGGTTTGCTGTATTTTACTGTTAAATATATCTGAGTAAACCTCTTAGATTGAGGCCCTCAGCTTGAATTGTCTAAATATTTTTACCCCCAATCCCTCTGAAGTTGGACAGCCATGGTTTAGCTGCTTCCTCTCATAAGTAGTTTACAGATTGTAGAGACAAATGAGATAGTTTAAGAAGGAGAAATATCTGTAGAAGCATACAATACAGAAATTATGAAAATACTCACTTGTTCTATAGCCAAACTGTTATGAAGTCATTCCCTGTCATTTTCAACATTCTTGTTTAGATGATGCATGTTGCTCTGCATTTTGTCTCATATGTGACACATTTTGTTCTGCTTGATTGAACGGAAGGAGATTGCATGGTTCATCACTGTAACAGACACTGTTATTACTCAACAAGCTTAACCCATTAATCTCCAGCGGTCTATTTATGGACCGCTACAGATATTATTTTTTATTTAGTTTACATAAATTCTCCAGAGTAACTTTCACCATGTATGTCATCATTGATGTTATCTGATTATGTGAACACATTATTGTCTTTTAAAAATTAGAATATTGTGTAATTTATCAATTTACAATAATAAGGTACAAATGACTGTGGTGCCTGTGAAAGCACATTGTTTTTTTTCTTCCTTGTTACACTTCTCTCCCAACCTTCTGTAATACATTAAACTGTGGATAAAAGTTTGTATTATTGTATCACGCAAAGAACATGCTGCTGTAAGCAATACTAATGGTGAAAATATGAACCTAAAACATACAATCTATTTATAGACCGCTGGGCACATGTCTTATCTCAGGTCAGCATATGGAAACCTTTGCGTGACACAACAGCTAGCAACATTGTTATTTCTGAAAGAGTATGCAAGCATCGTATATCCCTAATGAATAGAATTTATATTGGTGTGAAATTTCCACATCTAATATATGGGATTGAGCTGTGGAGGTCAGCAGCCAGGTACATATGGAAAGAGTACTGATTCTGCAGAAAAAAATGCATCAGAACAATGTATAATATTGACACCAGACATTTATGTCTATATTCACAGATGGATCACTTTATGTGTATAAGGTAGTGTTATTCACAATTCCAAAGTGACTTTAAAATGTGATACGCGCATAACACAAGAGGTAAAACTGACATATCTACAAGGGTATACAAAAAAGTTCCTGGAAAAAGACCCAATTATAAATGGTTCCAGACTGTTTAATTTATTACCTGAAAACATAAAAAAAAGCAAAGGGAAATTCCTTTAAAGCTAAACTAAAGAAATATCTAATTGAAAATCCATTATATAAGATAGAGCAATTAGAATCTGTTTAGTAACTGTAGGTGAAAGCTAAAGTATGTATTGAATCTGTAAATATAGTAATAGCTTATCACAATGCAATTATAAAAACTTTATAAATATCCCTGCTGACTATGCTCTGGATATTGTAAGTGATAACTGTCTATGAAATTCATGATGACTGTGATACAGTATAAGTGATTCTTCCTCCTGATCCAGACAGTCTGACTGTTGAAGTTGAAGCACCTGGTGATGCTATAGGTATAGTAAATATGAGTATGTTTCCGGCCCAGTTGAAGTACATTTCACTACCTCTGAAAAGAGTGAGATACAAGTAATGAATTACTCTAGGCTTGAAAAGAACCCAAAAAGGAAAACTTTGCAACCAACCAACAAAATACAAACAACGTGTTCCCAAACAAACAAAAATTCAAAAAAATTACCACACTTCAAATGAAAAATGGGAAGAAATGAAAACAAGATTGAGGGATTGCACACCACTTCAGATTGGGGAGAAAATTCTAAATTCTAATGGAATATTGTTTAAGTAACTTTTGCACTATGCAGCCTACTGTAAAAATATGTTTGACTTCTCTTTTGATCCTCATAAGCACAGAGTTTTCTTAGGTGTATTACTGCTTTCATTACACCATAGACTTCCTTCTGAGAGGCACTACTGGTCAGAGGAGCCAGATTGTAAAAACTGCTGTCTCAAAATCAGTACCTAAAAGTGAAGAGCTTTACCCATTTTAACAACAATGCACTTACTAATGATAAGAAAATAAAGGATTCAAAGTTGTTGTTAGCTAATGCTGGATTTCTGACAATGAAGTCATTAATCCTCTTGCTCTCCAATATTTTTCACTGATGGATGGGGCATTAGAAGTGGCCGGGCATATTTGAAGGTGGTCTCGATCCATTTCAAAGTGAGATTGCCTATGTCTATGTTAAATGCTTCCTTCTGGCAGTTGTAGAACAGCTTACCATAGATAAGATGATCATAAAATACTATGGCCACAATTCTTTAAAACAATTTGTTTGAGGAAAACCTATCCGATATGGTTACAAGCTGTGGGCTCTATGTGGTTGTAATGGGTACTGCTATAAATGTGACTTATTCTGTGATAAAGATGTAATAAAAATTTAAGCCAGTGATAGAAATGACTTAGCTTTAGGCAGCAGAGTGGTGCTGAACATGATGGATTGCATTGATAATTCTCATTCTCATGACATCCATTTTGATAACCTGTTTACAAGAACAGATCTTTTGCCAATTCTTCACAATCTTGGTTTTGGGCTAGCTGAACTATTAGAGAAAATAGATTTGAGAAATGCCCTCTTCAGCATACAAAAGCATTGCAAAAATCAACAAGGGGGTCCTATGATTATACATTTGACATTCAAGGTGTAATACTTTTTGTCAAATGGCATTATAATAAATGTGTAATTGTTACATCAAACTTTTATGTAGTAGAGCCAGTGGCTTCTGTAAAAGGTGGAACAGAAATGCAAGGCAGAAGACATGTGTTCAACAGCCACTAGTCATAAAGCACTGCAGTGAAAACATGGGTGGAGTGGACCATCATGACTGGTTGCCAGGAAAATATGCTGCTTTAATCCATGGAAAAAAGTGTTACTGGGCCCTGTTCATAAGAATTTTGGATATGGCTGTAGTAAATGGTTAGATTATCTACAGAGAAATACATGGATTTGCTTGAATTTTGGCAATACTTGGCAGCACAATATCTCTAGATGTTTTCAAACAGGAAGATGTCCAGTTTTATTGCCTTGTGTATTACATTTGATTTGAGATTTGATGCAAGAGATCACATCATGGCTAAATGTTCTTCACAGAGACACTGTCCGATGGAGGGATGTAAAGGCAGTCCACTAAAATTCTGCAAAAATTGCAACGTAACACTCTGCCAAAGATGTTTTGAACCTGACCACAGCCGTTAAAAACCTTTCGCCACTCCAAATGTTTCACTTAATACTTGGTTTGGATTTAAATGGTCTGTAATTGCTGTTAGAAATAAAGTCTAATCATAAAATGCATGAACTTGGAAGAAATGTATTCATTCCTAAAACAAGCTGGACTTCAGTCCCCTTGGGTAATTTTGCCCATTAGGTTATTGAGCTTTACTTTTTATTCTGCCATCTAGAATATTACTAGTGTAATGATTTTATAAAGTTTATTGCGCAGCCGATGGAGCACATTAGTTGTAACAGTGTTTTCCATACATCCTTGTGCATAAAGTAGACATCAGTAGCAGCTGATATCATTCTGTTGATAAGCATTGCTGTTTGAAAGAGTGAAAGCAAACTTATACTTAGTTAAAACTTGAAGGTGTAGGTGACTTCTGTTTTACGTAATTCATGAATAAGCATATCTAAATATATACTATTTAGGGTAGAAATACACTAAACAATTACTGTTTCATTAAATTAGCTCTACATTTATCATGTGAATTTTCAGGTTAACTTTGGCCATGCCAAAATACCAAAGAAAAATTCCAGATGCTGTTTGTGCCATGATACAGCACCAGCTATATTTAAATAGTCCCTAAATATGTTTCTTACACCAGCACCTCTGAAAAGGAAAACAAAATTAGACCAGATTAAATAAAGACACATATTCAAACCCAATTATCATAGCAACTCATTTTGCAGAATATTAACTAAAGAAAGCAAAATAAGAACTCTAGGGTGACTTGGAGTAACTCATTCATGGAACTCCTGAAAATGCATAGGGGAGAAAAAGAATAAAATAACCTGAGAGGTTGAATGTAAAACCTGGAAGGAGTGTCAGTAGGAAAAATCATTTCAAGAGAAATAGCAGCCAAAGAAACCTGCTGTGTTAGAAGAAATATGATTGGGTCTAAATGGAGTTCTATTTTTCTACAGATTCCAACAGAAATGGTTTAAGAGATGTCTTACCAGTTGATGAGACAGTAACGGAGACTTCATTCGTATGCTATTTTTGATTGACATTGAATTCTGGGAACACATTAAAGTGCTTAAGGAAAAATCAGGGAAACAATTCTTCCTTGTGTTTCCGGACAAGGATGAGTGTAATGTGCAGAAGAATCAGCTTTTGGGGAAACTGCAGCCACCTCATGGAAGGTTTATTTTCAGAAATATTACGGACAATTGTGACATCTTTTAAAATAAATCACAGGTACACCTAAAAAATTACCAAACTGATAAACAAGTATATCTTAGAAAGAATTTTGGTCCAAAATTATTTTTGTGTATAATGAAGCTTTAAAGAAAAGAAAATATAGTATTTAGTCTTAATTCATTTATTTTTTCAAATTTTGTTCCAAAACAAATACAGAATAAAACAATGCATTTCTGGTGGCCAAAGTAAACACAGACAAGTGTAATTTTGTTTTTCCATTGTGTTTATTTCGTGGCTAAAGTTAGGTTACTTTCTGGGAAACTTCAAACACATTTCAATAGTTTATATAACAAATAACACACATTGCAGTTATTTTCTGTATGATAAAGGTACAACATACATCAGAGAATCTTCTCAAATTTAATTAGGAATTTTAGCCAACATCTTCATACCAAAATTGGCAAGAACATTTAAAAAATGGCTGAAGTTAGCCCGTTCTACAGCTCATCACTACAGTATGTTTTGACACCATTAATGCTCAAAGGATGAATAGGAAGGCAAATAAATATATTTTTGACATACTGTATATGATGAACCAATGTGTTACTTTTTTTTTTTAATTTTTGAAAAAAAGTATAAGTTCGGTGTTAATGGGTTAGTATTCAGCTGCAATCTATAACCCTGGCTTCTTGATAACTATGCCAGGATATTATTTTGCAATCCTATAGCCATATTCCTTAATACTACAGAGTTATTACAACTGATTGAAGTGATTTCATAAATTCACTGTGGCTATATTAGTTGATGACCACCTCCATAGCACAGTGGTAGCGTGCCTGCTTCTGGTGCAGAGGACCCTAGTTCAATCCCTGTTGCTGACATGCAATTTTTCCCCCACTGAAGGTCTGGTAAAGGGTACACTCAGCCTAATTAGGCCCCTGAGCTATCCTGATAGAAAGGCAGCATCCCTAAAAGGTCAAGCAGTCACCTTATGATCAGGGGAGTAGGTGTGCTGACCCCCAACACCCCCAACCTGCACTACTCTGTGGCCTTGGCTGCGGCTGAGTGATAAGGGTAACCTCTGCGTAGAGGAGACGCCCTAGGGATTATATTAGTTAACATATTTCATAAAACCAACAAGTCATGTACAAAAGTTAAAAAAGTTTTGTTTTGTTGCAGCCACACTTCATACAGAGCTATTTCAATCCGGTTTTGCGCAACAATACTATAACACTTGTGGCAACTTAAAAAATATCTGGAATGTGCCAAATAAGGTTAATCAGCGAGCTTAGTACTTACCTGAAGTCTGATTCAGTAAATATGGAGAGAACATCATCTTTTCCATCATCATCGTCATCGTAATGATCATCAGGATTGACCTCACTGTCACTGGCCAAAATTGCACTGTCTGCAAATATGGAAAGTACATCACCATCATCGTCATCATCATCATCATGATCATTATGCACATCAACATCCTCCTCATGATCATTATCACCATCACTGACTTCATTGTCACTGTCCAATATTGCACTGTCTGCATATATGGACAGTACATCCCAGCCCATATCATCCTCAGAGAAATTCTTGAAAGAGCAACTGTGCTGTTCTTTTGGATGTGAGCTCACTTCATCATACTGCTTATCTCTAATGCTGACAATCTGGTCTGCTCTCTTCTCCTGGATGGCTGAGATTTCTTGTGACAGTATCTTCTGAATAAGTATATTATCCTGAACTGTGACAGGTTCATTAGACCTGTTATCAATTAAAAAGGAATTTGGACTTCTAGTAGTTTGTGAAGAAGACAGGCATATTTGTTCTTCTTGGTTCCATTTCTCTATAACAACGGGCTGCAATTTCTTGTCTTTCTGAAGACAGCTTTCTGGAGAAGAACTCACCCGAGTGCATGAACTTTCATCAACTTCATGTGATGCTGAATCTTCCCTAGCACTACTCTCACTTTGTGATGAACTTCTCTGTGCTTCCATATCTTCATCCATATTCTTTAAAATTTCCATCAATGCTGTGTTTCTTAACTGCTCTAATATTGTGTGAGCATTTTGCCTTAGAAAATAGTGGTTGCTATTGCCAGAACCCCTCTCATGTTGCAAGTTCTTGCTTTTTGTCCTCCTCTTCTCACACCAATATTTTCTGTTTACACATTGATGTTTAAAGTCATTTTGCTGTCTTGAGCGTGGTGCAATTTTCACCCGCTCTGAAATGCATTTCAGATAACCTGTTTGTACATCAGATGCAATTGCAGTTGCATCTTGTTGCCTGTCATTAAGCTTCAACTTTTTGTCAAACTCTTTTAACAAACTTGAATTTCTTCGCTTTCTTGAACAAGTCTCTGCCATTTTAGGTGACAGCAGGCTCTATAGGATTCTGTAAACATAAAACAAGGAAAACAATAATAAATATTTGGAACTCCAAAAGCTAACAGTACTTAAATAACAGCCTAACAGTACCTAAGTAACAATACGTAGGGTCATGAAAAGTTTTTCTCAAAATTCTGCACACATATAGTTTTTGAGGTGCTGATTCTATCGCAGGATCATTCCTACATCATAAATTAATATTTTTGGCTGTGAATGTAGCACTGTTGAACTTAGCAGAATTTTATTATGCAACAATACAAATGTTTACTGGCATTTTGGCACTAAGATTGTGTATGTTGTTTCATTAGCTTATATAAAATGTGGCAGTGAGGATGACATTCTACAAAAAAAAAAAATGTTGAGAGTGAGAATGATGAAGTGAATAACACAAAATATGGTTTGGTGTCAATGTGATATGCCAGAAAACATCTTTACTTGCATGTAAGTACAAGAAAATTAACTTTTATACATATTTTTCTTGCGTCAAACTGGATGTGACTTATTTTTGAGACACTTTCTTTCCCTTTTGCCCCCATAAATTCAATGGGTGCAGCTTGTTTGCAAGGGTGGCTTATTTTCAGGTCCATCAGTATTTTACAAACTACAAGGGTGATCCCAAAAGTAAGGTCTCCAAAGTACTGGTGTTGCAGGAAAACTGTTTGCGTGGATGTTGGTCATACTACTTTTTTCCTTCATCCCTCCACTCTCTACAGAAACTACCGCACATCCACTGGGGCTCTCAGTCTTGGCTTGGCAGCCAGTTTTAATGGAGCTCCTGTTAGCCACTACTGTCATGTGTGAAGTTCACACAGTTATTCGGTTTTTGAGTGCACGAGAGGCTAAACCAATCAAAATTCCTCGACAATTGATGGAAGTGTATGGAGAGTCTTGTATGGATGTCAAAAATGTCTGCAAGTGGTGTAATGTCAGCAGAGGACCTTATTGCTAGAGTCCACGGAGCAATTAAAAATCGTCCAAGGCAACCACATGTATTGGGTCATGTGCATGAGGCTCACCAATGACATAGGAGGTACACAGTTCAAACCCAGTTTGTAATCTAGACAGTTCGATGTTGGGTTTATTAACAAAATGTGAATGTACACCCATCTCACACTTTGATGCACTACTGTATCCAAACCATGCATTTCCTGACAAGGATTCCTGTTTGAAAACAGATCAGTTTGCCATCCTGCACAACATAGTAAGCATTGTATTTTTTTTCTGGGGGGGGGGGGGGGAGGGGGACATCCTGCAAATATACAGGAGATGTCCCCAAGAAACACTGACAACACTTGGTATGTTGTGTGGGACCGCAAACTGATCAGTTTTCAAATAGGAACCCCTGTCCGGAAATCCACAGTTTGGACGCTGTAGTGCATCGAAGTTTGAGATGGGTGTACATTCACATTTTGTTAATAAACCCAACATCGAACTGTCTAGATTACAAACCGGGTTTGAACTGTGTACCTCCTATGTCATTGGTGAGCCTCATGCACATGACCCAATACATGTGGTTGCCTTGGACGATTTTTAATTGCTCCGTGGACTCTAGCAATAAGGTCCTCTGCTGACAATACACCACTTGCAGACATTTTTGACATTTAGTCAATAAACCCAATCCAGCTGTCTACATTACAAATGGGCTTCAAAATGTGTACCTCCTACGTCATTGCAAAGCCTATATCAGCAGTGGTGAGCCTCACGCACATGACCCAATACGTGCAGTTGTCATTGAAGATTTTCAATCGCACCGTGAACTCGAGCAATAAGGCCCTATAATGATGTTACATACACCATACTCTTCATACAACTGCACAGAAAATAGTGGAGGGATGTCAGATCTGACAACCATGCTGGCCTTGGAACTGGTCCACCTCTACCAATCTATTGATTTGAATATGTGATATTGAGGGGATTCTGCACATTTACATCAAGTGTGATACAGCTCATGTCGGCCATTTCAGCAGCTGTGTACTGGTATGTGTTGTACTGTTGTTAAGAAAACATTATTGCACTGGAAAATACATAAGTAATGCAGTAGGATGTGCACCAAGGACTCTATGGAGGAATATTGCACATTTGAAGGAATATTATGCTCAGATCGTTCATCTCAGTACATAGATGGCTAAATGGTTGCATACCTTCCATATTGAGATACCAAAATGAATGTTAAATTGTCACAACATTAGTTCTCAAACTCTGATGCCCTCCAGCGTCCAAACTGTGCATTTCTGGGTAGGAGTTTCTATTTGACACTCGATCAGTTTGCCATCGTGTACAACATATCAAGCATTGTTGGTGTTTTTTTGGGACACCCAGTATATATACGAGGGCTGATGAACAAAGATTGAGACTGATTTTTTCCTGTAGCTTCCATGATAGTTTCATATCTGTTACATAAATATTTGAAAAGAGCAGGTTTTATGTATAATGTTGGTAGGCGGCAGCACTCTCGTATTGGTAGTTGGTAGTAATGCTCTAGTTTGTAGACCCTACGTGCATTTTGCATACCAGACAGTGGAGGTGATGCGAAAGGAGCAGTACACCACAGTAAAATTCTGTTTTCGTTTAAACCATACAGCCTACGAAACTTATGAAAAGCTGAAGCAAGCATACAGTGAAGATGCACTACCTCGTGCAACAGTGTTTAGGTCGTTCAAGGACTTCAAAGAAGGCCGACTTGTCAGTGTTGAGCAAGGTGGGCCTGGTGTTTCAGCTTCTGCTGTGACTGAAGTCAACATCAACACAGCTGCTGTGATTGTCCAAGAAGATCGGCGTATAACATTACATAACCTCAGTGAAGTGTTGAGAATTTCATATGGCAGTGTGTTTACAATTATGCATGACCATCTCCATATGACCCGAGTTTGTGCTCATTGGGTGCCACGTCTGTTGACTCCCGAACAAAAGGCTGTGTGAGCCGTGAGGAGCTGCGTCTCTTTGCTGATGGAGGGGATGCATTTTTTAAATTGATTATCACCAGTTATGAGTCATGGCTGCTCATTATGATCCTGAAGGAAAACAAGCCATCACAGCGTGGAAATCGCCCGGTTCTCCAACACCAGAAAAGGCAAAAGTTGTTCCATCTGCAGGGAAAGTGATGGTGATCACATTTTTGACTGTAATGGAATGATTTACCAGCATGCAGTTCCCCCTCACACTACTGTTACAGCTGCATACTACACATCAGTATTGGTTACACTGAGGAAGCACATTGCAAAGAAATGACCAGAGCTTTCTCGGACTGGGAGGCAACTTCATCATGACAATGCACAGCCTCACGTCACAAATTAAGTCATGCAGTTTCTGGCTTCATTCAACATTACCTGTATACCACATCCACCTTATAGCCCTGATCTTGCACTCTGTGACCTTTTTTAATTCCCATCACTAAAGGCAAAGCTTAGGGGTATTCGATTTGAGAACTCTGAAGCAGTGCTCAAGAAAAGTGAGGCAATTCTCAAGGACTTGACAAAGAATGATCTGCAGCACGTATTCAAGGACTGGCAGAGATGCTATAAAAAGTGCATTGAAGTAGGAGGGGACTACTTTGAAAAAGATCATGTAAACATTGAATTGGAGTAATAAACATCTGTGAAAAATAATCAGTCTCAGTCTTTGTTGATCGGCCGTCGTATGTATACACACACAAAATAAGTGCAAACAAAAGCTCTTTTTGAAAATGATGGTACTACAAACTAAAGGCCATACAGAATAAGAAGGCACATGAGGCGGAGCTAGAAGAAGGTGTGTGACAGCAAGTAGCTTATCCTAGAGAGGCGACGTTGCCCAGTTCGATAACACGCTGTCTAGTGCAATATTTGCTTTTCAGTTTTCTCTTTGTGCTCATCAAATCCAGCAACAGCTCATTATTACAAAGAATTCCATTGCAAAGAGCTAGAAATGTTGAAGCTGACTGTCCAAGAAGTAAATTTTAGGTGGCCTGTACCCCAAGATATGAGTGATTGAACATACGCTGCGCTCAGCGATAGCAAACGACACTTGCTTTGCATCATGATTGTTTATTTATCATCTCAAATATCTTTCTTCTCAAGGAGTGAGATGTCTGCAGGAAAGGAAAAGAAATTTAGTTTATTCTTAGGCGTGTTCCATGTCTGACGTATATGTACAGTGTTACAAGTGTCTTATAATTATAGTAACTCGTTTTGTTGCTAAGAAACATGGCATTAACAAAACCTGGTACAAGCGGCTTAAAGACGAGTAAATCAAAAAGGAAAGTATTGCATTCAGATGTGCAGGCTATTATTTTCAGTGTTTACACTTTTTTAAAAGAATTGTCCTCAGAAGAAGTGCGTGCGAACATTGTATTTAAACAGAGCCGGGCGCCAACAGCTAAAGCATGCAATGTAGGTGAACATTCAGTGTTGCACGTAGTGCAACAAGGTAAAATAACCACTTATGAATCCAAGCGGCCCTTGTTTAAATCCCACGGGAAACACTGTAAGACTGAATCTGTATAAAGAAGTGGGCTTCAAAGCTTGGTGCATACATGTATGTTAAGTCATTCCTGGATTACATGTTTTGAAACCAAAAATGTAAGCTATTTTATGGCAAATTCTCTTTGTGATACAATGTTCACAATTTTTAATCAACACTGCATATTTATGTTTCTTACTGAGCTATAAAATAAGTTTGCTAAAAATAGTCTTCACTATGGTTTAAAAAACCATACAGCTGGTTTAAAAAAATAGTTTGTTCAATGGCAAGTTTCCCCTTTTGCTATATGTAATATAATAAAACTTTGATGAGCATGTTAGCCTAACATACTTGCCTTATATTAATAACCGCATTGCAAATTCTGGTTGGCACATATTGGGGAAACTATTTCTGGAGCTTTGCTCTGATAACTTACAAATTGCATTGTAAGAAACATTTTAAGTGCTAAAATGTCTAAAATACACAACCGAGAAGGCCACATTGGAATATTACTCGTAAAAGGTGGCTTGAAATTGTGCTTAGGCATTTGTTGCTAAATTATGTAGATTTTCACTTAGAATACCTAATATAGAAACTGATTAACATATGTGCAGAAACTCTGTATAGGCACTTAGAAAAATTGAGAAAAATATGAGAAATAACTATCAGAAAATGCCTCAAATTGCGCAACTACGACCTCCATTTAGATTTATTCAAATCGTCGCGTAACTCTCATTTTCACTCCGATAACAAAAATATTTACACTAAAACGTTCCTAGAGAATCGGATATAATAAAAAAATTAAAAACTCAACATTGTCATGTTTTATCACCTAGGCCCAATTTTCAACTTGAAAGATGTGAACTCCGTTGAAACATTAGATTGCAAATGAAAATTATCTGCTTAGATGAGGAATTTATATTTGAAGCAAATTACAGGATTAGAGAGCCTATTGTCTCATTTTAAGGAAAGAGATATTGTTATGACAGGTTTTAATTGTGCACCTTGCAATCCTTCACCGTCCTCGCTGCTGTCTACCGGTAACGCTCACGTGCATATCTCCCCTCTTTCTTTCGCATAGCGATATGAGCCATCAACAGCGCTCCATAGCTGAGTAGGGATTGGAGCTACTCATGTACCTTCTTATTTCGTGCTCCCTTTAGTAGTGGTTACGGGTATTTTCATTTTGCTAATTATTTACTAAATGAGAGCAGAATGTCTGTTAAGACACATATGTCGGTTTTGCCCTTAATCATGAAATTGCCTTAAATAGCCTAATTGGAGTTCTAAAGCCAGGATTTTGTTTCATATGCAAATTACACCATTTTCAAAGTTATTTAAGCAAATAATGATCATAATCATTATAAGTTTAATTTTAGAGTTTTTATTCAATTTTAAAGCATACCTGTAAAGCCTCCCCACAGTAGGACTACTGGGATATGAGTGTACTGACAGCGTTTGGCAAATGACGTGCTCTCCATACAAAGGTTAGGTAACCTAATTTCACGTCATACACTGCACTCCCCAGTTAAGGGGCTTAATTTTTGGGTGGAGTGCAAACCTTCCTGTACTTACTACAGGTAAATAGCAGAAAACGTAAATAAAGAAATATGCTTAGACATTAATCATTTCCAAGATAATTTTTGCTATTGGTTCCATTTTCCAATATTTTATCATATTTTTTTTAAATGCCAGTGTTACCATTTTTTTTTGTTTCTTATGATCAGGCAAAAAGCATAAAATATTAAAGCCAGCACATAGTGAACCATATTATAAAGATTAGACTATCAATTCAGCCTCCTGTAACACTCTTGTATATACAAGCAAATGTGTAATGAAACCATTTCTGCAAGTGATGGTGATGTTTTAGCAGTACCCATATGGTCAATAAGCCGTTCCACCATCCAGTAGGTGGTGTCCGTTACCTCTATGATGGAGTGATGAAGAAGGTAATGGAATTATGGGACATGAGCTCTGAACAATGTTGGCCCCAATGAGCTAGTCAGAAAGGCAGGCATGGATAGGGCTAACTTAAATTGCTGCACATTGTTTTTTTTTCCTTTTTTTTTTTTTTTTTCCCATGTTATACTGGCCTTTTATAATAAAATTCAAGTATTTCACAAATATATTTACTTCAATATTATTGTAGTGCTTTTTGGGTGGGAACAAAAAGAAATATCTGATGTGTTGCACTCACATGACTTTCTCTACTCTGGTACTAACCATTCTTCTTCGTGTTAGTTGAGATAAAGATTTACAAAAATGATCTTATTGTTTATCTTCTTGTAGGTACAAGGGGAATATTAGAATACAGTAGGCTTTGAGTGATAGTCAAATCTTTTAAAGCTTTGAAACTCCGTTCTCTTTGCATGGTTAACATACACATAAAAAATTAATAACAATGTTCCATTTGACAGTTCTCCAAAACTCATACAAATGACAAGGCATATCTCCAAAATGGCTCACTCTACAAAAAAAAAATGTATCTAGACATAAATTGTGTATTTTAGCGAGATCTACATTTTTGTATAAGATTTGGTCTATCTCTTAAGGTTTACCAGTTATTCAAGTCATCCAGAGCAAACAGGACTACATAGGCTATAGCCAGAAAATTCAAAATATACATTTCATTTGTTAAACAAATATCTTAAAGATATGGCATTTTAATCAAAATTGTTAGAGCCACTTTCAAGAAAATCAAAATTTTTGAAAAATTTTCCATCTAAAGGGTAGTTTAGGGTGGGGCTATTTTCTTCAAAATCTTTATGTCACATCCTTAAAAGACATTAAACTTAAATACCAACTTTGGTTTTTAACTGACTTTTCGTTTTTGAGTTATGCTGTCCAAAGAACAGGCAGGAAGGCAGACAGACGCACACACACACGGACCTTTTTCTAAAAATGATTTTTTTTATTCAGGGGGCCTCAAAACATGTATTTACAGTGAAATCTTGACATTGAATTTTTGGGTCGTCCCCTAGGTGGGGCTACAGAGATATAAATTCAGCAGGAAGGGTCATAGAAGACCTATTAAACTCATCAACAATGGAATTAATATTTAATCCAAATGTTCCACCCACTTACCTTCATTATAATGGTTCAGGTACAAATCCTAATCTTCTGATGGTGTCATCTGACATAATTGACAATACAAAAAGAGAAATAATAGAAGACCCAGGTTCAGGCCACAGAATCACCATAAACTCCATAAGAGGTCTAATAAATAAAAGTAACAAACCAAAAATTAAAACTTCTTGGAATTTTAAAAAAGCAGATTGGGCCAGTTTCCAAAATGAGATAGAAGGGAAGTGTAATATACTGTTAGAATCAGAGTTCAAGTCAACAGATGAAATGAATAAAAAAATTTGTGAAATATTATTGACAGCAGCCAAAACACATATCCCCAAAGGAAAGTTAAAGAAATATAGCTACTTTTGATCTCCATCTTTATCTAAGTTAAAACACAAAAGAAATATAGCAAGAGTCAAAGCCGAAAGAGCCAAGTGTCCAGAAGATGTACAAGAGTGGAGAAGAAAAACAGCCATTTTTAAGAAAGAATTAATTACAGCAAAGAAGGCCAGTTTCACAAATTTTGTAGAATATATGGACTATAGGAAAGATGGAAATAAAATATACAAATTTCTTAATAAAACAAAATTATCAAAAAATACAACTGAACCATTAAAATATAATAACAAAAGCTTAACTACAGATAGGGAAATAGCAGAATCCCTTAACAAGTTTTATGCTCAGTCACAAAGAATACCCCAAGCATATAAAAAACAAGATAAAGCTATCCAAAAAACTATCAGAGCAACTAATAAGCCAAAAGATATACGAAATGATATTTTTATTCAGGATTTTAACGAAACAGAACTGGACTTAGCAATAGAACAATTACAGAACAAAAAAATCTCCAGGACTTGACAAGATCTACCCAGAGTTTATTAAACACCTTGGCAGGAAAGGAAAAGAAATCCTACTTAAACTGTATAACACGTGTTGGAGAATGGCTGTACCTTCCGACTGGAAAAAAGCCATTATCATCCCAATTTTAAAGAAAAACAAACCCTCAAACAATATTAATAGTTTCAGACCAATATCTTTGACCAGTGTTATTGCAAAAGTGATGGAAAGAATGGTGGCATCTAGACTTAACTGGTTGCTAGAATATTACAACTTAATTAATAGTTCACAGACCGGCTTCAGACAGAATCATAGTACAAGTGAAAATGTACTCCTACTAAGCCAAGACATCAAGGAAGCTTTCAATAGAAAGGAGGATACCTTAGTAGTATTCATTGATTTTAAATCAGCATATGACTCAGTCTGGAGAAACAAATTAATTGAGAAGTTGCAATCAATAGGCGTGAAAAGTAACATGCTTAAATGGATAACTCAGTTTATTTCACAAAGATTTTGTACCACAAAATATAATACATACATTTCCAAATATAAACAAACACACCGAGGACTTCCACAAGGTGCTGTTCTGAGCACAACACTCTTTAACATATACCTTCAATCAATAATAAAAACTTTAGAAACCAAAATTGCTTTATTTGCTGATGATGTAGTCATTTGGACTCCAGGCTCTCCAAAAAACCTGAATTAATTAAAGATAGAATAGAACAGAGGCGGCTTCTCAGAGGAGCGAAGGAACATCCTCCTCAAAATTTTTATGAATTTATAAATGCTATATTAATCTTAAAATTCAAGCAATATTGAATAAATTTGAATTCAAATCTATTATATTAAAGTATGCTGGTTTAGGTATACTTCGCATGGTTTATACCACGTGATATCTTATGAGTGTCAGCGCAGCAGAGGAAACTTATCTCCTTCCTCCACTCCCATAATAAATGTACATAGAACATAGCGCTACAGCGGCCAGAGAGAGAAACAGATTTTTAATGCAGCTTATGAACAGCTGAGGAGGAGTTGCTCCTCTCGAACTGCGCCTGCGCTAAGTCCCTGAAGGCTGGAGCATTGCGGATAATTCCTCTCTAAAGCGCGAGAGTTGAAACCGGCAAAGGTATTAATACTATTGCTGCCATCTAGTGATTTTATTTTCAACCAGATCTATTAACAGGTCTTTTCCCTTCACGGATATGTTGATCATTGTGCATCATAAACCTTTCAGTCACGTATTTTGTTGCTGTCCCTTTTTAAGTAATATTCTACTGTGTTTCTTCCAACGTGCGAGTAAGACGGTGAAGTTTTGCTTTTTTAATTTGTTGTTATAACATTGAACAATGACTGACAGTGAAAGTGTTTTAGTTTTCGGAGAATTTAAAAGACTCACGTTACAGGAACAAATAATTGTTATACAGAAGGGACTACCAACCCCACCATTGCCTGGACTCATGTGTGCTACTAGCAAAGGCGGGAAGTTGAACTTCTCCGCAACTTGGTAACAGGTTGTGAAAAAAGGCAAATTCTCTTGTGTTTTCCTTGTGTTTTGTTCTCCAACTCAAAGGATGTTTGGATCTTTGGTGGATTCAGTGATGTTAAGAATCTGGGCCGAGGAATTCAGAGGCATGAAAAATCTCGAGAGCATCTTGACAATGCACTAAAATTAACAATCTATTATCAAGTTTAGTGGATATTGCGTGTCTGTTAGGAAGGCAAGAACTAGCTTTCAGAGGACACGATGAAAGTGAATTAACATCAAACCAAGGGAACTACCGCGAGCTTTTCAAATTATTAATGAAACACGACGAAGTACTTCAGACACATTTAAATAATTCTAAAGCATTTATCGGCTTGTCAAAAACCATTCAAAGTGGTTTAATTGAATCAGTTGCAGGCCTTGTAAGGAAAGAAATAGAGGATGAAATTCATAAAGCTGCCTTCTTTGCAGTGGAGGCTGATGAAACTTCGGACATGTCTCTCAGAGAGCAGTGCTCAATAATTTTAAGATATGTAGATCCATGTGGCTACATTCAAGAGCTATTTTTTGGTTTCCACAGGGTTAGTGGAGATAGAACAGCCAATGCCCTATACAAATTACTGTATCAGCAGTTAGAGCCATTGAATTATGACAGAAAACTTGTTGCGCAATCTTATGATGGCGCTGCTATTATGGCCAGAGAACTAAACGCTTGCAGACAAAGATCAAGCAGAAAGCAAAGCAGACATTATTTGTACACTGTCATCCACAAAGGCTTGATCTTGTGCTATCACATAACTGTAGTAGCATTGCTCAGTGCAGAGTCTTCTTTGCTAGTATCAGTGGTTTGCTCACATTTTTTCATCAATCCTCAAAACGAATGGAGACCCTTACCAATATGACCAAACTTCGACTACCTAAAGATGCTCAAACCAGATGGAACTTCAAATCTCGTTTGGTAAAATCTGTAAAATTGCTCAGGGAAGGTCTTCTGGCAATGTTTTCCAAAATGCTGGAAGAAACAAAAAACTGGGATGATGCTACAATTAGAGAAGCAAATAGCTACATTCGTCTATTGGAAGACTTTGAATTCAACTTCTTGCTTTCGGTTTTCGGTGGAGTATTTTCGAAAACTGCCATTATTTTCGATATACTCCAGCTTAAATCCAATGATATTGATTTCTGCTATAGGAGAGTTCTTGAAATGGTCCATTTCCTACATAAATCTAGAAACGTCGCAGCCTATAATGAACACTTCAAATCGGCTGCTAATGAAACTAGTGACGAGTTTCCTAAAATTAAGAAAAGGCGCCTTGCAGCTGTTGATCCCAAAACTCATTTCCGCCAGTTGTATTTCATCATAATCAATATGCTAGCAATGCAGATGGAAGTCAGGTTCGAAGATCTGAAGAAATTAATGTTTATTAGTTTGCTTGATGCTTCGAAATTTGAACATTTTTCCAAGACGTTCCCAGATGTTGAGTATTCATCCTTATTGAACTGTTTCCCAGAACAATTTGTTAGTGAGTTGCTTAAAAACGAACTTGTGGTGTTTTACAACACACATACCATGATTTGCAGCAGAACTGTACCAAATTCCAGGAGTTAACAGCTCTCTTCGTTAAGGAAGGCATTCATAAATGTCTTCCCAACGTTTACAAATTGGCATGCTTAATTGCTACAATACCTGTGTTGACAGCAAGTGTTGAAAGAAGCTTTTCTACACTGAAAAGAATAAAAACTTCCTGTAGAAACACTATGGGTCAAGACAGACTATGTTCTATTGCTCTCATGTCTATCAAAAAAGACTTGCTGTTGCAGCTGGAAAAAAATCCAAAATGGCATGATAGAGTAATGGAAGATTTTGCGACAGCGAAACAGTGAAGGCCATAGTTCCTCTATCAATAAAAGGTATTGCATTTTACCCTTACAAATGCATGCCATTTTTGCATGAATTATTATTTAAGGTTTCATAATTTTATGCAGTTAAATTCTTTCCTCCTCTAAACAAATGTGCATGAGCCGCCACTGGAATAGAAACAGCCCTAAACAAAGTGCATGAATGGAGCTCCAAAAACCTCATCACTATCAATGTGGAAAAAACAAATTATGAATTATTTACACTAAAATACAAACCAGTTGATATTAACAAATTATAATGATAAACCACTCAAAGCAGTTCATGATGCCAAATACTTAGGCATCACTTTCGACAGAAAGCTAAGTTGGAAAAAACATATAACAAACATCTGAGAAAAGGTTGAAAAGAAACTGAAAATCCTGAAAAGGTTAGCTGGTGCTAAACGGGGCTGCTCAAGGAGAGTCCTTAACACAACATACAAAATGTATGTTAAACCAAACCTCTTGTACTGTTCTGAAGCTTTAATAACAGCAGCAAATGCTAACATCAATAAACTTGAACAAATACAAAATCAGGCTCTTCGCCTAATCACTGGAGCAGTTAAATCCACACCTATTGATGCCATGCTTGCCTTAACATGAATCCCATCAATAACAACAAAAATAGAACAAACATTGCTCCAACACGAGAAAATATTACGACTGCCAAACTCTAAATGGACAGAAGAGAACCTCCCCCCTTCAATCCTTAAAACTCATAGTAGTTTCCTAGAAAAGGTAACACAGATTAAATCCAAATTGAACATTCCTAACACCAGAGAAAATCTACTTATAAGAGAAAATCCATTGGAATTATTGCAACCTACCTTCAGTTTGGAATTAATAGAGGAAATAAGTAAATCAGACACACCAAAAGAAATACAAAAACTTCTAGCACTGGAAACAATCAAAATTAGATATCTCACAGAAGAATGGCTGCACATATATACTGATGGATCCTCCAAGGAAAACCTTACTGGAGCTGGAGTTACATGTTCACATTTTTCCTTTTATCATTCTGTTGGCGGAGACATAACAAACTATGATGGAGAAATAGAGGCTATACACATTGCTCTCCGACAATTATTAAATCTTCCCTTAAATAAATTTAACAAGGCAGTAATTCCTTCAGATTCTAAAGCCGCAATTCAGGGAATATGTTCAAATACTACAAAGAAGTCAACAAAAATTAGAGAATGCTACAAAATGTTAACACAACTCCAAAAAGTTAATAAGACTGTTCAGCTCCAATGGATTCCAGCACACTGTGGAGTCATGGGGAATGAAGCTGCAGACTCACTTGCAAAGAAAGGCACAACAATAAAACAAAAGTCTGAATTCAATTTCTCATATTCCTCAATAAAACGCTTGATCATTAAAAAATTTTCTCATTCATACCTACAAGAAATAGAAACAAATGCCAAAGATAAAAAATGGATTACACTACTTTCCAACCCAGATATTATCCCCCAGAGACCAAGGAAAACAGCGGTTGCAGCCTTCCAACTATTGACAAATCACGACTGCTTAGCAAGTCATCTCTACAAAATAGGTATCTCAGCTTCACCAATATGCGTCCTGTGTAACGATCCAGCAGAAATGAACGAAGTCCACTTGAAGACCTGTGAAGCATTAAGATCAGAAGAAACTACAGTTCAAAAGTATTGGAAGCACGAATGCTAATGGCTTCATTGCCAGATGCAAGGCACTAGAAAACAACAACAACAACAACAATTTTTGGGTGGAATACAATACTTCCTCTACTTACCAGTAGAGAAAGTAAATATCCATGCAACTACAGTCAAATGTAACTATCATCATCCATGCATGCCATCATACTGCTTATTTTGAGGACCCTTTCCATCCTTTCCCACAGGCACATTTCACTACAGTCACTGGGACTTGAAATCACATTTCGCTTTGAATGGATGGACAGTCCTAAACAATCATGACTATTTAGATCACTTACATTAAGGGATCTGCAAAAGGGATATAAAAATCAGTTTAGGAATTAAGAGTCTATTATCACCCTTCCAATCATCCATTTCGCCTGTATTTCATATCATCCTCTTCCTCACTATCAGACCTGGTGCTTGGCTGACCACCTGCTTCCAGGTCTTCATTCTGTCTGGTCCAGAGGTCCCTCTGGCATCTGACCCTATACCGCTCGCAAAAGTTAAAGGCATGTGAACGCTGGCCAATGCTCAAGCAGAGCGCTGTTGCCAAGCGTAGTGCGTGTACCGGCAGACGGTCTGTACATAAGGTTGTGTGAGATGCATGCACCACATTCGGCAGCGCTGGTAGGAGGGGCAAGCGTAGGATTCGCTGGAGTCCACAGTATGCCCCACCTCCATATGCCTTTAAGTTTTGCGAAGATTATAGGCACTGGCCTGTAAGTTCCACATAATGGGAGGGTAATCAGGGAAAGAAGAGTAAGAGTAGCATATGTAGCAAAATAATAGTGCAATGAAAGGTTAAACCACGGACACTCACCATAAGAGCTGTGAACAATACCACTGAGCTACTCTGGCAACTGTTTTCTGCAAAAGTTTATCAAAATTAACATGAAGTAGATGAGAAAATAAGCTTTTATAAGAATAGTTTTTAGGAGTCATTAAAAAAAGTTCTGTGTTACATTCACGTTATTTTCTCTCTCCTTGTCATTTATTTTTGCATAGCTACTACAAAATATTCTTACAAAAGCTTATCTACTTCACATTAATCCAGATCAATCTTTGTAGAAATAGTTTCATTACACAATTTTGCTTTGGGTACAAGGTGGATAGAGAAAACTGAATTGATGGTTAGATGTATAAAAACTGGGTTACTATACACTGGCTGTACATTCCATATTCTTTCCATGGAATTGCAAGAAACAACTGAATAGGAACAACACATTAAAGAAGTGACAAAGTATTGGAAAATCAAGAAAATAATAACAGATATCTCAGAAATGACTTGATGCCACAGAAAAGTTATTCAAAACAAATACAGTATAACCTCATTAACATGAATCCAAAGGTAGTACAGTAATGCGTAATACACTTTAGCAGTGGTGTCAAGGTCATAAGGAGTTGAGGACTATTCTGGGCATGTTCTGCAACCAGCGGGCAAAACATGACATAACACATATCAACACTAGAAACATTATCATGTGGCTCCTGTTTACTAGCAGGTTGGTTGTGTCCACGGATAAAACTTTTCTTAGAGTTTGCGAGGTAGAACTGGAACTTAAAAATTCAATGCCACAACTGGGATTTGAACCACAGACCTTCCGCTTACCGGGCGGATGCTCTACCACTGAGCTATTGTGACAAACTGCCAGTTCTACCTCTCAAACTTTGCCCACACACGGCTTGTGTGTTTAAAAACACCAACAGTAAGTTTGTTGGCATAAATAAATAATAATTACTTTTCTTAGAGTGTTGTAGCAGGATAAATCGATTGCTAAAGCAAGTTCTTAAATAAAATATTCGCCAACCGATCATTCCGTGTAGCTAACAGGTGTGTATCAGCTAGAGTTTGCTCCAATTCAGGGAAAAACAATCATTAGTGCAAAGACGCAGACAATGCTGAACAAAAGGCAAAAAATCCTTTTGAGCCTTTTGTTAGGCTAATAGGGACGCCCTGTGCAGTGAGGCGAAAACCCCTCCTGGAACTCCCGCCACGGCAAGGCATGCCTATAGGTGGAAATTCGGGAGCCGCGTGTACAATATGAATTTCCACCAATGACGGCAACCGCATGGTCAGAAGGTAAGGGTAGAGTCAGGGGAAATGGAAAAGTTATAAAACCAGCGAGCACGTGTTTTAGTCTTACAACACCCCAGCAACTCTTACAACAGTCCAACAACTCTTACAGCAGACTTATAACACCCCTGCAACATTATTATCAGCGCCAGCCAAAACCACAAGAAAAAGTCAGTGACAAAGGACAACAAAGGGTACATGGTATGAAGAGGAGCACTTCAGGTGGACTGAATAAACAGGTTTCACAATAACTGTGGTTATTATTTCTTTAACACCCACGAGATAAGATCTCAGCCGAGGCAATCTGTGTGAGACATAGGACTACCTGCCGCAATGTGTATACCTTATGAATGTTTTCCTTCAGAATTGCCTACAAGAATACATAGCACAGATACAAGGTGGATCTACAAAGGGGAACACTACTTCTCACACATAAATAGAAAACTACTTGACGTAATTATTCAAGTTGATTAAAATAGTTTAAACTTACTGATGATTAGGCTGAATTATAGGTACTATTAAACCTACCCTAACCCTTGAGTTAGTGTTCCCAAACTGTAAAGTACACCATATACGCACTTAAATACCTCTTAAAGAAAGATGTTTTTATTACTTTTCAATCCCAGAGGTAAAAATGTCAAAATCAATTTTCAAATGAATGAATAAATAAATAAATAAATAAATAAATAAATAAATAAATAAATAAATAAATAAATAAATAAATAAATAAATAAATAAATAAATAAATAAATAAATAAATAAATAAATAAATAAATAAATAAATAAATAAATAAATAAATAAATAAATAAATAAATAAATAAATAAATAAATAAATAAATAAATAAATAAATAAATAAATAAATAAATAAATAAATAAATAAATAAACAAAAAAATAAATAAACAAATAAATAAATAAACAAACCAACAAACAAACAAATAAATAAATAAATAAGAGACTAATTACGCAGTATTAATAATAGTGCTTTTCATACAAACTTGTATCAGATATACCTATATTTATACAAATAGTTAATGGCAGCTTTAAAATCCTGTTATCCTTTAAATGGATATTCTTAGCTATTTTGATTAAACATAAATAACAGAATATATAGAGAAACCCTGTTCACAAAGGTAGGTACTACCATACAATGTTGTAGTTTTTGCTGAGTTGAGAATCAAATTTAGGAAACGCCTATTGTCAAGTTACTGGTAGAATTCGATCAGTGCATCTGAGCATGAATTGTCAAATTTCTCATGAAGGCGACACTTATATTGCACTTCTATCAGCTACAGCTGAACTGCTGCATTATTTACTTTATCTATGTTCATAATGTCTTTGTAGAATTTTTTTAATGCAAGATACTGGTTGCATATTAGGTACTGAATACTACTAACGACAACTTTGCAGAAGAATTGTTTTTCCCATTCAAAACATGCGAATCCAAATGACTCATGTCTGTGCTCTCGGATGCAGCCATTGCTCTGTCTCGGATGCAGCCATTGCTCTGCCTGCATCACAAGGAAAACTGCGCTGAACTGTTTTCTAACGTATTGGCCCTCTATGCCCAGGGCACAGCGACCGGCTCTCTTCGTGGCATTGCCA
The DNA here is from genome assembly GCA_030765045.1 of Tenodera sinensis. Lineage (NCBI taxonomy): Eukaryota > Metazoa > Arthropoda > Insecta > Mantodea > Mantidae > Tenodera > Tenodera sinensis. Next base: position 332,554,177 of record CM060964.1, read on the forward strand.
CTCGGGGCCACGATTGACACCTCTGCACTATAGTATCTATCACTTCAAATTAATGTAGGCTTATAACGCTATAAGTGAGTGTAAAACTACAAGTACTAACAAATTATACTATTTTCTTGGAAAAAAATTTGTACAGATGAAATACATGTCTCTTTTGGAACCAATATAGCCAACCACCAGAACAACTGAAGCCTTCAATGCCTATATTTTTGGCAATTTCATTTTTTCTCAACTGAAATCGTAGTTCCACATAAAGGAAGTTAGATGCAGGCATATGATTGAACCATTCTAGCAGTGACATCTCGATGTCTGCTACAAAGTCGTTTAGATTTGTTTCCAGAACCTTATGCAGCAACATTACTGATTTTTTCTTGATTCTTAATTATCATAAAGTAGAATTGGGAATTCCAAGCAGTTCTTTGTACCACAGTCCACTTTATCTAGAATCTTAAGTTTTACCTGTACATTTAGAGCTGTCTGTTTCCTCTTTGCTATGTTTCATGCGCTACCCATTTGTAGATCTTATTTAGTAGGTATTCTAACTCGATTTGGCTATGACTGAAAAAACACCTGGCATCGAATACACTTCTAAATGTTAATGCACACATTATTGAATTTTTCTAAATGTACCGTACATGCTGATTGTTGAGGTGATAATCATGGCTGCCGACCTACAATACGTAAGATATGAGTCAACAATGGGTAGGTAGCTTTGTAGTTACATTTCTTGCATTCATTTCAGAAAAAAATTGATACTTAAAACACTATAGCTTTGGAAGTTTGTGTTACAATAAAATTTAATTATGCTAGGGACTGAAAAAGAGTTAATAATTCACTTTAGCCAAAATTTGTGTTAACCAAACAAACTTCCATAAGAACTTCCAACATGGGGCCAATATTTTTTCATGTTAACCACAAGTTCATCTTAAGTGAGTTCACACTAATGAGTTTATACTGAATTATAGTTTAAAGATATGTACATTTTTATTATTGTATGTTTTTGTCTGACTTATACTATGAGTTTTACAATCTCTTCACAAGCTACCCCCAGAAAATATGACTTTCATTTTAATGGTCATGTAAATACCTTTAAAATATGGTTATTCAATCAAAAGTGATAAAGCCAATTTTGAAAACATCTAAGATTTTCAAAATTTTCCATGTAAGGGGCAGTTTGAGGTGGGAGGATTTCTGGAAGCTATATCCAGCCAAATATGGTATTGAAATGTTATATGCGATATTAAAACAAAATATATGTTTGATGCAATTCCATTTCTTGGAAAGAACACACAAACCAGGGGACTACCTTTATCTGAATATTACATAAAAAAAATCTGATGTGTTGCACTCACATGACTTTCTCTACTCTTGTACTAACCATTCTTACAAACTCTTATTCCTCTCTCTTCTTCATCTCAGTTGAGATAAGCATTTGCAGAAATTATCTTATTGCTCATTTTCTTGTAGGTGCAAGGCGAATGTGTGAACACAGCAGGCTTTGAGTGATAGCCAATTCTTTTAAAGCTTTGAAATTCAGTTCCCTTTGCACGTTTAAGATAAAAAGGTGAATTACAACTTTCCATTTGAGAAAAGTATAATTATTGGAAAGCTTACACAAATAACAAGGAATATCTCTGAAATCGCTAACTTCACAAAAAAATTCATTTGGACATAAATTGTGTAGTTTAACAAGATCTACATTTTTGTTTAGCAAGATTTGGTCTATCTCTTATGGTTTACGAGTTATTTGAACGTCATTAAAAGTAAACAGCACTACATAGGCTATAGCCACAAAATTCAACATATACATTTTATTTGTCATAAAAATATCAAACATATGGCATTTTAATCAAAATCGTTAGAGCCATTTTCGAGAAAATCAAAATGTTCGAAAAAATTTTCCTTCTAAAGGGTAGTTCAGAAGGAGGAATTTTCATCAAAATCTTCGTGTCGCACCCGTGAAAGGCATTAAACTCAAATACAAACTTTGGTTTTTAACCGACTTTTCGTTTTTGAGTTATGTTGTCCGCACACAGACACACGCGCGGAACTATAAACATGCTTTTTTTGGATTCGGGGGGCCTCAAAACATATTTCCGGTTAAATCTCGACATTGGATTTTTGGGTCGAATACTATACTTCCTCTATCTACGTAGTAGAGAAAATAATCTGTGACATAGGATGGCTGTTGTGTAGGCATATTGTTGATCTCACTACTGGCCAGTGGCACAACCTGGCGCACTTTCCCTCGACATTATACCATGTTTCTGGTGCTTATAACTTGCGGAAGTATTCCAAATCTTAGTGACTTAGATTTTCCACTCAGATTGTCAATT